>CM034241.1:2408561-2916061 GCA_019916065.1 Vitellaria paradoxa | reverse complement strand
AATTTTTTTTAGAAAAGAATAATTTTAAATTTAAATTTACCATGTTATCATTTTCAACCGATTAATACTCTCCATTTGTTTTATTTTCCTAAAATTAATATCATCTACATACATATACAAAGATTTTGTAACTCTCATTTTTTTCATTAAATAAAATTTTATATGCACTCTTCTTGTTTACTATTCTACTTTCCTTTTTGTAGAAACTTTTAAATGGAATAGCACATTTTTTTTTATTTCTTAGTATTTTTTTCTCATATTACTTCATTTTGTCCTACATACTCTATCTTTTTTGTACTTTTTTAGTATTTATTTTTTCATTTTGTCTCAAATCACATCATTACATGATCATAATTCTATTTTTTCTTTCATCTATATAGCCACTGAGGTAATATGTGATTTTAAGCAATGTGAAGTAAGAAAATGAGTACCTAAAATATATTCACTTTCTCATTAATTCACAATTGTTAAAAAATTTACATCTATATAATAAAAAGTTCAATAATTTGAATTTTAGATATTTTTTATTGTTTGGTTTGTTTAGTGGTTAATATTATTTCTTTTTATCTTTACTTTAGTTATCTTTTTTTTTTTTAATAGTTACTTTAGTTGTCTTATTGATCACTTTCACATGAAAACATACTCTCACTATTCACATATTTTTTAACAAATTATTTATAAAAGTTTTATATTAAAATTTTAAAAATATGATAATATTTGTAATAAGTAATAATATTTTAGATATTTATTAAATACCATATAGATACATATTAGATAAAGTCAACTAATATTTTTTATTTTAAAAACGATATCTATTTCAAATTTTCTTAAAAAATAATAGTTTAAAAATTAAAAAAATCAAATTTTATGTACATAAAACTTAAAGTTTTAAATATATACACGTTTACATTATTTGCTGTCCAAATTAAAATTTTAAATATAGAGCTCTTTTGTAAGTCAAATTTTATTTTTTTGCCTTTTGACACGGACATTTATAATTTTAAACATATTACAAATTAAATTTAAAGTCACATAAAAATATCTAAAAACTAATTAGGCTTGAAAAATAGTTTAAAAATAATTAAATATTAATTAAATTAAAAAATTATTATCTTTCACAATAACAACTCTTAATATATTTTAAATTTAAAAATACAAATAAAAAAAGCCTATAATTAATTAGGCTGAGGAGCGTCTAGATATTAATTAGGAAGAGGATTAATTTTTTAATTATAAATTTAAAGTTATATGAGTTATGTTGGCCATTTGGTTGGAAAAATAATTAATAATATTAGTACTTGAGTTATTTTTATAAATATAACGTACAATTAATAAATAATAATTCTAATTCTATAAAACCAGCCAAAAAATTGAATTAATATGGTTAAGAATAGTAATATTTTTAACTTAAGTTAATTTTATATAATGAATCAATAATTACAAAATAAAAAAATATATTAAAATTAACAAATAATTTGAAATAAAAAAAGGACTGAGTCAGTGAGGTGAGTTTGAAAATTGATATATATATTTTAGAATCTTAGTTTTTAGAATTGATTCAGATCGAAATTTGATAAAATATAAATTTTGAAGACTCATATAAAAATTCGATTTTGATCATTTTGTTAATTTGCTAAAATTGTCACAAATAATAAATGAATATACGAAAATAACTCAATAATTATTTTATAAAAGTATGTAATTTTATTAGAATATTTTATAATATATCTAGAAGTTAAATTTTATTAAAAAAATACTATTTAATTTCGTGTGTCGCACATAGCAATCGTAGTAACAAATACATGGACGTATGTTAAAATTATGTATACAATGAGAATTTATGCTTGATGATCGCTAAAATAATGCTATGCAACTTTCCAATAATTCATCAAAACCCCCGCACAAAAAAAACACTGGAGTGATTAGAAAAGTAAAAAGTACGCCGTAGCCACCAGCAATTGCAAAAAACTTAAAAGAAGCTGTCAATTCGAATTTCAAAAAGAGCACGAGGAAAAGAATGGAAAGAGAGAGCGTTTTGCTCATTCTTCTCCAATAACGTCACGCCCCGTCGTTACGCTGTGGTCGTCGAGTTTCAGGGGGCTGGGGTGTAAAAATGACTGAAGTTTACATAATAATAATTATGATTTGACCAAAATAAATTTAATTAAATTATTAAAAGCCTGCTTGACATGTTGAAAATATGAGAAAACTTTTAAATATTTTTAAAAATTTTTAGAATTTTCTAACAAATTTTATCTTTTTCATATTTTATAAAATTTCTATAAATCTCTAACATATTTTATTTTTTTCATATCTCGTGAAATTTTTATAAATTAATATATATCTACGTATTCTAATAAATTTTTTAAACCCAATAATATTTCTACGTACCTTAATAATTTTTCTACAAATCGTAAAAATTATTCAATGACTTTTTAATAAATTTTGATATAAAACCATTCGAAGGGATCCAAAAAAACTATTCGAACAGATTCTTTCTCAAAATTACTGATGTAAAAATCAAAGAATTTCACTATTCACTTTTGAAAAATATGATTTGGTGATTACGAATCGAAACCAAATTACATTTTTCACTATTTCTGGTTATTTCTCTGCGCTTCAAACGTTCCCTAAATATTGTTAATTGAATTAATAGACACTATCTATATAAATTAATAAATATTAATCAAATCACAGTCATGGTTGGCATATAAACTTCAACCCTTAACTTACCAAAAAAGAAAAAAAATTCAGTGCATTTTGGACTGCAGTCCGGACAATAACTATTGCGTTCAACGAAACAACACAATGCCTCGTTTGAAACTTGAAGGGACAAAAAACAAAAAGACAAAAAATGAACAGAAAGAAAATATAAAAAAGAAGATGAATTGGAGAGAGAACGTTTTAAACTTTTTTGAACCCAGCAAATCAGGGAAGAGGAAAGTTTTATTTTCACTTCTTTTCCAAGGGTATGGTGTGTGAGAAGCCAGACCCAATGAAAAAGCAGATCACGGAGCCGGCTGCGACAACCTCAATTATTTCCCATAACTGCGCTAATTAATAAGATTAATACCAACTCGGCATCGTCTCCCGGCCCCTTTCTATTTATTATTATTCTCCTTTTCCATAATCAAGCTGATTAATCAGATTAATTCCACGACCTCAACCGAGACAAACCCTTCCATTAATATCAAAACCCACCTCGCAAATTGTATAATTTGACCCGAACACCCAGACCCAAGCGAGTAGTTTAAAAAAAAAAAATTCAAAGAATTTAGCTCTTTCGATCGGTTTTGGAGCTCGAAATTGTAGGGTTTTTTCAGTTTTGAATTTTTGGTTGTTTGTTTTTTTTCGACGACGATGGCTCAATCGACTGGCAGAGGTGGTGGTAGGTACGTTGGGGACTACGCTTTGGGGAAGCAGATTGGGGCCGGGTCGTTCTCGGTGGTGTGGCACGCGAGGCACAAGGTTCACGGCGGAGAGGTGGCGATAAAAGAGATCGTTACAGAGCGGTTGAGCGAGAAGTTGCACGAGTCTCTCATGTCCGAGATTGTCATCTTGAAGCAGATTAACCATCCCAACATTATTCGCTTGCACGACATCATTGAGGTGCGCACGTTAGCATAGTAAAGATGGGTTTGGTCTGATCCTCCGTTTCGTTCCTTAGAGAAATTTATAGGGGAAGAGAATATATACTTCAAATTTTGATGCTTTTTGTTATTTGGGTTTCTAGTAAATAAAAGCCTCGCCTTTGGAGTCCTGGTAATTGTTAAGTGCTGAATTAATCTAGCACACTGAGAGACAATACTTTTTGGTTTGGTGTGTGTTGCTGAAATGAAGAACCTCACCTCAACATTACAGCAGATTTTGTAGTTGATTAATCAGAGCGACTGAGGTAAAGAGAGTTTGTAAAAGTGATTGGAAAAGCAAGAAGTATGTTTCTAATTTTGGTTTCAACAAATGGAAAATGTCATCTTAATCTTTTGGCGAGGTTAAGGAGCGGAATGTACGGGTTGGTACTGTTTCCACTGAGTAGGAGAAGAAAAGAGGATAAAATTTTTTTTGTTCTTTGTCTGATGCCATCAGTTTTCATAGTTTGTTTAAGCTCAGTTATAGAGACTTGGAACAAGTTGTAAGCTGCACTTTTAATACAGCTATATATATTTTTAAGTTTTTTGCCATTTGATTAGGGCATTAGTGTTGGGTAAACAGGATAGGTATTTAAAACTTGTAGTCACATTTGTGCAGTCTGATATCTGGTATACCTTTCTTATTTCACGCAAGTATTATGTCTGTTTAAACCATTTGACATGTTTATTTGTTATTTTTGGTGTTTGTCTAATATTTTTCTTTTCCTAGTTTTGCACGACAAATTTAGGGCTTTCACCCAGGAGACAGTTTTGATTGTTATCTTTCAAATTTTCTTGAATTAATTTGTTTAAATGGAGTCCAATGAATGTGTAAATTAGGATACCGGAAGAATACATCTTGTTTTGGAATACTGCAGAGGGGGTGATCTTTCTATTTATATTCAACAACGCCAAGGAAGAGTTCCGGAAGCCACAACAAAACATTTTATGCAGCAGCTAGGTACATTGAAGACTTGCTATTATTATTATGTTGTTGCTGCTGCTGCTGCTGTTGTTGTTTAGTTTTCACATTTTTCAACAAGCCGTCATTAATGTTTGTTATATTGTGAATTATGCAGCGGCTGGTCTACAAGTCCTCCGCGAGAATAATTTTATACATCGAGATCTAAAGCCACAGGTATTGCTATTATCTTCCCTGTTTTATACTTCGTGTGTATGTATATGTATAAAGCTTTATGCACTGGGTTGCCATTTATGTATATAGTTGGTAACTGGTATAATTGAGATGAATCTGGAAATTCCCATCTATTTTTACCTATATATTTCTGTTGTCAACAAAATATATGTGCCAAGAATACTAACCCAAAAAAAAAAAAAAAATCACGTTTCTTATTTCTTTTAATCTCATAAATATGTTACCATGAAGCGGTTTGCATGGTGGGTTTGGTCAATTGAATCTCATACAAGGCTGGAAACATGCAGAAAAATGTCACTTAGGTGGACATAAAATATTATAAGGTTCATTTTTTTAGTTGTCTTAACTATCACTTTGTTGAACTTGAGTGAATTATGATAAAGCTATGGGAGAATGTTTTAGCGAACTTTAAGACATGCAAATACTTATTGAGAATATTTTTGGGTTGATGCCAAGGAGAACGAGCATTAAAGCTTGTTATATTATCTAGGTAACTGATGAAGTGGAAATAGGATAAGAGGAAAAATAATGGTTGTTGAATGGTCTTTATTGGCCTAGTTTGATGGTTAATTTGATGGCTTGAAAAAAATGTGGTTGGATGATTGAATTACAACAGCTATGAGAACAAGTGGATGGGGAAAATTGAATGTACATCCATGATAAGGTAGCATCAATAGTTACCTCAGTTTATTATGTTGCTCTTTTTCTCCCATAATAAAATAGGAGCATATATTTCCCTGGAGATTCTAGATAGAAGGGGATCTTACCTAGCTGTGCCCCTCACATGAAATACATTCCAAAAGGAGCAATGTATTGTGCATGACAAAAATTTGTGACATTAATCTGGCATACTGGCCTGTTGTACATGCTTTATTTGGGATGTGTTATGTTGCATGCTTTTAGAATTTTGTTATTGGAGTCAAGAATGAGAATTTAGGGCATTTGCATTTTTTTGTTTTGTTTGAGTGTGTGTGCGTGTGCGTGTTTTGGGGGTTGGGGTTTGGGGGGTGAGGAGATGACTTAGGTAATCACGAGGTCACTTCTTAGCCTCTGTAGCATTTGTTTGGTATTGGTGCGTCTCCTAATTCTCATGTCCATTCCGAGTGTATCTTTTTCTCCTTCTTTTTATATAGTTAAGAATTCCCAGTTTGAGCTTCCTTATATCTTCTTTCTCCTTCTAATCCAATCATGATTTCATCGCAAGTTGGAGGGGATAAAAGGGGGTTCCCATCATTTGGTACTACAAGAACAGGAGGGTAGCGTTTCCTTCTTACCTACTAATTTCTTTTGGCCAAAAGTGTGCGGGCGGAGGGGAAAAGAGAAATCCTCTCTTTTGTTGTTTTCCTTCACACAGCACCAATGTGCTAATATCTTGGGTATCAAATGGTGCGACATCCCTTTCTTACTTCTTTCCCTTTGTGTTCAACCAAATAGCCCGGGAGAACAGTCTCCCCTTGTTTTTGGGTAAGCATTAACTATTCTCCTGCCTCTCTTCATCTCAGTGTTCTCTTTCTCATGTCAAAGAAGCATCAGGCTTTCCATTCTGTTAAAATTGTGGATTTTGAAAGTATGATGCATTTGAAAAGACTGAAAAACTTTTTGAACTGTCAAATCACTGATTTCCCCAAAAGCTCAAGCTATTTGGAAAGGGCGTGACAAGGTTTATCAAGCTAACTTGAACATGTCAGCCTTGTCAATCTTGAATTTGAACTGCTGTAGGGGCAGTTATATCTTCAAACTTGATGAGAAATAAATGATTTTCATTTTTTCAAAGAATGGAGGAACTCTGATTGCAAATGGCTTTTTTTTTTTAAGATAAGTATGGTTGCAAATGACGTCGTCCAGAATGTAGTAGTATCTCTGCATTGCTATTTATACATGTCTTCATTTCTGTAACAGAATCTCCTTCTCTCTAAAAGTGATGACAATGCAGTCCTGAAGATTGCAGATTTTGGATTTGCAAGGTAAATTTACTCTCAGCACCATCATTCCTTTATCTGAAATGCTGTCCTTTATTTTCCTGAGTGTACTCAGCTTCACATTCTCTACCTGTACCGTCACCATCGTTCCTTTGTCTGAAATTCTATCCTTTATTTTCCTGAGTGTACTAACCTTTGCCTTCTCCACCTGCACTCTCTTTTAAAAGAGGCTTTATTGATTGCTTAATCTATTTGAATTTGATGGTACACCCACTGAACTGTTTGCAGATGCCTACTCCTTAGAGGAATTTTAAACTACTCATCTAGTTTTAAGTCATTGAAGGCTATTAGCCTGTTTGTTTCACGGGATATGGGATCGGAATGACATAGCATCACACTCCCAATTTTTATCCCCACCCCCCATGGGGTACGCTTATGTGGCAATAGATAACTTCTCTTGTATGATATCATCTATTACGTTACCTACATCCTTGGGAGATAGTATCTCAATAAAATAAAATTTGACCGATCTTAGGGTAAAAATTGATAGTGGGATGCTATCTTTCATATAAATATAACCCCATATCCCACAAGACAAACATGGCCTATGTGTTCAGACCTCCCCTTGTAAGGTGAGCTCCCCTCGAGACAATAGAGAGCATAACAAATTGAATATTGGTTACCTATGAAAACATGAAGTTTTAACTTGAATGATTTTAAGTTTTTATGTATAAAACTAATTCCATCTTTAGTTATATAAGTCCTCGAATTTTTAAGGGCTTGATCGTACTATGAAGATGTTCATGCTTGGGGCAGAACTAGGAATTTTATCCCAGGCACTGGATCAGACATTTCAATAAAGATAATTGTTAGCATATAACAAATTATGGAACTTGTCATGAAACTCAACAACATACAAGAGAAGGGGTCTCAACCTTAAAACTTAGGTTTTAAGGTGAGGGAAGTCTATCTCTTATGTGGAAAAAATAACTTTTCTCGTCGACTGATGTAGGACAACTTCTAGCCCCCCTCATGCTGGCTCGAATGGATATAAGCACAGCGTGAACTATGATCAGACTCAGTTGAAAATCCACTTTGATATCATGTGAAGAAGCCCAGCATCATATAAGAGGAGGGACCTTTGCCTTAAACCTAGGTGTTGTGAGAGAAGTCTATCACTTACATGAGAGAAATAATTTTAGGCTGATGTCGGACAACTTTTAATAGAACTAGTGATTTTTTTTTTAAGCTAAAGTGTTAGTAATACTTTTCAAGATAAAAATTAACTAATACTTTACAATCATTTCCTTGATATTTGTACCTGTTTTTTGGTTGGTGAAACTTTTGATGGTGATTGGGCTCACAATATATTATTTCTGTCAGAACATTGTACTAAAATTAATCCAGACCTGTTCACATGATTTTTTTCCTTCCTCTCTGCAAGTCTTATATCTAAGTATTTCTTTTCCAACTAGCTAACTAAGTTTGGACGATCTCCAAATTCTTCCAATGAAGTTTCAAAGTCCAGTTCACTTGTACCACAGGTGGCATCCCCTTGATGCCTTTGAATACAGTTATTTTATTTACCGATCAAAAAAAAAAAAAAGTTTCAAAGTCCAAAGTTCAAAAATTAAAGTTTTCTTTTGGCAGATCACTTCCTCCTAGAGGTCTTGCAGAAACTTTGTGTGGTTCACCTCTTTACATGGCTCCAGAAATAATGCAACTTCAGAAGTATGACGCGAAGGTGACATTCACTCATTCCTTATACAAGCACGTGGACATTTTTGGTTTACCTTATCCTGTTAAGTTGTTAACCCAAACTTAAAACACAGGCAGATCTCTGGAGTGTTGGAGCTATTCTTTTTCAGCTTGCAACAGGAAAAACTCCATTTACAGGAAGCAGTCAAATACAGGTCTATCATCTTTAATTATCAGCAAGTGATTTCATGTCAGATTTTGCCTTAGTTTGATTTGTGAGATATTATGTTTTGCAATAATTCTTCATAACTTCTAAAGGTCTGTAACATTGACCTAAATATTCTCATCTCACGTGTTTTTCAGCTGCACGAGAACATCATGAAATCAACTGAATTACATTTTCCTCCAAATAAAAAGGATTTGAGTTCTGACTGCATGGACTTGTGTCGAAAATTGCTACGTCGTAATCCAGGTATTCCAATACTATCATTGGCCAGGACAATTTTCTAATCGTGAACTTTTATTGTTCTTTCGATTTATGGCACAAGTGACAAGACAAAGGCGTTAATAATTGGATAGGTTGCTTTGCGTACTAATATGCTTAAGGCTTACTCTGGACCGTTCTGTTTGATTGTTGGAGAATTATATTCGCGTTGTTCATCCAATAACTTTCTCCTAACTAGATTTATGGAATGCTTGTTCTTTTAAAGGTTATTATCGAATGCTGATAATCAAATAATGAGGACAACATACCTGCCTTCATATTTCAAAGTTGTTATTTGAACTCCCTGCTCAGTAACCACGCTAGTGTTCGATGGAAGTGCTCATTGAAAAAAATGCTACTTTTGGTGTTTTTTAGTGCCTTGTAGTTATGGCATCATATAAAATTCTTAACGGAAGGTGAATTATTGGCCTTTCTACAGATTTCTCCAGTAACAGATCATTAAAAAAAAAAAAAAAGAAACAAAACTCTCTGCCCCTACCTGGTTCTCATGGGGTGGTTCAAATGCTCTAGGGAATTAGTTCCACCAAAGATGGGGATACCCCTGGTATCAAAATTAAAAAAAATGTTCAACCTAACCCTATCCCTTCTCATCTATTTCCATATCCTGAATCTGCAGTGGAACGTTTGACATTTGAAGAGTTTTTCAACCACCCTTTTCTATCTTGGAGGCAACCAGAGGAACCGTTGAGGTAATGAGGAGAACAATTTAGTTTTCATGATAGGAGAATGCAACAGTTCTCCTTTTTACTCTTAACATTATGAAACTCATCGTGCTATGCAGGAATAGGAGGTCGCCTAGGATATTTCCCTTTTCTGAATGCAAACCTGTGGGGAATGTGGAAGAAAGTTCTCAAGAAGATCGTTTACCTTTCAGTCTTGATGATGATTCAAGTGGTCCTCATGGGAGTCCTCCATTTTCTAGAAAAACGTCATCAATGAAGTCTACATATGGATTTTCTGTTAATATAAATTCTGATAGGAAAGAAGTGTCTAATACTTCAAAAAACATGGATTTTACTTCTAAGGGTGTTACTGTTATGCATAAACCTGAAAATACTGGTTTTAGGCTTGACGGTGATAAATCTTCTGAAGCAAATATTAAAGAGTCTTTCAAATCCACAGATCAAAGACCAATTACGCATTCAAGTGGTAACTTTATTTCTCTTAATGCTACAAACACTGTTCCCATATATTTTTTTTAAATCTATATCCACTACCTGGCTTGCTAAATTGTATACTTCTTTTTTTATTATCTTATGCATGATTCTACAGTTGGGGATTCATTGGAGTTGATTGATCAGGATTATTATTTTGTGCCCAAACTCGCTATGGATATGCCCACTTCTTCGGAAAGTGCTCCCAAGCTAGACCATTTGCATTGCAAGTTAGAGAATCAATCATCTGCAAATGTTAACTCAACATCAAGTGCCCCGATGCCTATCTTGGGTGCAACAGGCAGCAGAATTGATCGCACGGGAAGCTTGGACAGTCAAAGCTCTGCGCCTTCTGGGACTTCACACGGATCCACGGATATAGATGTTTTAGAGCAGCCATCAACTGACTGCATGACCAGGATTGAGTCATTGCAGCGATTTGCATCTGCTATCAAAGAGTTGGCAAATGAAAAGGTGATTTCTAGCAACTCCTCCTTGCAATCCAACGTTTTTTTGGGCGGTTTGCTCCGCTATTAATGAAAGGTGTTAAGGACCATTGTGGTGACTAGGATATTCATACAACATAAGAATGACATCTGATTTGAAACACTTACTAAACCGGGATTCTAACTCGTTTAGGGAGAAGAAATTTGTGATTGTCAGCTTTGAATACTCTCCATGGCACTCTTACCATTGCCAAACAGTATGTTGATAAGATGGAATTTTTTATTTTATTTATTTATTTATTTTTTTTGGGGGGGGGGGAGGTTTTAAGGGAAAGGAAAATACACACAGCCGAACTAATCTCCTCCTGATCAGACGAATTTCGATACAAACTTAATAAAGACTTCTTTGCCAACTACTTGGTGCCTAACAAGGAGGTCCCTTTTTCTCGATATAGGCATATGTATATTATTGTTTTTCACATAAATGGCTTGTGTCTAAGGATGCCAAGGTTGTCCTAGGCCTAGAAAAGTTGTCTTCCCATCTGAAGGCGGTGGATAGGGTCCAAGGAGGAATATAGACCAGACCTTTTTTTGACAGAATTCAACTGAGTGAATTGTAAATCAATATCTATTTAGATTACGAGTTGGGATAACATACCTGAGCTGGGACTCGGTATTTATTAAACTCAGACCAGTGTAAGTGTGCACTGCCAGTGGTTACTAGAAAATTTGGTATCCCTTTTAGTACCATGAATTCATCGGCAGGGGCAGATTTTATTTTCTAAGTTTTCTTCCATATATTGCTGGTATCTTCAGAGTTAAAATAATCACATTGTTTTCTGTTGTATGAAAAGAATGAGGCTGGTAAGCAACTAGAAGCATTCTCAGTCGAGCTTGTAATTCTTGCAATATGGAAGCAAGCCCTACACATCTGCCATACCCAAGCTGTTTCAGCTATTGAAGGAAGTCCAATACAAGAGATGGCTCGATTGAGGAGGAGCACTAACCAGGAGCATGGGAGTCCTGATATTGCCGCTAAAGGATTGCAGGATATTTGCTCTCAGATTGAGAGGGAATTTCTTCTTGAAGTTGGCAATGCTGAAGAACTTGCCAAGTTTATTGAGCCTGGTATGGCTTTAAAGTTTTCATGTCACAAACTGGTTGAAAGGCATTTTTATTTCTTGATGCTATAATGGTGTATTTGAACCATTGTTTTTAGTAATCTTTTTAACTGTTTAATTTGATGCCTTATTTTTCTCCCTCGCGTTTCAAACTAGTACTAATAAATTTCTCAACTTCTAAGTGTTCTATTTTCAAAGGCATTGTTACATAGCACGGGTAAGCAAGGAAATGGAAATATAAAGAAAACTGACCTAAAATCTAATACTAAATAAATTATTCAATTAGTCCATAACTGATAATCCCTTGCAACCCTAACCAATATATGGGCTAGCTCTACAATAAAATCCCTAAAATCAAGGCAAGCAAATAAAATCCCAATAATTAAGGCAAGTAAATAGATCAACTCCAAAATTCCTCAAATCGTAATATTACCCTAGTCAAATCAGCTGCCGTCCCCGCCAAGATTATTAATAGTGAAACTGAGTATCTTTAGCAGCACCACATTGTGCCTATAAACGCCTATTGTTTTTGGATAATTATGCACGTAAATGTCTCTGTGCAAACTAAAGAACAAAACATAACTAAAAGATAACAGTATTTTATGTGTACTCACCTTCTTTTGCTTCTGGTTTAAGTGATGCATCCAAACCTGAGTTAGCGCGTAGTTTGAGCTTTAATATCAGCATTTTTGGTAGTCGTATGTTTCAGTAGATGGAGTTGTATTATAAAAATTTTATTCTTTCTAATGGTAGATTATATAGTGTCTGTTAATTTTATACGCATGCACACATTGTACTACTGCTTCTCCGTGTTTATGTCAATTTAAAAGTGAGCCCTCATGGTTCATGCTTTCAGGAAATACTGAGATGCCAGATGCAATGGAGATAATATATCAATCTGCCCTTGCTTTGGGCAGACGCGGCGCTGTAAGTATTTATCGTATAATCCTTATTCTGAAAATTGTATGCATGTCCGAAACATTGTGGTCATAAAATCAGTGAACTAGTAATTGTAAGACACTGCTACATGCCTATGCATCCTAATATGTGCTTGAATATTAAGAAACTCAACCGTTAATCCTCTGGAATGATGTAAAATTATTGGGCCGACCCCTTTTTCTCCTCACTGCATGTTTTTTAGTTTTTATTTTATTTTATTTTATTTTTTTGGTGGGAATTAAGGATTTTGGAAAAACACAACCTTGATTGAGTATAAACAAAAGCTTTTGTGGCAAGTGTAAATATCTGACACAAGGTCCCTTGAGAAGCCCAGGATCCTACTGGGCTACGAGGACCATTTTAAAACTGACAAACTTGAAACAGGGAAAAAATGGTGTTGCCTTTTTTTGGTTTTTATAGTTGATGCATTTTTCACACGTCGGGCTCATGTTTTATATTTGTCTGTCATTAAGTAGGGTCAAAATTTATGTCCTCGCTTGGCATTTTTCATCATGTGCTGATTATAACTTCAAACTTGCTATGGATAAATTAAAAACAAAAGGCAGAAATGGAACTGGGAGACGTAATGCTTATTTATATTAAGAGTTTTTTTTTTTTTTTGACTGGACAATAAAATAAAAAATATTTTTTGACTCTAAACATCTATAAGTGATCTCATTATATACATTCACGCCTGCTGTCTTCAGTTTTCGAGGCTGTGTGTGTAAAGCTTGGACTCTGCATCAATCTCTTGTAGAAAAGATGGGCTTTTTGGGGTTGGGTGGGGGGGAAAGCATAAACTGTAAATTACTTGACTTTGAGCATTCCGGATTTGGGAGCGCTGACAATGTTAGCTCAGGATATCAAGGTCGGGGCCGTTGGATTAAAGTCCAACTGTTCAGATACATTCACATATTTTTAATCCAAAAAAATGTAAACGTATTTAGAGCCGTTGGATTAAAATCCAACGGCCCTTGCCTTGGTAGTCACTGAGTTTACATTGCCAAGCTATGTCAGCCTCCCCCTTTTGAGCATTCCTCTGTCCTTTCCCCTTCTAGCAAGACAAATAAAGAGCATAATTTATTAGAAACCGTTTATGAAATACCTTTGAAAATTGTCATCCGACATCATGTTTGGCAGGCCGATGAGTACGTGGAGGATACTGAAAATGCAGCAGTTCGTTATTCGAAGGCAGTGCGCTTGTTAGTCTTCCTTCTTCTGGAGGCACCATCCCTCATTCTCAATCCTCCCTTCTCTCTTACCGTTTCAGACCAACGTAGACTTCGTAATTATATTTATCTCCTTCATAATAGGCATAGTCATTCAAGATCTCAAAGGATGGCTCTTCTTAGATGTGAGGATCAGCAATCCCCACCATAATGCATGGGGCTAGGTTGATGGTAACCCCCATTTTAGTGTGTATAATAATTTGTTTGTACAGCTATTCTTTAGATTGATTAGGCGATGTTGGAGTTCAGTTTCACCTCTATGTGAGATGGGATGATGTTCATATTCTTGAGCTTCTGTGATTACAGGAGGTTAAAAGTTCACCATCATTGTCATTATTGTTATTTTATTTTATTTTATTTTTCATATTACTGTTTGCTTTCAGTGGTTATGTTTTTGAAAATTTTGTCCCGTGATCTTAGGTTCTGTAATGTGGGGGAGGGTTTGGGTTGGTGGGTTGGGAGGAATTGGGGCCTAAAATAACCATAATAGCCTTTCTGTTAGGATGTCATTGTGGTTTTATTCAAATAATAAGGGCATTATGGGTATTTTATCCCTCTAACACCTCCCTCCCAAATTGAAATTATTTGAGTTGAGCTAGTGTGATATAATTTATATTTTCAAGTAATTGGAAAAAGGCTGAAAATTCATTTTCAAATGCATTTTTAAATTACATTTTCATTAAGAATACATTTACACCGTTTAGAGTTTTAAAAAATTTTATAAACTTATATAAATTCTGTCACATCAATTACTGCACGTATTATGAATTTATAATTTTTTTTACTTTATCTTTTTTTTTAATTTTTTATCACTCTAAACGTAGACATTGTTATATATTTAAAAATCCTCTCTCCCAAATTGAAATTATTTGAGTTGGGTTAATGTGATATAATTTACATTTTCAAGCAGTCAGAGAGAGACTGAAAACTCATTTTCAAAATACATTTTCGTTAGCAGCATATTGTTAAATATTTTTTTTAAAGATTATTTAAAAAAATTTTTTTTTTGGTAATTAATTTTTAAAATTTTTTTATTCTAACAGCATAACCACAAAAAAGAATAATAAAATAAAATAATATCCTCCGTCCAATAATGTGTAAGGAACATTTATTATTTTCAGACAAGGTATGATGACCTGGGCTTTAAAATTTTGACTGTTTGTTTATTGACCAACTTTTAGGGGAAAAACGAAACGAATAATAATAATAATAATAATAATAGTAATAATAATAAATTGTCAAAATTAAATTAATTAATAATGGACGGTCAAAGCAAGGTTTAATTAATATATTAGAGGAAATTTGAAAACAAGATGCCCTTCTTGGATTATGGTCTGTATGCTCGGTTTCAAAGGCCAGTGTGAATTTCTGGGGCCGAAGAGGAACCCGCAGTCGCTATTCATGGGTGTGCACTAGGTGAAGCTCGTCTCGTGACTCTAGCCGACAAAGAACCACGAGGAGGTAAACCAGCCTAGGCAAGTCCTGGCTGACCGATTCAGCCGAGAAAGCTGTTAGATGGTCCTCAACAATTAGAGGAAGGACTGCCCCTAAGAGGAGTCGAACTCGGGACCTATTGGTCCTAAGCCCTTGAACCCGCCATCCGAACCAACTCAACTACTCTTTTCGGGACAAGGCCAATGTGAACTTAATAATAGAAAAGATTGTAAATTCACATCGTTACTCTGGCAAGAATTAGTAGCTTGGAAGGACTTTCAGATTAGGAGAGAGATGTGATTGAATGCATATATAATGAATCCTACATCACAATGTTAAAAGAGAGAAAATTCATCTTTAATGGAGAAAATCTTGATGAGTTTAGTATTGAATTGAAGCCACAAACTCAGAATTTATTATAAAAAAACTTGAGTTACAAGATTGAGAAAAAAAAGTTCACTTTACTTTCTTTTTTTTTTCTGACTCCCTGTGTATTGCCGTAGGATTTTGTCACATATCAAACTAAATTTATAACAAAAAAATATAACTAAAAAATAAGAAATAAGTTGTAAGTTAATTATTACAAAATCTTCAAATGTCAATAGTAGTGATTGAAATACAGACTTTGGTGATTCTATAATAGTGACTTTGAAGTGGCAGCTGTTGGTAGTTAAAATTGACTTGATTATTACAAATTAACTTCTCAAATTTACCATGCTTGAAACCCAACCACCATCCAAATAGTTCAACCCATCACGAGGAGAATTCAATTACTACACAAAAAAAATTACTGTATCTGTATGATAATGGGAATCGCAAGAAGTGACCAGAGGAAAGAAACACGAAGTGTATGTCAATTTCACGGATCAAAGTTCTAACAATCCCCTTGGTGCACTGCAACTAATATTAAATATGAAGGATAATATCCCATCAAAATTTTTTATCAAAATTTATTGTTAAAATAATGTGATAATGATGTTTGCACAATAAAGTATATGCTAGTAAGTTCTTATCTTAGAAGTGTCAAATTCATAAGCACCCATAGCATTTTGGCAATAAATTCTAACACTAATGTTTAGTAGTATAACATTACTCTTGGAATATTTATGACAAATTAACCTTTCCTAGAAGGCACATGGCTCATATTTTTTTATTCAATGATAAGAGTATTAATTTAAGCAACAGAGGGTCAACGATGATATAGCAAAGCAAAACCAACAATAATGTGTGCCCATGTTGCCACTATGAATGATTCCTTGCATATACATCCAAAAATTTGGCTGCTGCAACCCTACATGAATTGTTGGAAAGAGGAAAGTCAGAACAACTTGACTCATTCAGCAAAGGGCAATGATAAAGATAAACGCATGCTCCACTTTTAGAGCAGATGGAGGGTGGAAAGTCAAACGTGGAGCGTATTTAAAAGAATAAAAAGTTAACGTAAAAATGATCTAAAATATGATTAGAAGGAAATATAAAAAATTGTTAAAAATTAAAAAATTTTGATAAATTTCGATAAATCAAACACCCCTGATTTTGTTCCCTCCAGGATTGAGGCAATGAACTTTGAGGAAATTCTAGACTTTTTGTCGCAGAGATATCTTGTCTGCGAAAGCAAATCCTAGTGTGGATATTTAGAGTATCATTTATTATAATAGATCCTTGTGTATAATCTCTAGAAAGATTAGGGTTTATTTTTCTTGGTGCGAGCCATTCGGAAACCTCCATGGAAGTTTCCAGCCTATTGGTGTTCACGTTATATGCAGTGGTTTGGGCACAGGCAGGAGGAGGAACAGGGTTGGCAAGCTTGAGACTGGGAAGATCCTTATCTGTTGAGAATAAAGAGAGCGACTTCTTGATTTCACCAAATGGGACATTCTCAAGTGGATTTTACCAAGTGGGTACAAATGCCTATTGCTATTCAATCTGGTTCACCAATTCTGTCAACAAAACAGTCGTCTGGATGGCCAACAGGGACAGGCCAGTGAACGGAAAGCGGTCCAAGCTGACCCTCAACGGGAACGGCAAGCTGGTTTTGAATGATGCCGATGGTTCAATTGTGTGGTCAACCAAGACAACAATCTCTGAAGCAGATGTAGAAGCCCGGATTCTTGAAACTGGAAATTTGGTATTGATCAACCAAGGAGGAAAAGTCATCTGGGAAAGTTTTGATTCCCCCACAGACACTCTCCTCCCGAACCAATTACTTAATAGGAATAGAATCTTGGTCTCCAGAAGGCAACGAGGTACATACTCATCTGGATACTATGTCCTTAAATTCAGCGACAATAATGTATTAAACCTCATCTACAATGGTCCTCTCGTTTCGAGTGTATATTTGCCAACTCCTGTTAAAACTGCACCAGGGTTTGCTAGAACAACCGATAACAGCTCCAGAGTAGCAGTTCTAGATGATTTAGGTGGGTTTATATCGAGTGATAATTTCCTGTTCAATGCGTCGAATTACGGGTTTGGTCCAAAGAGGAGGTTAACATTGGATTATGATGGAGTCTTGAGACTCTATAGCCTGGATGAGTCAACCGGGCTTTGGGAAGATACATTGATGCCTTGGGGTGACAATCCTTGCAAGGCTCATGGCCAGTGTGGAGCATATGCTATTTGTAGCTACATACCTCTATATTCTTGCTCTTGTCCTTATGGTTTCTCTATAAATGATCCTTCTGATTGGTCCAAAGGCTGCTCACCTCAGTTTAATCTGAGTTGTAATCCGGCCGAGCTGGATTTTATCATGGTTCCATATACCGATTACTTTGGATATGACTTGTTCTTCTACTCTGGCATTAGCCTTGATGCATGCAGGCATGGGTGCCTTAATGACTGCAGATGCCGAGGTTTTGGATATTCAATGGATGGACATGGGCTTTGCTACCAAAAAAGCACTCTCCTAAATGGGTATCATTTGCTATACACTTTCAGGTTCATGCATATAAAAGTTCCAAAAGAGATGGCGATCGCCCGCGCAGGGCAAGGGCTGATAAAACCAAATTATTTGAACTGCTCAGATGCAAAAGTAGTGCTCTTTGGTGCTGCCTCTGGGGAAGAAGGTACCAAGCAACATGGGTACATGAAGTACCTATTGGCATTCGTGGGTTCGATTGCGGCCATCGAAACAATCCTGATTGGTTTAGTGTGGTGGTATTTATTCCGAAAGCATGCCCTCGAGGAAGTGGTAAATATGGGTTACATTGCACTAGCAATGGATTTCAAGCGTTTCACCTTTGCCGAGTTGAAAAGAGCGACCCAGAACTTCAAACAAGAGATAGGAAGAGGTGGCTTTGGGACTGTCTACAGAGGGATTTTGGACAATGAGAGAGTTGTGGCTGTGAAGAGATTGGAAGGCATTTTCCAAGGAGATGCTGAATTTTGGGCAGAGGTGAGCATCATTGGGAAGCTCAACCATAGGAATTTGGTGAAGATGTGGGGATTCTGTTGTGAAGGTGAGCACAAGCTGCTGGTTTATGAGTATATGCAGAATGGGTCCTTGGACAAAATCTTGTTCTCAGATTTGTCCAGGACCTTAGGCTTGGGCCAGAGGTATAACATTGCTCTGGGGACAGCAAAAGGGTTGTCCTATATACACGAGGAATGTCTTGAGTGGGTACTGCATTGTGATGTCAAGCCCGAAAACATATTGCTAGATGACCAATTTGAACCTAAGTTGACAGATTTTGGTCTGTCAAAGCTTTTCAGAGACAATCTTGAAACCGGGTTCTCTTGTGTGCGTGGTACTAGAGGTTATCTGGCCCCAGAATGGATGATGAACCTCAACATTAATGCAAAGGCAGATGTGTACAGCTATGGGATTGTCTTGTTGGAATTAGTGACTGGAAAGAGAGCATCCAGCTTCCAGACGCAAGCAGGGCAAGGGAACAAGTACAGCCATTTGGTGCAATGGGTGAGGCAACAGATTCAGCAAGATAGGCTTATAGAAGTGATTGATTCAAGACCAAATTTCCATGACTACAATAGGGAAAAGCTGGAGAGATTGGTGAAAGTTGCTTTGCTGTGTGCAGAGGAAGATCGCGATGCAAGGCCTTCAATGAGTAAGGTTGTGGAGCTTCTGACTGGGGATGATGATGAGTCAAATGGAGATGAGGAGAGGTCAGGTGTTAAATTATAACAGCTTAGTTGTAAAAATTTACATACATATTTCTTCCCTATTGTCTTTTGGTATACTGTCTTCTCAATAATGTATTCCATCTGAATATTTGATGTGGATCAGTGGACGGTAGTGGCTTTGATGTATAAAATAGTTATAATATGTAAATCAATTCTTGCAGTGTTAATCTTCTTGATCTCATCTTGCTCTGCAGAACTATTAGGTTCTTTTGATTTTCTGTGAAATATAAGCGTATTGTGTGACATAATTTTGCTTATGGAGTATACATAGACAAATTGCTTCAATATGTTTACAGAATATTATGATGTTATTCAATCATGCTTAAGTTTGGGCAAGAATAGTTCGGAGTTTTATATCAAATTAAGAGAGTGTAGAGGTGAAAACTTCCAAGATCTCCACTTTTATTGGGTGGCAGTGTTGAAATAAGAAAATAAAAGATAAAAAATAATAGAATTGGCGAGAGAACATAATATTTATATTTTGTCATATATATCATAAAATTAAAGAACAAGTTTTTAAATAGACTTATAATGAGAAGTATTATAATAATAATTTACATATCAAAATAAAACTAATTATTTACTAAATAATAAAATATAAAATATTTTAATATAGGTAATATATATAAATAATATATCATAACTTAATATAGAATATTTTAATAGATAGTTTGAAGGAAGTAGCGGAATCAGTAAGAAAGAAGTGTAAGAAGCCATCGAATCTTAGGCCCTTCTTAAGGTGATGAAGAGAGCCCGAAAAGTATGAACAATTCCTAAAACCATTGGGTATGCGAGCTAGGTGGTGTTTGATTTTCATTAACAGTCAATCCTTAGGAATTTATTATCTTACAAAAAATTTCAAAAACCAAATTTCTAATTGATGCCATCAATAAAATAACATTAAGTTCATTTGGTAAGATTTTGACTTTACTTTCCAATAATTACTAGTTCAAATCCTTTCAAGGTTATTAAAAACTTATCATTTAAGTTCTCTGTGTAATCAAATAAAATTCATTTACATGGATTTAAGATTTTTGAATATTACATAGTCAAACACACATTACTCTTTTTAAAGCAAAAAAAAAAAAAAAAAGTTTTACAATTTGACTTTTAAAACGGATACCAAGAGGATCTTAATTTGCACCTATTGGCAACTGGGGATATATTATAGTATCAAGTTTTTAGTCAATCAAAAAATGAAATTTACAGCACGTAGGTTCAATTTTTCATAAGGGCATGTTTGTTTTGGGGGTAAAAAAAAGTAAATTTTATTGGAATAATTTTTACCCTTCGTTATATTAATTTAGAAGAGGGGATAACAATTATACTAGAAGTAAAGATTACCTTCATATAGGGGTAAATTGTTACTAGTGGTGGAGGTAAGTAACGGGAAGTAATGGGAACACTATACTATTTTCTCATTACTCCAATAAACATATATTTACACCTTATAAAATGTTAAGCATGTTCTCCTATAAATAATTATAATAAGTATTATAAAATAATAATTTATTTAATTAAACTAAATTTAATTATTAAATTATAATTTATTATTAAAATGATTTATTTTATTTTATTAAATTACTACTATTGAAATGTTAATTTATGATTAAAATTATTTATCTTCTCAAATTAAAATTTTTAATAAATAATAATTGCTTATTAAATTGATTTATTTTATTAAATAAAAATCATTTCTCATAAATAATAATTTTCTAGATTGTGTATTTATTAATGTAAACTATTAAAATTAATAATTTGTTTAAGTAAACTAAAATTAGTTATTTTATTAATTACTTTATTCAAATAAAAATAATTGTTAACAAATAATAATTCATTATTAAAATTAATTACTATCGAAATATTAATTTATGATGCAAAATTATTTTTTATTATTAATTTTTTTATTTAAAATTATATATTTTAATAATATATATTTTATTAAAATTAATTATTATCAAAATGAAAATTATTATGATAATTTATTTTATTATAATATTTTACTAAAATTAAATATTTACTTTTACCCTTATTAATTTTTGTTGAAAAAAAATCAAACAAAATGTAATTATTATCCAGTAATATTTACTCTCTCAATACAAACATAATTATCATAAATTTATTAGATTTGAGGGCCTGAAATTGTCTTTTAACTTTAGGTCTTTAAAGTTAAATTTCAGCTGTTTATTTATAATCTAACTGTTCAATTTAAAAACATAATTTTTAAATTTTTTAAAGGATAAATCGGTAATTGCTAATATCACAAGAACAAATTCAAACTCTAACCATTTCTGTTGCTATAGACACAAGCTTGAGAATTCAAAGTCTTTCGAGCACAATTGATTCAGACTTGTGAACAACTCACAAGGAGAAATTCAAATCTAACTTCTTTTATTGCCATAAATGCCACACTCAGAAAACTTCAACCCAGATGAAGATTCGTAAATTTGTAACAAATATATATAAATGAAGATGAAGCACTGAGGAAGAAAAATCGAACGAATTGAAAGATGACTGAAAAACATACGCTGTTGAAGCAAAAGACAAACTTAGATTGAGAAAAAGAAAAAATATGATGAAAAGAGAGATTTTAGGTTTTGGATGGTAATATCTTCTCTCATCTAACTTTTTTTTTTTTCCTCTAATTTTTCTCCCCAAAATTTTCTTTCTTAACATAATTACTGATTTACCATTTAAAAAACATAAAAAGTTATGTCTTTGAATTCAATGGTCAAGTTAACTTTAATTTATATCAAATAAACGGCTAAAATTTAATTTCAAGACAATTTCAAATTTCAAGCCTCAAATTCAAATTTCTTATTTTATTAATTATTACATAGATAGCGGTTACCCTATATATAAGGTGCATTTGGCGCACCAAATTTTGATAAAAATCTTTAAAAATCTCTGAAAATTTTTATATATTTTTACATATTTCCACCTTCTCAAAATTTAAAAAAAGTTCAATACCCTTAAAAAAAAAGTTGATAACTAAAATTCGGTTAATTAAATAGCAAAATTTTTTTCACCATTCTCACCATAGATTCTCAATCTATCGAATGACACCCATTTTGACTATTTTCTGTGAGGCTGTAGAAATCGTTTCAACAGATTATAGAAACCATTTTGAAGGATTCGCGAGGCCAACTTCTGTCCAAATGTTTCTACAATCCGTTTGGACGGATTGTAGTGTAAATAAGTTATGACTGCCTAAAATTTTGAATCCGTCCAAACAAAAATTCAATCTATTAGAACGAGAATCTTACTATTCATGTCTAAAAAACACGATTTAAGATATATGCACCAAACATAAAAAAATTTTTCAAACTACATTTTATTTCAATTTATTTATTTTTTATTATTTCAAACTCACTCATAGACTATAATTTTTCTGCCCCAACAATTTTGACTCATATCAAACCCTTCCTATATTGGATGAGAACCAAACTGACAGGTGACATGGACAATTATTGTTATTATTATTATTATTATTATTATTTTTTTGTCTTTTTTGATCTCGTATCAACCCTTTCCTACATTGGATTGGAACAAAACGGACGGGTTACGTGGACAATTGTTTTTTTGTATTTTTTTTTTTTTTTTTTGATAAGCAACGTGGACAATTATCAAAAATCCCAATTACATCTTCCAATCATACTACATAGCCAAATTCGTTTAATCCATGAACCTGGACTCAAATACAGTCAACGGGGGAGCTGCATGGAAACACCACTTCACGGGCGCGTTACATATGTAAGTACCGATATACATATACATACATATGTAACTGTACAATTATTTCCAACAAACAAACGGAATCCTAAAGAGAGAGACGGCTTCTGTAAAATATGCCAGAGACAGAGAACTTGTTCACAGAGACTGCCATACCTCAGCAGAGGACCTACAATGGCGATCTCTTCCCTGCGGCTCTACGCCCAAACCCCAACGGTTATACGATTCCTTCCGATCTTTCTCATCTCACCCAAGGAATCAAGGATCGCAAGCCCTGGCTTGAATCTCTGCTCCACAAAACCGGGGCTATAATTTTCAGGGGTTTCCCGGTAACAACCGCCTCCGACTTCAACGACGTCGTTGAAGCCTTTGGCTTCGAAGAGCTGCCGTACGTCGGGGGTGCTGCCCCCCGGACCAGTATCGTCGGCCGGGTTTTCACTTCCAATGAGTCCCCCCCTGATCAGAAAATCCCTTTTCACCATGAAATGGCTCAGGTATAATTTTTGACACTTCAGGCTCTGGTAATAATTTTTGTTTTTTTTGGGTTATTCTCTGTTTTTCTTCCATCTGAATACCTTTTAATCAAAAGAATATAATTTAATATTCTTCAATTCTTCGAAGCATGTCCAGTAAGGATTCAAGTTGACGAATCATTATTGAAATTTGAAATCATTATTCATGTTCCATAATTCTGGGTATTTTGTTAATCTGAGCTCTCTCTGTAACTTGGGTAATTCCCGTAATTTTTTGTTGAAAATTCCCGATATGGCTGTGGAGTTGATTTTCTTTCAATTATTGTTGTTATTACTCTGGCTGCCACTAATCCAGTAAGTACTAAATTAATCACGATTCTCAAAATTCAATTTCTTTTTTTAATTTATTATGTAGTGAATATTTCTGGTAGTTTTGTATATTGAAAATTCTGAAAATTTGACAGAAATTAAGTAAGCTGGCTAAGTGATTAAAGCTAAAAGTGTGATTGAATTTGTCCAATAACTGGTTGAATTGTTTAGCATCCACAATTTCTCATGGGAGTTGCTGCCTTTAACTGATTTTTAGGTTTTTATGGTGATTTTAGTTGTTTTATATCGTTACATTTGTGTTGAAATTTTTCACAGTACTTAAGACACAAGGTTGTTAAACTTTCCATTTTAATGCAAAATTGTGAATGATGTTAGGGTGAGAAAACTTGTTGAATTCTAAATAAAATCTCCATTTTAGGGAGTAAATTAGCAAGATCTAAATTTTATAGGTGATTTTGCTAATTTTAAAAATTGAGCAGGCTTTGAGTAATTTGACTTTTATGGGTTTTAATTAAAATAAACTTTTACATTTTTTTTTTTCAAGTGACAAGTGTAAGTGTTTCAACTCATTCTGATTATTATTATTTTTTTTGGTTAAATTCTTCTGATTGTATAACATTACTCTTTTCTATGCTATTCTAGTTGACGAGGACAATGTGCCTTGTTTCACCAGATTGACTGCTATATGTTAAATATAGTAGTTGGGAGAAAAACTAAGAAACCTGTAATACAATATTATAATTGCATTTCTAATCCTTCAAAAATAAACTAAAATTAAGTTAGTCTTTGGCCGCACCATACCTTTTAAAGGTCTTAATTATATAGTTGAATAAAAGGAGTATAGAATTAGATATAGAATCCGTTGTGAACTTTTTTGAGGTTTCATTTTGTTGATATGGGTGGGTTTTTGTACATGAAAATTTCTTGATACCTATTTTTGCTCTTTTTTTCTTATTAATAAAATTTTTAATTTTTAAAAAAAAAATAACAATGAAAGATCTAAATGAGGAAATTTTAGTATAGCAAACTATGTTTCCATGTGATAAGCTGTAAGTAAAACCTCACAATTTTACAACTCAAAAAAATTTTTTTTTTGACTCTCTACTGATTTTTAGGTAGAATATGAATTTTAACAATTCGAAGGATTGTTTCACAATGGGCTGCTGCTAACAGGTCCCCAAGTTCCCCTCCAAATTGTTCTTCTTTTGTGAAGTAGAACCGGGCGAAGGGGGAGAAACCCCAATTGTTCTAAGCCACATTGTATATGAGAGGATGAAAGGAAAGTATCCAGAATTTGTCAAACGATTGGAAGAGCACGGATTGATCTATACGCGAGTATTAGGCGAAGACGATGATCTTACATCACCTATTGGCCGTGGTTGGAAATCCACATTCTTGACCAAAGACAAGAGTGTAGCAGAGGAAAGGTTTGTCCTTTGTTGTTTTCGATCCATTCTTGCGTTTGAACTCATTCACCCTTTTAAGGATTGTTGTTCAACTTCGTGAAGCATAGACCTATTCTTGTCAGCATTTACACAGTAATTTTTTAAGAAAAATAGGAATCAAGCTAGCTTATTTGCGACTCAGGGCGCTGTGTGCGATGTTAGCTCGAGACATCAAATCAGGGACAGTTCAGATTCAATCGCATATTTTTAATCTAAACAAAAAAAAAAAAAAGTGAACATATTTGGACGGTTGGATTTTAATTCAATAATTCCGATCTTGCAGTCACCGAGTTGACGTCGCTTCTGCCCCTTTTCTAGTATGGAGCCAATGCCTCCCCCATCAATGTGGGAGAGATTTTTATTGTTGGTCATGAAATTGGCCCCATTTAAAACTCTACAAAATTTCACAAATTTTTATAAATTTCTATAAAATTTAATTTTTTTATTCACTGCACCAATGCCAAGATTGTAACTTTTACATATTTATATTTTTGCAACTCCAAACACCACTGTATGTGACAGGGCTGCTAATCTGGGTATGAGGCTGGAATGGCTGGAAGATGGTGGGGTAAAGACCATAGTGGGTCCAATCCCAGCCATTAAAACCGACGAGAGCAGAGGACACAAGATATGGTTCAACAGCATGGTGGCTGCTTACACGGGCTGGGAAGATTCGCGGAATGATCCTGTGAAAGCTGTCACTTTCGGGGATGGGAAACCACTTCCCTCTGATATCATCCACGATTGTCTTCAAATCCTCGACGAGGAAAGTGCTTCCATTCCGTGGCAAAAAGGAGATGTTCTTTTGATTGATAATTGGGCTGTCCTTCATTCTCGAAGGCCGTTCAGCCCTCCTCGTCGTGTGCTTGCTTCTCTATGCAAGTAAAGGATGAGAGAGACCACCTTCCCTGCTTTCTGTGTATATGATGCCTTTAGTGACTAAATTAATGTATAATTTAGAACTTCGGAGATGCTTGGGAAAGAGAGGAAGGTCAATCGGGCAAATGGTTTCGTGTTTTGGACTGGTCTTGTCTTTTGAGCTAGTTGATGGGATGATCGTTTGTATATTTTATTTGTAATAAAAGCCTCGTTTTCCATATAAAAATCTGTTGTTATCTTGTGTTAAAATGGGAGAAAAATGAAATAGATAGAATGTTGAGAAAGAGAGTTAGACTGGCAATTAATGTTGAAAAACTCGAGACTGGCAAGAGTTGCTTTACTGTGTGCTGGAGAAGATCGAAATGCGAGGCCTCCTATGAGAAAGGTTGTGGAGCTTTTGACTGGGGAGGATGAGTCAACTGGAGATGGGGAGATTGTTGATTAGATCGTAAGAGTTTAGTAGCTTAAATTTACACACACTATCTTCCCAATGGCCTTTTAGCTGGAGTAGTCATAATTTTCATCGCATTCTCTCAAGTCTCACCGTGTTTGCTATAGTGCTCTTAATAATGGATTCCATCTGAACATTTGACGGGCAATTGCTGTAATCTGCTTAATTAAGAGAATATTACATCGGTATATATTTGATTTAACCCCTGTCGACTCTAGTATGCTACTAAATTAGTTATTACTGTAATAGAAAAATAAGATAAGAATAATATGGTGATAGTAGTGCTGTAATAAAAATATATTGTAATATGCTATTTATTTTAAAGTGATTGTTCGTATTATGATGACGATCATTTTATGAAGTGAAGATAAGTAAGAATCTCTTTAATTTTTAACATATGCTCAAGTTCAAGATATCCGTTATTACAAATTTTCACATTCTAGCGTAAAGGAATTTTGGAAGTTCAAATATTTGTTAAGCATGCTGCCAACGGAAGCTGAGAGTAGTTAGAGAGCTACAAATTATGTTTAATTTTAGATTAACCTATTCGTATCATATTCGATTTTCTTTTTTTAATGATTTTATGTATTGGTGCTATTATTTTTAACTTTAAAATATTTTTTTATTTTATTAGTTTGGAATTTTTGAATCTTTGCATTATTTAGTTTTTTCTAACACTACGTTAATAGAAAGAATTAGATGATGAAATATAAATAATGCTATAGAATAATATATAAGGGTGTATATAATATGTGATTAATTTTTTACATGTATAAATAATTTAAAATTTTTAAATTTTTGCGAGAATTAAATTCAAAGACGGAGTAAAATGATACATATCTTATTTTGAGATATTAGTCATTTTGAGGGGATTGCTAATCCCTTTTATTTTTAGTATTTGTTAACCTAAAAATTTATAAATCCTACGAGATTGCAAATTCAATTTGTCCCAAACAAGGACTGCTTCAACGTTTGAACTTTGCCAACGGGAAGTCCTCTTTTTCAACTGAAAAAAAAAAAAAGAAAAAAAGGCTTTTTTTTCTTAGTTTAATAATTTCATGGGGGCCCAATGGCAATATGGGACTGCTACGGTGGCTCTGAGTTTTTTTTTTTTTTATTGTAAGTAGGTGGCTCTGAGTTTATGACCATTTGGTCAAAATAGGCTGCCTGAGTAAAACCCTAAAGACCTCACACGCAGGAAATTCATCCCACGTGTGAGGACCAATTTTTTGACAAGGTGCCGCACTTTCTCTGCCACAGGGGAGAGAGTGAAACAAACACTCCACAGAGCAGAGACAAACGTCTCTCTCTCTCCCAAGTCTCTCTCAAAGCTTCACTCTTGCATTTTACTCCGTTGCATATTCGCCGCATATACGCATCACTTCCGGAATCAAAACAGTTCTGAATTATTTAATCCGCACTCGCAAACTTGAAACGCGTCGAGTCCCGCCATTTCGATTGTTTTCTCCCGTTTTCCGACCTCTGTTCCCCGGAAACTAACCGGAAGAGGCTGGGCTGTTTGTTGGAGTTTCGTCTATTTTGACTTCTGTTTTAACTCCAGATCTTCGTTGGTTTCTGTTATCTTGATAATTTCTCAGCGGTGTTGATGTGGCTTTGATCTCTATTACTGTTTTCCCACCTTTTCCTTTGGAAATTTCTTTGCAATCTGTCGACTGTTCTTACCATTATTTTAACTGAGACCCATGGCTGGCTTTTCATCGAGTATTGGGTTTTTACTTTCTGTGGGTTTTCAAGAGGAGGTTGTGTCGGGGAGTGCTCGCATTCAGAGTTCAATGATTCCCAATGTTCGAACGATGATTCCCATTGCTCGAACGATAACATGTTCGAAGAAAAGTCGAAATTTGTTATACAATAGAAGGCCACAAAGGCAAGTAGTTGTGAATTCGTTTAATTCGGAAAATGAGCCCCAATCCGGTGATGGAGTGACCATTGCTTCCAAAGAAAGTGATGGTGGTTCTATCGGGAACGAGTTTCGGGTATTGGAAGCTAATTATGTACCACTAACAGATTACGGAAGCGGTGGCGGCGGAGATGTGAATGACGGTAACAATGGCAATGGGAAATTCCTAGGAGGAGGTGGTGGTGATAATGAAGGGGATGACAAGGAAGAAGAGGAGTTTGGGCCAATAATGAAGTTTGAGGAAGTGATTAAGGAGACAGAGGCTCGAGGAGCTACGCTTCCTCAGGACATGTTAGAAGCAGCGAAGAGTGTAGGAATTCGAAAAGTGCTTCTGTTTAGATATTTGGACTTGCAGGTATGGATTTGTCACTGTGTTCGTACGATTAGCAATGGTTTCTATTGAGTTGTGGAAGGTTTGCATTTGAATCTTCTACCGCTGCTCTGACAACTCGTGGTTTTCTTTATGCAGGGATCAGCATGGCCTGTAGGCTTTGCAATGAAGTCTTGCTCTATGCTCCGGAACCGAATGTTGGCTGATCCTGCCTTTCTATTTAAAGTTGGAACAGAGGTTTATTCAGCTCTCTTGATATGATTATTATGAAAAAATGGATCTGGCTTGATAGAAGTTGTATATCTCTGCTTGTTCTCTAAGTTGTAGGACAAATTTTGTGTGCATCAACTCTTGTGCACGATTGATCACTATTGTAGCAATTTTGTCTACCTTAAGGAATAAGCCACTGTCGTGTGGATTAGTTATAGTTCTGTACTTTATGAGAGGGGCTAGCCCAAGTGAAAAGGAAACCCCATCGAAGCCTATGGTTATGGTCAAAGGTTGGTGATATTGTGTCTTGTAGGATTGACGAAGGAGGGTATATATAGGAGATGTGGTCTAGCCTATGGAGGTTAGTGAGACTGATTATATTAAGTGAATGGTGTCTTCTTTTGCATGGGTGGGTAATACGAGGAGTATGGTTATTCAATAGGGTGAGGATATCATGGGTGTTTGAGTTGTAACCTCTCTCTCTAGACCAATTGAGGAAGTCTCAAAGAATCCTTCAACTCTAACCACCAATTTAGTGGTCTTGGTGATGACACGAAGGAAAGGACCACAAGACACTCGGGGCGTGCTCATGGGTGGGGAGTGCCCTCGGAGGAGGAGGTGTCTAGGTGGATCTTGTAGAGGTTGAGATGGAGATACTAATGGAGATTTGGAGTTTGTTTGTTCAGAAGGAGATTCTTGTGCAGAGCTTGTAGTGAGACTAGGCATTCCTCAGTTGAGTATTAAGTACAGTGTGTTAGTGAATTAACATAAAGGTCATGGGTTTCGGCCATACCATCCTATTTTTACAAATAAATAATATTTAGTTACAGGAAAATTATGGGGCTAATTACACTTTAACCCCTCGAGTATGGCTCAAAAATATATTATCCCCCTTTAATTTAAAAGCTAACACACAACTTCCTCATAATTTGGACTAAACTGCAAAACTGACTGAATCTACTAAACTTAATTAGATTTTTGTCACAGGTGCCATATAAGCTCATGTCACGCCTTGGACCTTGTGGCTTGAGGGGTGAGTGGATCAACATACAAACCATAAACTGATTAACTATACCCTGATTAGAGCAATATAATAATTTTGAAGCAACATTCACACAAGATAATAATATAATATAAACCAAGTCTTGGCTATTGCCAGGCTATCATGCTCCAATACATCTCATAATAACACATAAGCATAAGTCATATGGCTTTTACAACCTAATCGAATAAATCTCTAAATTAAATAATATTATAGTCCAAAATAAAATTTTATTTAAGAAATTATAAATGCAATGTCTGTAATAGCTTATGCACTTCTAATCCCACCAAATGCCCACATAGTTCTTAGGATTTGTTCCTGCAACAAAACATGTACTCCCTTGATATGATGATTGTACTTGTAAGATTGATGAACTGTCTCTCAATCTCTTCCTATTCCTGCCTTCCTACTGAGCCCCTGAACTCCTACCATAACACCCTTCTTGAATATTCTTTGTCTCATTCAGATCCTACTCCACAGTCATTGCCCTATTAATCGGGGCCTTATAATCATCTAAACCCAGCAATACCATCCTATTTCTCAGAGTCAGTCTCAATCCCTGCTTAAACCTTGTACACTTTAGGTTGGTGGTGGAAATAAGTTAGGGTGCATACTTGTACAAATTCGAAAATTTCCTCTCATATTCTAATACTGTCATGGTCTCCTGTGTTAAGCTGACAAACTCTTCCCTCTTAGCATCTCGCAAAGATTGTGAGAAGAAATGATCCCTAAATCTTTCCTTGAATCTCTCCCAAATGAGGCCTTCTGATCCCCCTAAATCCCTCAAACTGGACCACCAAGTAAACTCTCGTCCTTCTAACTGAAATATGGCTAAAATAATGCAGGTCAAATGATCAGTAATCTCCATAGTCACTAATATCTTCTCATATTTATCCAAAAATTGCTCGGCTATGTCTTTGTCAGCTGCTCCATAATAAGTTAGAGGCTTCATCCTCTTGATCCTCTCAAGCGCATTTGAACCAGTTTGTATTGGTGGTTGTGGGTCTGCTTGGGCTCCTCCTGCTATTGTGGCTATGGTCGCCTCCAACTGCTGTTAGACTGCCCCAGCATGTACGGTTGCAAACTGTGGGATTTCAGATGCCTGGGATTACACCTCCTCCTCTCTCAGGGGTGTGTTCATTTGTGCCTCTGCTATTGTACTTAAGTGCGTTTCCTGTCCGTGCTAAATAGGTGCATTAATCTCATCTTCATCTACCAGGGCATCTCCTTGTCCTCATTCTCTATCTCTACCTCTACCTCGACCTCTACCATGGCCTCTACCTCGACCTTTAGCTCTCATTCCTCGTGATGGCATCTTTATCTAAAAATATAATAAAGTACAAAATAGTGAGGTTTAGTTGAAACTTCTGAGATTAAACATAGCACAACTTCATTTAATATTAAAGTAAAACTTTTATAAATTTATAAGATTGCAACGTAACGACATCAAGCTTCTACTACTTACGCTTACATTAATAGTTTCTTCATTGCATTGATTTTAAAACTACATTGCTAATTGAAATTTGAAAGAAAACAAAACATAATACTGGTTATTAAACCTTATGACCAATCTGACTACCATTAGGGGAATTGCCTTTCCAAAATTTTTCTCTTTTTTTTTACATCTCGGCCTCAATGTTAAGGACAGTATCTACAGTTTTTCTTCTCCTGTAAGAATAAGTACAAGTCATATAATAACACCTAGGGCAATCTCGGGTATATACCCTAATATGTGGCAATAGCCACAAGCTCGCTGTAGGTCCTCACTCGTCTCACGGGTGCTAGGTTCCCGCGTACCAATGCTCTAACTACCTGTGTTTTATGCTGCTACTGCATATGGTGTCATTGTTGGGTTAGCTTGTGGGACAGCTAGGATCATGGACACGTTATATACTATCATCACTGGAAAGGCATGTTGGGGTGGGTAGTTGACTTGATAGGGCATTGTGTATTGATATGGGGTAGTGTTCGAGATATGGAATTTGACAAGATGCCCCATAATAGGTACTATTGGCTGACTTATGGTTGATGATACAAGGGTTGTTTCTGTCACATTAGAGGTCTTAACTTGGGAAGGGGATTCATCTAGACATTCTGTTGTAACTTAATCAAAAATATCATTCATCTGGGAATATAATATCTTCTTCCATTAGCTGTGGTTTAGTGTTATTGCACTCTTCGTTTTCCATCCCCATCTAAAAAGTTTAAGAAAGCCAATTTCAAAATTAGGTCCAATTAAATGCCATTTAAACATGCAATATGAATGCAAGAAGACATTATATTTCCAAATGATGATATTTTAAAATTTAATGGCTTTGTTAAAATTTTTAGATGGGTATGGAAAAAGGAGAGTGCAGTAACACTAAACCACAGCCATTGCATTCCTAGATGATGATATATTTGATAAAGTTGCAACAGAATGTCTAGATGAATCCCCTCCCCAAGTTGAGACTTCTAATGTGAAAGAAACAACTCTCGTGTCATCACCATAAGTCAGTCAATGGTACCCTATTTTGGGGCATCTTATCAAATTCCATATCCCAAATACTACCCATATTAACACGCAATGCCCTGTCAAGTTAACTATTTGCCCCAACATGCCTTTCTGGTGATGATGGTACATAATGTGTCCATGATCCCAACTATCCCACAAGCTAACCCAACAATGACCCCATATGTAGCAGCAGCATAAAACACAGTTAGTCAAGAGTACTAGCACACAGGAAATCAACACCCGTGAGACGGGTGAGAGTTCTAGCATGGGGGAGGACCTACGGGGAACTTGTGACAATTGCCACACATTAGGGTATATTCCCGTAGATTGCCCTAGGCATTGTTATATGACTTGTACTTATTGTTATAGGAGAAGGCACACCCATAGATACTGTCCTTATCATTGAGGCCGGGATGTAAAAAAAGAGAAAAATTTTGGAAAGGCAATTCCTCTAATGGTAGTCGGATTGGCCATAAGGTTCAATAACCAGTGTCGTGTTGTGTTTTTTTTCAAATTTCAGTTAGTAATGTAGTTTAAAAACTGATGCAATGATGTAACTATCAATGTAATCATAAGTAGTAGAAGTTTGATGTCATTATGTTGCAATTCTATAAATTTATAAGTGTTACTTTAAAATTAAATGAAGTTATGCTATGTTTAATCTTAGAAGTTTCAATTAAACCTCGCTATGTTGTACTTTATTATATTTTTAGATAAAGATGCCACCATGAGGAATGAGAGTTAGAGGTCGAGGTAGAGGACGAGGAGATGCCCCAGTAGATGAAGATGGGATTAATGCATCTGTTCAACAGGAACAGAAAACGCACTTGAGTGCAGTAGCAGAGGCATAGCCTAACATACAGTAAGAGGTCCTCGGAGAGGAGGAGGTGTAGTCCCGGGCACCTGAGGTCCCATAACTTGTAGCTGTAAATGCTTGGGCAATGTTACAGCAGCTGGTGGTGACCATGGCCACAATAGCAGGAGCACAAACGGGCCCACAACCACCAATACAAACTGGTTCAAATATGCTTGAGAGGTTCAGGAGGATGAAGTCTCCGACTTATGATGGAGCAGCTGATACAGACATAACCGAGCAGTTTTTGGATGAGTGTGAGAAGATATTAGTGGCTATGGAGGTTACTGACCATTTGACTAGCATTACTTTAGCCACATTTCAGTTAGTAGGGCGGGCATCTACTTGGTAGGCCAGTTTGAGGGATTCAGTGGGATTAGAAGGGCTCACTTGGGAGAGATTTAGGGATCATTTCTGCCCACAGTCTTTCGGAGATGCTAAGAGGGAAGAGTTTGCCACCTTAATACAGGGAATCATGACAATATTAGAATATGAGAGGAAATTTTTTGATTTGTCCAGTATGCACCCGAACTTGTTTCCACCACGTACCTTAAGTGTAGGAGGTGTGAGCGGGGATTGAGACCGGCTCTGAGAAATAGGATGGTATTACTGGGTTAAATGATTATGAGGCCCTGATTAATAGGACAATAATCATAGAGAGGGATTTGAATGAGACAGAAAATATTCAAGAAGGTTGTTATGATAGGAGTTCAGGGGCTCAGAAAGGCGGGAATTAGAAGAGATTGAGAAACAGTTCATTAGCCTTGCAAGTACAGTTATCATATCAGTGGAGTACAGACTTTGTTGCAAGAATAGATCCTAAGAGTTAGGTGGGCATTTGGTGGAATTAGAAGTGCATAAGCTATTACAGACATTGCATTTATAATTTCTTAAGTTAAATTTTATTTGGAACTGTAACATTATTTAATTTAGAGATTTATTCGATTGGGTTATAAAGATCATAAGGCCTATGCTTATGTGTTACTAGAGGATGTGTTGAAGCATGATAGCCTGACAATAGTCGAGGTTTTGTTTATATTATGCAATTATCTTGTGTGGATGTTGCTTCAGGTTGTTATATTGCTCTGATCAGGATATAGTTAATTAGTGCGTAGTTTGTATGGTGATCCACTCACCCCTTGGGTCTCGAGATTCGGCGCGTGACAGCTCATATGTGATTGTCTGAAAAATATTGTTTGGAAAAATTAAGGCAAATTGAGTTTCTTTAAAAATAATTAATGTTTCGTTTTAGCATAAAAATGGGTAAAAATGTACTTTTATTTATCTGTTTTTGTAGAAATCCTTTTCTCTCACAAATCTAGTTAAGTTCAATATTTTTTGGCAATTTTGCACTTTAGTTCAACTTACGATAGAGTTATGTGTTAACTTTTAAATTAGAGGGGAGTAATGTGTTTTTTGAGCCAAATCCAAGGGAGGAAAGTGTTGTTGTCCTATACTTTAGGGACATTAGGTAACATAGAACTTGAATTAATGAGATTGTATGAACAACTGATAAGGAATTGACACAATGTTGGACTTCTACTTTCTATGATTTTGTTTCCATGACTCTAAAATGTTATTCCATATTTTTTCTGAGTAAGAAATATCTATGAGCAGCATTTATTTGTTTTCAAAGTACCATTGATGTCTGTGTTTCTTTGATTGCCATAATTCATCCACCTTACAAGCACTAATTTAACACATTACAGATTGTTATAGATTCTTGTTGTGCTACGTTAGCAGAAATACAGAAGAGGGGCAAGGATTTCTGGGCAGAATTTGAGCTGTATCTTGCAGATCTCTTGGTTGGGGTGGTTGTTAATGTTGCTTTAGTAGGCATGTTAGCACCTTATGCTCGTATTGGGCAGCCATCTCTATCTAAAGGGGTCCTTGGACGTGTGCAGCATGCTTATGCAGCTCTTCCTAGCAGGTTGTTACTTCCCACTAAGGACTACATAATACAATGATATGAAATGTCTTGACTCATAAGAGAAATCGAGTAACTTTTTTTTCCAACTTTTGGATCTTGATGAGTTGTAATTCACTTAACCTTACAGCAGGATATATAGAAGGTATTTAGGTAATTCTAAATATAAGCGTTGCGGGGCATAGGAGTTACCTTTCTAGTAAAACCACCACCTCCCTGAAATTAGGTGGGATTCATTTTTTTAAATACTCATATTCGCTTATATTCATTTACGTAGGAATAGGGCGGAGCGGGTACCCTTAAAAACCCACCTTGTTGCCTTCCCTACATATATGTATATACACACACATTATTGAATTAGCATATGCTTTCATTTCTGTCATTTATATTTGTATAAAAACAATATTAGATGTAAGAATACAATATGGTGAAAGATGTATTTATCCGGTTAATTGCTTTGAACAAGATTATTCTGGTACGTACATTTATTAAATAATGGAATAACAATAATTGTTTTAGTTAGAAGTTTTGTTGGTATTTGCAATATAAGAGAGGGCCCACTAAACCACAGTTATGATCTACCTCCAATACAATATAATCAAATAAGGATAAAATTTTTATTAATCTGTCCAGCCTTCATTTAATTGATTGAGTTGGCTGAGAAAATGTAACTGATGAACACGTGAAATGTTCTTTGTATAACAACTGCAATTGCTTTCAAAAAGGAGGAAAAAGTTCCCTTCTCATTTTTATTATGGCAGATATATTTGCAGCTTTAGATGATAGCCTGTCTAGTCATTCATGTGTTCATTTTATGCAGTGTTTTTGAAGCTGAAAGACCAGGATGTAGATTTTCTGTGAAACAAAGGATTGCAACATACTTTTTTAAGGTAACATACCTCAAATATGTTGGATGTAACTTGCTGTCATTTGGCCGTGTCACAGATTAAAGTATACAATTATGTAAATATTGATTTTCTCATGCAGATATTTCATTTCCGTTTCTAATATTTGCTTATTTGACGCATTACTTTTTCGCTTAACTAGATTCTGGTGGAGGTTGTTTGCATTTATTTCTTTTTGCACCATATAATTGATCTATGTTCTATGTTTACAGGGTGTTATGTATGGATCAGTTGGGTTTGCATGTGGTCTTATTGGTCAAGGCATTGCAAATTTGATTATGGCTGCCAAGCGGTATGCATTGCTAGACAATTATGCATACATGTCCATTCTTGCTTTGACCTCTTTCAGTTTTATTATTCAGAGGATTATGTGCTACATTTTGCCTGGCATCTTAATGTATACTTGAATGTTGTGAATTTTGTGACAATATTCTGAGCTATTATACATGTATTTTTTTCTAAGTTGTCCATCATAAACTGCAATACGATGACGTGAAAATTAGGATCATGGTCCATTTACTGTATATGTTTGGCCGTTGACCCCAGTTATCAGCCCACAAAACTATGTTGAACTTAGTTCAATTTTATTCATTACGAAGTTGGCATCCATTGGTAATGATACTGCCATATTTTCCATTCCGTTTTTTAATCAATGGAGATCAGAGTATATGATTGACAATCTATCATATCTGTTTATTTTCTATGTTGTTACTTTCCTCATCCATGTGGTCATAATACAAAGTGCATTCTAATGGTGTCTTCTTAATTGTGTGAATCATCTTTGTGATGTGAAAGTTGCTATATCAGGAGTCGCAGTGTTGAAAATTTTTGCTGGCAACTTATGCTTCTTTGAGTTGTTAAGAATTTCTTTTAAGATGATAAAACAAATAAGCAACCAGAGGGGAATGTGAATATAAAAATTTTCCTTAGATCAAAGCAATTGCATAAACAGTGGGCTGAAAGCCTGAAGTATTGCTCCATAAATAAAACATGAACACAACATTCAGTGGATAACTTGCACCAAAGCTACTGAGCCATGTGTTCATGTTCTTTCCTGTTAAGGCTGCTATTGCTTCATATTTTATGATATGTAGAGGCCCATACTTGGACTGGGAATATTATCTTCAAAAAATTGTGAAGCGACTATTGACCTCTATTTAAACCCAAGACTTTCTTTGTGCTACAAGTTTGATTTGACTGTGCAGCAGCAATTGCTTAGATTTTGTTTGATTATTTATGTGGATTGCATTTAAGATATTGATGCATTGGACAGTCACATGCGCAAGGTTATTTCATTTCTTTTCTCAGCATTATGGTATAAATATGTTGTTGCTGTTAGTTGTAACTCATACACTATATACTAGAAATATATTAATAGAAAATGCCAAATTAGTTTCACATGTAACCATGAAGTACAATTTGGGGAAATTACACAGCTCAGTATTTTTTAGATATGAAGTTCCCTTGTGGTTGATCATTGCTCTTCACTTTTCTTTCTACTATCAGGAGTATAAACAAATCAGAAGGGGACATACCTGTACCACCTCTTGTGAAGAGTGCGGCTCTTTGGGGTATGCTTGATTCATCATTCGTGATCTTGTTTCTAGTTCTTAAAATCATTTGCTGATAAGCATTGAAAATAATTTCGGGCTTCCAATAAGCTAATTTGGATGTTATTAATCTTAAATACTTTCTGATCATTTCTGAGCATCTATCAGTTATTTCCAATAGCTTTGGCTTTTGGTTATACATTATGATCAGAAAGTTTTCGTCTTCATTCTGTTTATTTAATTTTCATGTATCGATCATTGAATTTCTGTGTACTCCCAAATTTTCCATTACTAGGGTGGGGACTCTAACTAGGCAGCAACCAATCTAGAGTGCTAACATGCCTTTACTCGATTATGATGTCAAAATACCGGTCTTCTTTCTCAAAGTCAACTCGGCCTGACCACTGCATGAGACTTTCTTTTTTATTTTTTATTTTTTTTGGGGGTGAGTGGAGATGATTTTATTAAAAGCATCAAGAAAATGCTTACAAAAAGAACACTATGCCTTAATCTTCACTACCATGGTTTCAACAAAGTTAAAAATGAATCCAAATCAGGCTTCCGCCTGCCTGCCCTCCAACTATACAAAATTGACATTAGTAAACTCTTCCCCCATCTTCCTATGGCTTTTCAGTGGTGAGATGACCCCAGGGAAGAACACTAGAGGCCCATCGTTATGCAGCTGAAGATTTGATAGACTAAATTGCCATGTTAGAGAGAGCTTTACGGCTTGGTTGTTCCCCAAGTTTGTGGGCTTCTGTGCCTTTGATTATGAGGTCTAGTCTGGCAGGTTAGTCCATCCAGGAGCTCTATGATATTAGGCGTAGGAAACTGGACTGGTTGTATGCGGTATGCATATACCAAAGTCCAAGTTCTAATGATGGGGCTGTAGTTCAATGCAGACAAAACAAAGAAGCTTTCTCATGCTTCCGCCATAAACTTGTAACAATAGAGAGCAGGGATAACATTTTGGGACATTTCGTATAAGCGTCTCACAAACAGATGAATTTTACTGCCAAACACACGATATGGAACTTCCTAAATTTTTAAGCTCGCTAGTTGGCGGTTGTATAGCTTGGGCACCCAGAAGTAAAGTTGAGTGTCCAGGGCTGTGCTGGTATATAAAATATGAGTCTTGTAATCAAGTGCCAAGAATGGGCTCTTCAAATATAGGTTGTCAAATTTTTGGTTAGGTGATGAGCTTCATGAAGCATGCAATTTGTTAATCAATTGCTGTCATGCTGTCTGTTAACTGGAGTCTAAATCATCTGACATCTTTAGTCAACTGTCTAATGTGGTAGCAAATTAGTAGGAATGTAATTTTATTTTCTGAAGAAATGCTGACTGGGATTGATCTCTGCTGTTTATGCAGGTGTTTTCCTCGCAGTTTCGTCCAACACCCGCTATCAGATCATCAACGGATTGGAACGGTTGGTTGAATCGTCTCCTATGGCAAAGCAGGTTCCACCCGTTGCCATGGCATTTACAGTTGGCGTCCGATTTGCAAACAACATCTATGGTGGTATGCAGTTTGTGGACTGGGCCAGATGGAGTGGGGTGCAATGACTGTATGCCTTTCTCATTTTGCAATGAAGCATTACCCCCCTCCCCCAAAAAAAAAAAAAAACTGAATGTTTCATTGGATTTATTACTTAGAGCTATCTGTAATATTGTCCCTCCAAAACTAGTGTGATGCTCTGAGACCGAGAACCTTAATAAAAGAAAGCGGAGGCAATTATGGAAGGCAATTTTCATTGGCTTTTCTCATTGATAATATTTCCATTGCAGTCTAGTCTGAATTCGCAGCTGAGATTTGCTGGTTTGTAGTATGAAAACCCACCAAGTTTCCATCATTAAAGCCTTTTTTTTTTTTTTTTACTGTGAGGAATGCCAATATGTTAGGAGCTATCTATATTTTTACCAGCCCTGTTTTGTTAGAAACTAGCAACAGGCCCCTAGCCCCGGCCACCCTCTGGACAGTTCCCCCAAAACTTCAAAGGGAGGTTTTATGGACAATCGTGAATGTCCAACCAATCTTAGCCGTTCATGCGGGTGAAGAAAGCCTATTTTATTTGAACGAATTTATTTATTTTTTCACACTGTATATGAATTTTCTTGCTTCAAGCATTTTTTAGTAATTTTTTTTAAATGAAAGTAACATGTTTAAAAGTTACAAAAAGCAAAAACAAAAAATAACAACGATAATAAATAATAAATAATCAAAACTCATGAAAAGATCATAGGTGTTTAGTTGACAAAAAATGAGATAAAAAGTACAATAAAAGTAGAAAGATATGATATAAAAGTGAAATGTGAAAAATTTTGATTGAAGAAAAGTATAAAAAGTAGTTAAAATTTGTGAGTTAAAATTTTTGAGTTTGGTGGTGCCAAACAGGAGAAGGTAGTCAAAATGAATGTTTCGTATGGGACCCACTTATATCAATAATTGAGAATAAATGATAACGTCACTGGCAAATTGTCCATGGTGTATGTCAACTTAAAATCAATATCCGAATAATGATTCTTGATCACTCCTAACTGGAAAAACTCTTAACAAACTTCCATCTTTTGCTTCTGTCATAGCAACGTTTTGGGATATCTTTCCATGAATAATTGTAAAAGCAAAATAGGTAGAATTTTGTAATCTGTTATGTTGAATGGTGGTGTGGTGCTCCAAATTTAGATCCACACCAAGCTGTATCATCTGGGTGTTTATTTGATAACGTAGGAGAATCAATTTAAGATAGAGCCCTTTGACTCACCTTTGGTGTGTAAACTCTCTCGGAGACTTGGCAAATGTCTCAGTCCACTAATGTCGGATATATTATAAGCTTGCTTAGAGCTATTACGATAATCAGAGTTTCGTCAAAAAGTGAAGTGCAAATACGAAATGATTTCATTACTAAGTCTTGAATTCATGACTTACTTTCAATTTCAGCTCTTATAATGTATATGTGCCCTAACTAAGCTAGCTCATAGAGACAAGTAAAAGTGAATTCATTTATTTGTTCGATTAGTGTTGACTTCTCTGTCTCTCTCGGGTCAATTAGGAAGAATTGATCCTAAATTCAAGTCACACATAAAATGAAATTATGATCATAATGAGAAAATACAAGAAAATCAATTGAAAATCGGAATAAAGACAATATGTCAAGTGTGAATAACAAAACTAGCCTAATTGAACAAAATAGGCAAGTTACTTATTTGAGATTTTACTGAATTCTTCAACTACCAAGTGAATTAAACTTAATTTTATTTCATAGAGACAAAATTTAGAAAATTAGAGAGACTAAGGTTAGCAAGCTATTGGGGTTTTCAAACTTCTTCGAATCATAAACTTTCTTCGAGCATTAAAGTGTGCTGCAGAGCAAGTCCGAGGGGCTCGTTATTGTATATAACTTAAATTTAATTAAATTAATCAACAATAGTAGTTTTTTAATAAATTAATAGTAATTTAGAGGAATAAAATTACATAAATTTATTTACAAATCAATTGATATACATAACAAAAAAAATAAAAAAAATAGAGTAATTAAAATACTTTTTGATAGATTAATTTGTAAATTATAATTTAAAGTAATTAAAACAATTTTCGAGAATTGATAATCTAATTGGTTAGTAATTTAATTGAATAGTTAAAAATAGTTTTTATGCATTGATAGTGTAATTAGTTAGCAAGTTTTAAATATACCGACTCATAATGATGTTCAATGATTAAAATTTATTTATATAATTAATAATAGATAATTAAAATCACCATTTCAACCAGATACAGAGAAGTTAAAACACATCTTGACAGTTTTTTTTTTTTTTCTTTTTTTTTTGTTTTTTTGAAGCTAAAAATAAATGGCAAAGTCTGGGCTATTATACTCATTTTTATACTATACACAGAACAGATTCGAACCGACAGCCAACTATGTTGGTGTGAGAATGTATGCCCATGTCTCTGCATCTCAAGTAAATTGTCACCATCTGCAGTGGCTGAGGAGATTGAAAAAAGAAGGGAGGAGTTTGAGAAGAATATATATATATATATATATATATATGTATGCTTCAGGCTTTATGCATTGTTTGGTTTGGATTCCAATAAGCTGGGAATTTGAATGGGAGAACCTTTTTATCACCATTAAAGTGATTTTTGTTAAAGTGATTCGTTTTATGCCCTGGAAAGTACAGAACAATGAGTGTAGATTTTTGTTTAAACCATTATTTTGGGCTTAAATATCCTTAGTCAGACTTGGGCAATCCCAGAAACTACAAAGCTGGCCTTTTCTAATTAATGACTGGTCTAAATTTCATAGCGTTATCACCACAACTCGTCTAAATTTCATAGCATTATCACTACAACTGCAAAACATCAGATCAACCACATATTTCTGAAGTTTTGAGCTGTCTTTGTCCAACGCAAATCTCAATTTGTGACTTTGAAGTTCTACCAAAATCTTATCACCAATCACCATCTGCCGCGTATAGACTCTATAAATACTAACTGAAATGCCTCCAATTTTTGCTAGAATATCTCTGGCTTCTCTGATTTCTGCATATTGCAGAAGCGGCAGATACAGATAATTAGCCTCTCCATCAAAGGTTGTTTTTGACCCCCCTCAACTTTACCCAAAAGTTCACTCTTTTCTCTTTTTTTTTTAATAACTTGAGCCCTTTTCTTTTTTTGGCTGTAAAAATTAAGGGTCTTGAGTCCTAAGGTAAAGCTCAGTGACAAAGTGAAACACACACCATTTTTTTCTTGGTTACATCTGTTTTGATTTGGACTGTCCCTAATGCATCCAAAACTTCAATCTCACACAAGGGAAAAAAGAGCAAAAACTTCCAGAATCCCCCCCCCCCCAAAAAAAAAAATAGAATCTTGATACAGATATGAATATCAACCACACCAAATTTCTTATTTTCCACACAATTTCTATTGTGCCCTGCATTATGATTTATATAGGGTGACTAGTTACTGGCTTGTGTGTGTGGATGAAGTGGAGGTTGATGTTGGTCCAGGAGAATAAGATGTTAGAAGGAAAAGCAGTGGTGCGCGAGACAGACATGCCAGAGGCAATGCAGAGTCATGTCATGGAGTTAGCTTACCAGGCTCTTGATCTTCACGAAGTCTCTGACTGTCAATCCATTGCTCATTACATCAAACAGGTTTGTCTTTTGCATAAACATGTATTGAATCTTGTTGGGATTTGTTTCTTATCAATAAAATAGTGCCCGTTCCTATCTACTATAAAATTCTAGAGGGTCTCTCCGGCTTACAAGTTTTGAGTTGGATATTTTAGCATGATGTTAAAGCCAAGTTTGGGAGGATTCATCCCCCTTTCACTTCTCAATCTCTCAGTTTGCACTTCTTGTACTCTGTGCATCCGGTTTACCTCTTCACATGTGAGCGGTTCACACGTGAAGAGACATATTAGGATATATATCACATTAATAAAATAATATCCTCTCTTAGAACAGTATAAGATCCTAATGAGCCTTTCCATTCTTTATCAATTGATTTTAAATGGAATAGTCTTAACATTGGTATCATACTTAGTTTTAGGAAAACTTGTTCCCTCACCCTCTCTCCCCCTTTACTTCTGAATATCTCCTTGTGCATTTCATATACTCGTACACTCAATTTACTTGTCTGCATATGAGCAAGGCATATGCAGGGAATTATTTTACATCAATAAAATAGTGCCCCTTCTAAATCGATATAAGATACTAATGAGTAACAAATATTCGAAACAATTCATGTAATCTAGAATGAGGGAATGGCAATGGGAGCTAATAGATCTTGAACCGAGATTATGAATTTTCTTTAAATTTGCCCAAATTGACAATGTTTCTATGACTTGTCAAGTTGTTTTTCCTCTGTTGCCATTCTAACTTGTAATCATTCTGGACTCATATTAAAATAACGCTTAGTCAATCTAAATTATAAAAGGTTTAAAGTAACACATAAGAAAGAAGGACATGATTTTCCCGTAAAATATAACAAGGTTGATCGGTTCTTGATAGATTAAAATAGACAACAGCCCAAACCTTTTTTATTTTTTTTTAAATTTTTGTGGGCTTAAGGCCATGTGTCAGACAACAGCCCAAACTGACCTTATGAATTCAAAGAGTAGAATTAATGGTAGCTTAACAGATTGTGCTAAAAAGAAAAAGTTGCTTGGAGCAACTTAAGCAATCATAATGTATATTAGTCATTAAATCACTTTTAATGAGATCAAGAACAGTAAAAGTGTTTGATGTGAAAGTTCTTGCGGATCTTTGTTAAATGTATCTTTCCTTTTCCTTTTCCTAAAATTTCGCTGAAAAAGCAGAGGAGGATGTCCCATGCTTTTCCCTAGTTAATGGTTTTAATGTTCATTTGGTTCACAACTTAGGCCTATAATAATGAGAAACAAACAACTTTAAATTACTGAGAATAAGGTTATCTTATAAAAACAAAATTGATATCTAATCCGCATAGATTCACCTTTAATACAAAAGGATTAAAAAATAAAATAAAGGGGAATATGCTAATAAAGTCAGTTTTTTTTTTATTTTTTAAGTAAAATGAAAAAATATGATATATTTGATATCCCAAACACTACACAATCAATTGCAAACAAATAATAATAAAGCCAAAGTCAAGAGGCACATAATTTTAACAAGAAAATGCAAATTGGCGAAAATTTTACCATCTTTTACTATGACATAATATCAGTTACAAAGATTTGACCTCACAATAATTTGAATATACGAACCTATACCGCTAACTATTTGCTCGAATCCTCGATGCACCAAAACCAAGCGAAAGATACAACTTTCAAATCCTAGCAACATCCGCAACATCATGCTGAATCATAACCAACCGAATCCGTGGCGAGATCAGAAATCTTTTAAATCAATAATATATAAAGAGCATGAAAAAGTTGTTGGTTAAATATGAGAGAAACCCTAATTTTTTGAAATTCAATTGCTCTGTTAATATTTTCTCTTCTCTAAAAATCCTAGGGACACCCCATAATATATATAACTTGAAATCTTTAGTGAAATTAATTTCATATGCAGTTATAAAAATTGGGAAATCGTAGCTCGCTTTGGCAAGTTTCTTACAACAGCCTCAGTAATTTCCCACAAAATCCAACTCACGTCTAGTATTGTTTGCAACAGTTTTGCACGAGTATTCAGTGAGTATCTCCTGAAAAATAATATTTTCGGCTTTTCTAAGATTCTAAAACAAATCATTCTAATCCTAAACTTAATACCTTAATCTATGCCTAAGTAAATCAGGATTAGAAGACTATGGATTTCCAATCTAACAAAATATAACCTAACATAGTCATTAGGTATTATTTTTTTATTGGCTTCAAGGATGCCCCTCTCTGCATGTATGCTTTCAGAGGAAAGAATTGAATGGTAAACATACTTTAACATATATTAGGAGAAATTTTTAATGAATTTGGGAGTAAAGTCTCACATATAAGTCTGAGGTACGACTCTCACATATAAGTCTGAGGTACGACTAAGTTGCGGGGCCTCGCTTCTCTTATGCAATCTTGCCTCATAGCACTATACACTAGAGTGTTCCGTATAAGGCCTTGAACAACCTCCATCTTGCAAGCCAGTTTTCAAGTTTACGTTAAGCCCCTGGTTCTTCAATATAATGTATTAACTGAAACTGTGAAGAAGCTGAATTTTTAGGTCAACCACATAAATCCTAATGATTTATTTTCAATTTTTTATATTTAAAAACCAAGTATATATATTCATAAATCTTTGACATGTAATATAATTGTTCAAGTTTAATTCGTGAAACTATAATGCTTGTGTAATTAGACCGATGAGGTTGAAGTTTTTTTGATGAAGTGTTTCTCATAAACAAAACTGTTCTTGGGCATAAACAGAGATTTGATGCAGCTTATGGACCAGCATGGCATTGTGTGGTGGGTAATGACTTTGGATCTTGCATTACACATTTATGCGGAAGTTTCATGTTCTTTCCGAGTGGAGATGATGGAGTTCCTTGTTTTCAAAGATGGTAAAGACTTGACTCAGAGCAAGGAAGAGGCCATTGGAGTTACGCCGAAAGCAGCAGACTAAGTTGAGCTTTTCAATATATATATATATATAGATATTGTATTTACCTCAAAAACTTAATGCAGTTGAGCTAATCTTATCAGTATATTCTTTCTGTGGAATCTATCATAAATACTACCAGATGAAGAATCCAAAAATGGCTATTCTAATGTAACCATAGAACAAAGAAAAAGACCTTTAATATCACTCACTAAGCATGCCAGCTGAGCTGTGCCTTTCCTCTCGGAGAACAATTCAATTCAGAAGATCAAATACACTTTGATATACATATATATGTATATATATATGAAAAGTAATGACCCGCAAAAAAAAAAAAAAAGGAGAGAGAATTTAGCAGAAATGTTCCCACAAGCTCTAGCTAGCCATCTGAAATAGTTGTTGATTCTATTAGGATTGCAGGCAGTGAGGAAGAGGTAACCTGGATCCGGAGGCTTGGATATATATATATATATATATGTATATATACATACTGATTTAAACCTCAGGATGCAGATTACCCAGTCCTGACCTAGCTAGTATTATTGACAGTGAGAATGTGTGGGCGCAGGAAGAAATTGATGATCATATGCATGATGAGAAGGAATTTATATTGGTCCATAAACCTAAAGGGTAAAAAAAAAAAAAAAAAAGGCATGAAAAGAGGTGGATATATAATAGTAGGAAGGCAAGATAAGGTGCTGGCTCACCTGGAATCAAAGTCTTTGTTTTGTTATGTTCTTGTTTTAACCAATCATAAGGCCTTGGAATTTTCCATTCTACAGCCATGCCTTGCGGTGTTTCTTGCCGCTTTTTCAACAGGACTTGGAGACCACTGCCTAATAACTTGCCTAACATTGAGGGTGTTCTGAGTCATGCATCTGGTGAGCAACCAAATGTCTTACTGTTTGGAAGCCCAAAACCCACCAACTTTTTTTAATTTATTCCAATCTAATTTCACCACAGATCATTTTTACAACGGCATTTTATATATTTCATGTACTTTTTTGCCATTCAAACAATTGTTTTTAATAATTTTGTAATTTTGCAATTTCCTATTTTGATTATTAGGGTCATGGTTTTGCAGCTTAAATACATTGCTTGTAGCTATTTCACATTCATTTTGAATTTTGATTAAAATTTATTATCATAGTTTTTTTTTTTTTAATTTTTTTATGGTGAATTTGCGACCCTCGTTTTAGTGTTTGTTTTCAACACCTCTGTGCTATACTCTGCTTTTGTCTGGCCAAGGCAGTAATGACCTCCTCAAGTTTCCCAGTACCAGTGCTGCATCGTCCATCTTTGACAAACCACAACAACTCGATTCTCCCCATTGCCCCCACCTTTTTTTTTTCCTTTCTGTAAAGTTGGCTGGGAATCAATATATAGAGAACTTTCTTTTCTTTGTTACGCCAATTACAATTAGAGAAGGGGAGGTTTGACGCAACGGTAAGAGTTATCGTTGTATAACTTGAGCTCACGGTTTCGAGTCGTGGAAACAGTCTCTTACAAATGTAGGGTTAAGGTTGCGTATAGTAGACCATTGCGATCCGACTTTTTTGGACTCTGCGCAAGACGGGAGTTTCGTGCACCGACTGCCAATTACAATTGGAGTGTAGTAGCACTGTTTTGACCAGCAATTGTGAAGGCATCTTGGCATAAAGCACTCGTCAATCTATATGATGAGACTCTAAAAGGTGAAAATTATCCGATCCAAAGTCCCCAGGAATATCCAATATATATCCATTGATCTTAAAAGTGATTTATGTTGATAAATTAGTGGCCAGGTTTGCACACCTATCCTAGTTTGGATAAATTTAAGTAAATTAATTTGATGATAACTGTTTGTTATAACCGCAAGGAGGTGGGATACCAAAAACAGGATTAGTGACTAGATTGAAGTAGTACGAATCTCACTTTAATGTCTAACCTTTTAATTGTAATAATTAAGAGTTTAAAATTATAATTAGTTGCAATTTAAATTATTTGTAGGCAAATCTCCCCTTAAATGGTGAATTGAACGGTCGGTTGTTTAAGATTTATTGTAGTAAATTAAAAGATCAAGCCCTAAAGTAGGATTATTTACAAGAAGTAAATTGTAATATACTCTAATTATATAAAAAGGGTAAATAAAAGTAGAGCGATATTATTTTACCAAAATAATTTATCAAAAAAAATAATGATGTGTTAATAAAATTTTGTAATTAGTGTTATAATGGTGCATTTAACTGTTGGTCATTTAAGATTTAGAGTGCGTTTGGAGTAACATAAAGTGAGATAAAATAAGATAAAGTAAGATAAGTTGTGAGTTCGTAATTCGTGTAATGAGATAAAAATGAATAATTTTTAAAATTTTTTGTATTTTTACCATTTTTTAGAATTTTTTTTATCACTCCAAATGGAGTTTTATTGAAACAAATTAAAAGATCAGCCTCACAGTAAATTTAATCAAAAGAAGTAAAAGAGTAAATTAGAGTGATCTTATTTACACGACAGCTTTCGAAGCAAGCTAGCCAAGCAAGGACAGCGGAGAAGTGAAAGTGAAGGAGCTCGTCTTTCAATAGAAGAATTCGTCAACAGTGGCAGTTAGCGCCTCCTTGTTTAGTATTGAATCACTCTCCCCTTCTGCCCTAGGGAATGTCAAATGCAGTGTATTAACTATCAAGATGATGTGTCAATAATTCAATAAAATTTTATAATTACTGTGCACCTTAAGGCTATTTTTATTTAAAGTGACCAGTTCAAAATCTCTCATTGAGACAACTTTTATTTTTCATCAAAATGTGTCTCGTAGGTTTTAAATTTATCAGATTTCAGTTAGATTCAGGTTTTAGGGGGGGTTTCAATAGAAAATAAAAGATCTAGATTTGATTGTATTTAATCTAATAGTTACAATTTAATTTAATTAAAATTATTTTCAAAATAAAATTAAAAATTAAAAAAAATTAATTTGAACACAATCAATGCAGAATATAAAAAGTCACATGCTATTAAAGCGCAATCAAATCTAAATTCTTAATTTTTCCACTACATAAGATATTTTCACTATAACCCTGAAACCCATTCAGTTTAAGGTCAAAATTTTAATTATAACTATAAATGGTTTTAAGATCAATTTATAAGCATCTTAAATGAGTTAAAATCTCAATAATTAACCAAAAATAAATACTAAATATTACATTTAGTCTTTAAAAAATTAATATTAGTAAATTTTTTATTATATGTTATTGTATTGTATAATTAATATTTAAAATACATTATCAAATAATAAGATTAAAAATCCATTCAATTCCTATGGTTTTTATATAGATGATCAAACATAGACATTCCATTCTTATTCATTCCCGCAATATCATTCTATTACATTTTATTTTATTCCCATACATCAATATAGCCTAACTATTTACATATCATAAGATTGATATAATATGAAATTCTTAAAAGTTTCAAAAAAATTAATTTGAACCTCTGAGGCTAACATAGTGGACCAAAACAAAACCTAATTTCTCCTTACAAAAATGAATTTGGGGGCACGTTAAGTTAAATTTAACAGTACAGATTCAATCATATAGTTCTAATTTAAAAAAACACTTGAATGAATTTAAATTATTTAATTTAATCAAACGATCTCCGAACTTCTTGTTACAAAGTAGTTGGTTTTAATTCCCTTCCAAACTCAACTTTAAACCTATAAATGATGTTCTTAAAATGCAAAAAAAAAATAATAATAATAATAATAATAATTAATAAATAAATAAATAATACCTCAAAAGATTTAGGGTCGCAACAACAATAATTTTACAATGATAAAAACATCTCACCATTTGTGAATATTTTAAAAATCTAAGACAACCATAAATTAGAAACAGATACAAGATGTGATCCTCACAGAAGTCTAATAACCTATACAACCAAAAATATGATTCATGATAGCAACAACAAAATTTGACTCCCCAGTAAATACCACTGAAAAAAAAAAGGAGAGAGAGCAAGGGCTATTCTTTCCGCCCACAATTAAATCTTAAAACCGATCCTCATACTTTCCTCCTATGTCTGACAACGGTCTACAAACTGAGAGAGAGAACTCAACGGTGAAAAAGTAGTGCCGGGATGCATGGGTATCTCTTAACTTTTGAAAGAACCATCTGATAGAAGCTTCTTCAATGTCTCGTAAGTCATGAAAGCAATTCCTACACCAGGAACAACCTTGTAGTATTCGGGCAGGATTCCCCTATACAAGCCGCGCAGTCCTTCGCTGCGCATAATATGCACAAATGTCCCAAATAGGCCCGTTTTATACACACGGGCTTGACCAGCAACCCCTTCCAACTGCTTTCTACGCCTCACAAGATCCAATGGGAATGTTGCTGCAAGTATCAAGGAAGCAACAGAAATTAAAAAAAATGATTATGGAGTAATAGGCCAATATAAACAGCAGAAACGGACAGGTTATCCAATTTTAATTACAGAATCATCAGTTCACCGGTTCTCACAGTAAATAATCTCACTAGATTTCCTATACCAAATATATATATATCTCATAGTTATGACTCAATGACACTAGTTCGACTCACTGGTTGACCTTGAAAAGGGCATCCAAATACTATTTTGCTTGATTATATTCACCGACAAATCAGACACATGCTTGGTCTCGCATGTCACTATTTGAACTCGAGAAATACAGCTTAATTCCAAAGAGAGTCAATTCCCGGTCTCCCAACTTATTTTGAATTAAAAACTATGATCATAATGAGAAACATAATAGCAATTAACAGGTCCCCGAGAAACATGCAGACCAATAGGGCAAAGGAATTTTCAAAGGCTATTTATTTCCTTCAAAGTCTAGCAAGCAGCAACCGCATTCGAAGACAATTAATCATCACCGGTCTCTTAAGACACGAACCTACTGAATGAACTATATTAATCAAACAAACAGATACCTCAGCAACAAAAAGATCTCATTGCCAACGAGAGGATGAATTAGCATCAGACAAAGTAAACGAATGAGAAAATGAACTGGAAACAATGTAAGCCCCTAAAATTTTCAAATAAATCATAATCACACCAAAGGGGAAGGAGAACATTATTAACCTCCATCTTCAGCCTTTGGAAGTAAAGCACTAGTTCATACAGAACATACAGAGTCTATTGCAATACAGGATACGTTTGCGAAGGTTTGCTGCCTAAAAATGTTGGTGAAGATTTGCTGCATATTTTTTTTTTTTTTTTTTTTGAAGTATGTGATATTTTGCTGCTTAGAAGAAAGAAAACAAGCAGCAAAAAGAAAACATAAAAGGCTGCTACAGGTGTATTAACCTATCAAAAGTTAGTTAATTACTGAAATGGAAATATCGCAGGCACCTGTTTTGTTCATAATGCCATCAAATCTAATGATGAAATTAAATGCATTCAATCAATTGGAATTTTGTTCATAATGCGAGCATTGCTTGCTTGTCGCAACGCAACCAAAGAAAGAAGGGGGAAAAAACCAAGTAGATAGAAAATTCAGACAATGATCAGTGGTTATATTAATTTAGTCCGACTATTTCTATGCTAAAGACAAGTTTGATTCTAAAACTATGTTTTGGCTTACAAGGCTCTGATAGCAGTACAATGTTCAACGCTATGTACAATTTAGTTAGAAGGCACATTAGTTTGGTAATTCAACACTTCAAAATTGGACCATAAAAAATTATTGATGCAGAATCAATATTGTAGTAGGGCATGTCTCAATTTGTAGGTCACAGATTACACACCAGTTGATGATGCAATGCCAGAAAGACTGCCACAGGCAAGGCTAGCCACAACAGTAGAATCATCAGGCCTGATTTGAAGACACTAAAAAGTCAGAATCATATGCTAGAACACCATGGAGAATTCAGATTTAGATTGGCACTGGAAATGCCTCATTTGATAGAAAGAACTAGGAGTCAGCACCTCTGAGACTGCCAATAGGATCTCAATGCCTCGTAACAGAAAAGCTTATTGCTATACTGGGTCCAACCCCCTGCATCACACAAAGTGTTTCAATGGTGATAAGAGGCCATGGTGAAAAACAAATCCACAGATGCATAACTGAAAGCTTACCAGTAAGGTTGCTCCAAGTCCTTTATACAGCCCCAAAAAACCTTCATCTCTGCAAATGGTATGAAGTGCATGCAAAATACCTCGGTAATATATTGTACTTCTCTGCAGGGCGTAAACTAAATTAGCCAAGACAAAAGCTCAAACAGGAAAAGCATAAGACATGCTGCCCAGTTCCAAAAGTAGAGTCTTATCCAATACACCAATGCACCTTCCAGTATATGCAATACCAAGTTTCCATTAAAATAGAATGAGAAAACAAAACAGCACCCAAAAAAAAGGGGGGGGGGGGCAAATAACATGAAGGGACTTCTAATTAGGCCCTAATAAGCATGGTTCCTCAAGAAATCAGTATGCACGTGCTGCAGTTGCTTGGAAGAGGAATATTCAAGCATGTCTCTCCACCCACTATGAATGCAAATCATAATAGCAATGCGGTACATGACTGATTCAAGGGGAGTGTCATTAAAAGACGTATGACCAGAAGTTTAATCTAAGGAGAAAAAACATTTGCTGAATAACTAAACCATTTAACTGCATGCCTTTTCAGACAACCTATATTTTCTAATTTCTTTATCATTAAGTATGTGTAGTCAGATGCACATATGCAAGAAAGCGAGCATGCATTCACAGTAAAATTTCTCCCAGCAACCTACCCGTTTATCCCTACCTCCACTAAAACCACATTTAATATATGTAGTCTTAATCCCACATCTAGGAGACAAATTAGTGCTTGCTTATAATATTAGAAAAGTAAACACTGGTGGTCACATCATCTTTGTTAAATACATATAAAGAGAGCAGCTGTTGGTAAGGTTTCTTATATCCAACCACATTCAAACAATATCAAGTACGGATAAAAGGTATAGAAAAATATACTGCTGCAAAAATGCAAAAAAGAACAACAAGAAATTATTTAGGATAGTGCCAAGATATCGTGAATTTCTCACCATAAATTATTATTTATTCAACACATGCATATTTTACCTGCGCTGCAAGTCGTGTCCTGACAAGATCCAATGGATATGTGACAGAGGCAGCTGTCATCCCCGCAAGCCCACCACCAACAAAGTGCACAAAAGCATCCGCACTTGCACTTGCACTTTTCCTGTGACCTTCCAGGCCGGGAATTGATTTTAACAACTACAATAGGAAAAGTGGACAACAAGGAACAGGACAAATGATAAAAAAGTAATAGGCATTAAGTTTAACCACAAAAGAAAGGTAGGTCCACAGAATTTTTGTACTAACATTTTTGTAGCGTTCATAAGCATAGAAATTGACAGAAGAATAAGGAAGACGATGAGCAATCGTAACTAGATTCCCTTTCCAAAAGGCTCTAATGCCTTCTTCATTAGCAATACGCAAAGCCTCATGCCATATGCTGGCCTTGCTTAATGCTACAGCATTAGAATGCATACCTTGCACCTACAAAGAGGAAAACAATCAACCAAAAAGAATAATGGATATAGGCACAAAGAACCAAATGAAAAACACTTAAAGATCAACGTAATCAGGTCATACAAGATACTTTTTCTCTTCAAACAGTCTTTTCCAACAGTGCTATTATAATTTGCATTGATAGTGGGTGGATAGACATGCTTGGATATTCTCCTTCCAAGCAATTGCAAGATGTGTATAACGATTTTGTGAGGTACCATCCTTGTTACTAGGGCCTAATGGAAAGTCCTTTCCTCCATGTTATTGCCTGTTTTATGTTGTTTGGTTTCCTCTCTCAATTTTAATGGCTTTTTATTGCATAACTGGATGGTTGCATTGGCTATTAGTGTATTGGATAAGATTCCACACTTGTAACGTTTTTAACTGCCACACCCATTGTACTCGCTTTTAATGTTTTGAAAAAATTTTTAACGTTTTTTAACTGTTAAAGGAAGCCCTATGCTTTTGAATTGTAACAATTAAGTTCTACACTTTTATATTTGTGACAACGTGGATCAGTTATGAACTTCCATTGGAGATTTTCAATAAACTAGCTACATGACCATTTTTAAGGGGTTAAAAGGTAAAAACTTGTTCTTCTTTCATATTTCGGGTGAAAATTCACTATTATTTACTGTATATATGATTAGCAAATGATCTGTTCAGGTTATGACAATTTTCTTTGATAAAATGGTAGCTCATAACCCTACAGGTAAAATATATACAATGAACAAAAGTGAATCTTTTGGCAATAACATGGAAGAATTATGTGATTTTACATTTTTACCCATTAAACAGAGATCGCGTGGCCAGTTAATGATAAACTCCATAAACAAAAGTTCAAAAACTGTCCACATTGCAACAATTTGAAAGTATAGGGGCTTAATTGTTAAATTTGAAAGTGTAGACTCTAAAGTGAGATCAAGGTAAAGTATAAGGGATGCAGAGTGTAATGTATATTAATTTCTTTAATTATATTTGGGGAAAGAATTATGCATAACCAAACTACTATGACAAGTTAAAGATGCAGGAAAAAAAATTGATTTTTGACCCCCTAATTGCTGGTAAAGAATCACAAGGGGCAAACAAAACAAAACAAAAATATAAAAATTCATAAGATTTATCAATTTCACTATAAAATTGAAAGCAATAGGTGGAGGGTAGAGGCAAATGCCACAATGACCCTGGATGGCTTGCATCTAAATCCCCCCCCGGGGGGGGGGGGGGCGAAAGAGTAGTGAAAATGTAAGAGTGAAAAAAAAAAAAAAAAAAAAAAGGAAACAGGGGATGGAAGGGTTTGATAGTTAATGGTTGTTCAGAGACACTAAAAAATAAATTTACTTTCACCACATAGCCACCTCAAGAATATTCAACAAGAAGTATCATATAGGTATTCTAAGATCAAGCCAAATACATTTTTTTCCCTTTTCTTACTCAAAAATAAGATTGGAAATTCCTTGGTTCTCCAAGTCCCAAATCCAATCTTGTGCTAATTTATCAGATATTACCAATCAACAAGCATATTTTTCTATTACCCAGAAGTTCACAGCCTCAGCCTAGTGTAACCAATACATTAAAAAACAAACAGCGACAAGAGCAATTTGCAATCATCCCGAACCGAAAAAAAATAAAGACCATAATTCAGCATACTAGAATCTAACAGAAAAAACCGCGATAAATACATTGAAATAAACACAAATGAACGGATCTATAAATTCATATAACAAATGCATTAGTACTGTGGGGGAACAGAGTTGCACTGCCGTCTTAGTCCAGTATAAGGTGGGTTCGAGTCAGAGAAGGCACACCCTGATGACGAAAAAACCAATACCGTTCCCCCACAAGTACTACAAAGGGAAAACATTTTTCATGTTCAACTACGCTGGACATAACCAGTAAAATGCAAAAGATTAGAAAGGGGAAAGAGCAACCTGAAAAAGGATGGTGAGGCGAGCAAGTGGTGCCGTGCATGTCTTGCTAAAAGCGCCGGCGATGCCGCCGGCGATGCCACTGGCGAGAAGCTGCGGCCCCGTCCCTACCTGAGATTGCTGATGATGCACCGACGGCTGCTGTGGCTGGCGGTGGTTGTGCGATTGCAAGAACGTCCTGGTGCCGCCGTCGACGACGCCTCCATGGCTGGACACGCCCACTCGAGCTTCCATCTCCGAAGCGGCCCCTCTCCAGTTCGGCGAGAGAGATAGAGACAGAGATATAAGAGTAGAATACTAAATCATATGGCTACTGAAACCCTACAAATGGAAATCCAAACCAGTCGCCGGGAGAAAAAACCCTAATTTGGAGCGTCCAATGTGAGAGACAAAAGAATAGAGGTTTTAGACCAAACGTGAGTAACGATTTCGGCGTTTCAAAAATAGGTGGTCCATGGTCAAATCAGAACACATTTTCTTTTTATTTTCGTGACTCAGAATTTTTGTAACTAATCAGTTTCTCGTCATGCCGACTAATTTTTGAAATCTTAAATTTACATCATAACACTTCAAGCACTTTGGCCGTATAATTTGATTAAATTAATTTTAGTCTTAAATTTAACCCTATAATATTAATATTTTAGACTAGAGTGCATGTCTGAAAAAAAAGGGATAAATAATTTTGACAGAATGGAATGACATTTATTCATTCTTAATTTAATTTTTGTCAAAATTTAAAGATTTAAAATTACTTTATATCACATTTAATATCAAATCACATATCTTATTCTATTTTTTATATTTAAATTTTTTTCCGGTCATATTTAACCACTTTTTACATGATTCACGGTAAATTTTTTTTTTCTCTTACATTTTCAGTATTAAAATTGAAAGGAGTAAATGTTACAACCATCTTTTTATTAAATTTGTATATGTGTGTAATATAACATTAGGTGTGTTTGGAGTTGTATAAAAGTGTATAAAATAAAATAAAATTGTAAAAATAAATATCTCGTAATTTGTACAGTGAGTGAAAATTTTAAATTTTATTATCTTGTAATTCGTGTTGGTGGAGATTTGTAAGATTTTATTTTATTTTATTGAGCTCCAAACAGAGCTATTGCTCCATTTTTTAATATTGCTACGCTTCAAAATATAATTAATTTCAAAATTATGTGAAAATCGTAGAATTTATCTCTTTAACAGAAGTGTTACAAGGACATTGCGTTTTAAAAGAAAGTAGCAAAGATTCCGCGCTTTGCTGCGGGTGTTTACACATAACTAAGATTTATACTGTTGAAAAATTGAGCATGTACAATGTATAATTAATTACCATAAATTTAAAATTTAATTAATAAGTAAATTTGAACAATAATATCAAATTACCATAATACCTTTATAACATGTACTTTGAGTTTATTTTTTTTTTTTATGTTTTTGATTTTTTGTTTAGATACTAAAGTTATTTTATATTAAAAATTTCAATGATTATTAATAATTCGACACATATTTCTTTTTTTTTTTTTTTGTATTTTATTGTTTGTTTAGAGAACCAGTAGGTGTTCCATTTTTATTATTTTTTATGTTTATAATGGATCATTTTATTGTTATTGGAGATAGTTAAAAAATTGGTGATGGTCTAACTCACGTGACATTTTTGTTTAACGTTTTATTTTTTGTTTGGAGTACTGATATATATCACATTTTTTTGTAAGTCTATAGTGAATTATTTTATTATAAATTAGGTATTTGAAAATTTTTAAATGTTTAAACATATTTATTACATTAAATATTATTTTCTATTTTATATATATATAAATATAATGAAATATATTTAAAAACCTGCAACAATGTGCGGATTACTCTGCTAGTTATTTATTAATATTCAAATTCATGTATTATAGATTAAAAATTTAATATGTCAACAAAAAAAAAAATATATTAGTAAATTTGTTTAAGAAATAATTCAATGGCACTTTCCAAAGAGAATGGAAAACAAAATAAAAAATAAAATAGAAATTAAAAAACTGGGATACGTGTTCCCATGATGAGCGCCAAGTGTCCCCAATGCTGAGATGCTTCTCATTCATATTTTAAAAAAAAAAAAAAAATACCACGTGTCATTCACACATCCCTCCTTGACATTTATAAAGGTATGTTTGTCTCATTACAAATGTTACACAATGGGCATTACATAATTCAACTTGCGTATGCGTTCCGTGTGCCCGACCGCATATTTATTAAAGGCCTGTTGAATTAAAGTTTTCGTGTTTGGTAAGTTACAAACTAGTAATTCAAAATTTGGAAAAACCGAAATAATTTCAAAAAATACCATTTTAGCTACCAGAAGAACTTATCAGAAACTTTTATCGGAATGGTATGATAATAGCATAAATATAGTAAAAGATAGCTTTGTGGGTTTATATTTTCAAATTAGTTATTAGGCTCATAAATATGTCACCTTCTTTCGACAAAATTTTCTATCAAAGTCGCGTTACTTAATAATTTATAAGTTCTAGCAAACTTGGATAAGTTACTATAAATTATCTTTCTTATAACTCACAGTTTGGAGTGCCAAAAAATAAAATAAATAAAATAAATCTCCAATAATCTCTATAAATCACTAAAATTCTCTATTACACATTCACATATTTTCACCATTACTATTTTCAAAAAATTTCAGTATTTCGCTAAAAAAAAAAATTCGAAAGGAGGTTAACCGAGTGCATAAATTTTTTTTACAGTTATATTCTTCGAGTTGAAAGCTTTTTAACTAGTATTATTGTCACTATTTTATACAATTTTTGTTGAATCCGTTAGAACAAATTTAAAAAAACCATTCTAACGGTTTTGGCGCTGTGCATCTCCAAAGAGACTTTTTGAATCCGTTAGAACGGATTTAAAAAACCGTTCTAACAGTTTACCACTATTGAGAGAGAAAGTAGAATTATTGTGTAGGACATTGAGTGTTGATTTTTTTAATACGTTAGAACGGATTTGAAAAACTATTCTAACTGGTTTACTATTATTCATCTCTAAAAATACAATTTGGAAAGAAAACACCAAACGTCAGAAATTAATCCAAAACTACGTTTTATCTCAATTTATCCTTTTTTTTTAACCACTCCAAACGCTACCTTTAAATATATACATGAGCCTGGCTTGATCAGAATTTACGGATACTTACCTAGTGCATTCTATCATCACATATAATTCTTGTAAAATGGTTTTATACTTTTAAAAATTAACACGATGATTATGATGCAGCACCACCAATGGCCGACGTAAGAAAGGGCAAGTAGAGTCAACTGACTCTAATAGAAACAAAATTTTTGTTGGAAAAAGAATAATTTTTGGAGTAGTTTTATAATTTTACCCCATAAAGTATTTTTTTCAAAATAAATTGTCCTAATATCTCAAATCTATATAACAATACCGATCATTGATTTGACTTTTATTTCATCAAATCAACGGTTGTAATTTGGTTTTGTATAACCAATGGCTGAGATTTAATATCAACCAACAATAGTTGAGTTACGGAATCAAGAAAGTAATTTTGAATTTGAAATCTGACTCAAATTTTGCTGACACACCACATCTCGCCTCTTTTATCTGTCAAAATACATTTCCTCGCCTCGAAATTTTTCTCTCATCTTTATCTACTCTCAAGCTCTGCGTGTTTTTAGAGAGAGAAAAAAGTGTAGTGTTTAAGAAAATAAGTGTTGCGACTTCCTTACTATTACTGCTTTTAGGTTTGTTCTTCATTCCTCATTCTGTATTTTGTTGTCTTGGTTGAATGGATTTGATTTTTCCCCATTTTTTTTTTCTTATTAGCACCAATCAAAGAGCATTCCCGAAGCATTCTGGCACTGTTGCAACGACACGTACTGCTCCAGCAAAAAGGTGTGCCCACTCGCCTACAGCTACGCCTACCTTACCTCTTTTTTTCCTCATTCTGTATTTTGTTGTCTAGATTTGTTTCCCCTCTTCTAAACCCAAGAACTCAAAAATAATCACCCAAACGTCTTGACCTTCAAAATTTTGAAACCCAAAAACAACCTTCAAAAGGGTTAATGCAAACCAAACTCCAAAAAATTAGCAGAATAGAGATGGCATAAACTGAGAGTTTCTACCGTGCACTCTTTGGTGAACCAAAAAAACAAAGGATGGAGAGAGACGACCTCCTGAGTATTGATTGCTTCTTTTTCCGAATGCTATATATATATATATATATATAATATATATATAATATATATATACATGTACATAACTTCATTTCTACTTTTTGACAGTGGAGTTGGGGCATTTGATTGACATAAAAGTATAAAAACTACAAAAAGTAATTAATTAATTGGACAGAAATACAAAACAGACCCTCGATAGAAAGTGATGGAAATACAAAAAGTTAACTTGGTCTTTAACTTGGTTGTTGGTCATAGTGGTCTTTTTTGGAATTGATTGGTCCTCAAGTCTTTGTCCCTACAAAAAATAGTGATGGATGGATGGATGACAAATTAGTGATGGATTGATGGGTTAATTGATTCGTCCCTGCAAAAATCAAAAAGCAAATATATATGTCTCGGGTGAAGAGTAATTTGTCATCTTTCAGAAAAAAAAAAGAAGAGTAGTTTTGTTACTTTTTTGTTGGGGCTGATTTGTTTTGAACAGCTGGTTACCATTTTCAATTGGGTTTTACCCACTGGTTCGGATCACCCAATGAAATTGAATGCAAGGGCTGGAGGATTCGTGATAAGAGCTTCGCTGACTGCTACAGTAGACGCGTAGTGGCAGTCCTCGGCGGCGACGTCTTTGGACTGAATCGCGTCGCGCATGGCTAGCCACAGGTTATGGGGCATTGTAATCTTCTGCCTCAGCTCCTCCATCGGAATCCGACCTCCGGCCATCGTGCAACCCCTGATCGAATCGATCAACGACAACCGTGCCACCGTCCGACTTGCTTCCGTCACCGGTGAACTCATAGTGCTCTCTCTCTCTCTCTCTCTCTCTCTCTCCCCTTCACAAATATGCTTATCTATTAGTATATATAGAGAGAGATATATACAAAGTAGAGTTGATTTAGAAACTGAAAAGGGAAACAATTTCCGAGTGAAGCTAGCCGCAGGTACTGGGGCGTTGTAATCTTCTGCCTCAGCTTCTCCTTCGGAATCCAACCTCCGACCATCGTGTAGCCCCTGATCGAATCGATCAACGACGACCGTGCCGCCGTCCGACTTGCTTCCGTCACCAGCAAACTCATAGCGCTTTCTCTCTCTTTCTCTCTCCCGTTCATAAATATGCTTCTCTATTAGTATGTATAGAGAGATATATATATATACAAAGTAGAGTTGATTTAGAAACTGAAAAGGGAAATAATTTTCGAGTGAGGTAAGAATTTGAAAACAATTCGGCATTCAAAGTAGTTCTGTTTTTGTGCGGAACTTTCCACTTTCTAGATCAGAATAATTACAGAATTGCCCGTTAACATGCTTGGTTTTGAAGGACTACATGATGCTTGGTTTTTTTAAAGCAAGCAAGCTTTAAAAAAATACAGAACATGCTTGCTTAGACTATAGCATTAAAAGCTTAATGCAATTAAAACTAAAATAATTACATTTAATAATTACATTAAAAGCTTTTAATGCAATTTAATAGCAATTTACATTAAAAGCTTAATGCAATTTAATGTAAAAGCTTTTAATGTAAAACTAAAATAATTGCATTAATGTAATACATTAAAAGCTTAGTACAAATAAATGTAATTATTTGTAAAACAAGCTTTATGTTGAACATTTGGAATTTGAAATTTAAGTTTTAAGAACATCTGGATGTGACGTTTATGTGCGTGTCAAGCGGACATGCTGCAATTTTGAAGTTTATTAATCACATTTAAAAAAATTTAAAATTTTTAAAAAATTAACAGGCAAATGCAAATAGATAAGCAAAGAGAGCAAGCATGTTAAGGGGCAAGCATTAAATAAAAATAATTTATAAATAATATTAAAAGCTTGCCTATTAACGGTAGCATTAAAAGCTTGCTTGCTTGCTTTAAAAAAATTTATAATTACATAATAATTTAATTGCATTAAAAGCTTTAATAATTACATTTTAGTAATTGCATTAAAAATAATGCTTAGACTGTAGTATTAAAAAGCTTAATACAAATAATTACATTTAATACAAAAAATTACATAAAGCTTAATGCAAATAATTACATTTAATACATTAAAAGCTTAATACAAGTAAAAGCTTAGACTGTAGCATTAAAAGCTTTTAATGTAAAACTAAAATAATTGCATTAGCATTAAAAGCTTAGACTGTAGCATTAAAAGCTTAATGCAATTTATAAAACTAAAATAAATTTTGCATTGCTTAGACTTTAATAATTACAGAATAATTTATAAACTGTAGCATTAAAAGCTTGCCCGTTAACATGCTTGGTTTTGGAATTTGGCAAAGACAGCAGATGCAAAATTTTTTTAAAGCAAAGAGAGCAAATGCAAATCTTTTCTAGGGAAATAAGATGAAGACTACCAGTAGGACGCAATTATTATTATTATTATTATTATTATTATTATTTTATACCTACTCCTTTGATGCTAATTATTATTATTATTTTTATACCTACTCCTTTGATGCTAATTAGAAGATAGGAATTGGTGCCTTTATTTTAGTTTTTAGTTTCTTTAAAAAGGTTACCAAGTAGGCCAGCGAATATTATTCAAAAGATTTAAAACTTATATAAAATTTAAAAATTAATTTATAAATAATATTAAATTAAATGTTGACTTTAAAATAATAATATTTTTAAATTACTGAACAATATTAGTTAACAACATTAATTATAAATTAAATCTTATAAATTAAGTAGGAAATAATATAGTTAAAAGTTAAATTATATAAAATAATATTAAGAAATTAAATTATTTAAAATTATATTAATTTAAAAAATAATAATATTATTTGTCAAAAATATTATTTTTACTAGAAATTATATGAAATTAAGTGTTTACTTTATCTAATAGGTACTTTTAAATGTTTTTCACATGATACTTTTCAGGTTTCAATAGGTTATTGAGACAAAGGTCATGGAGGATTTAACTATCTCTGGTCATGTAAGTTGTTTTCCTAAGTTACTCTTTTCATAAGTTAATGATTGTTTTCTTCAAGATGAAATGATTTTATTTTTGCTATTTGATTAGGTGGACAAAAACTTGAGGAAAACTGTAATATAGGCTCGCTTTGATCTTTTCTTAAGTAATCTTTATTTTCTATTTTCAAATAATGTATTGATTATATTTATGAGTCTATTTTATAGATTCGATTCCTCCAAAAAAGAAATGTTAAAGTTGTGACTCGTGATGAGCAGATCTTAATGTCATCCGTATCCATAATGTAAGCAAACTAATTAAATTTAATTTCGTATTTTTTAATAGTTTACTTATGATATTAAAGAAAAACGAAAGGCCAAAAAATATCTCCTATTTAATTTATAAGAAAGTATCTCCTATTTATATATTCAATAATCCTACTAAACAAATTTTAGTTATTAAATATTTTTTATAGGTTTTGTCACGCCCCTAACTTAATTGTCCGGGACGGACGGCATCGGAATATGAGAACAAAATAAATTAAATAAAAACATGTGCCAAGGTCGAGTTTCAATGCACTAACAACCATCAGAACAAGTAAATATGTTCTTCATTCCCATATAAAATAAATAATCATCGTCAATCACAGTAAATTTAAGGCCACACCCTAGTAACTAAATTTAAGACTGACACAGCCGCATAAGTCTCATCAACAACAATGCAATCTCGTATATAAATTGACTTTGGGACCCACGCCCCTAGGGCACACACAAAGGGGAATACGAACATCTCAATATAAGTAAAATTCCGTAACAGATCAATCTATCGATCTGAACTCAGTTCCGGCTGGCTATTTCCTGGCCTCGTCGGATCACCTGTAATATAAATAAAGTAAGTTGACCAACCGATTAGGTAGAACCATGCAAGTGTGTTCTAAGGAATATGCTCAAACATACAATATAACTCATAATAATAGCAAACAAACATAACATAAAATGCACATGTCATGTTATGCAATGCAAACATCATATAAAAATGCATATGTAAATGTAGTGTAATTCTCCAATTCCCATCTACTCAAACCTTATCCAAAATTAAGACCGAACTCAAGCTACTCTTGCCTAAGCTGCCTACGTATCCTATATCGGGAATAAGGTCACCGTAGTTCCTATTTTTTTTCACTTATTTCATGACCAAACTCATGATCAATATAATCATCCCTACATCTCATCAATAAAGGTAACAATCACATTATCTCAATGTATATATAAATCAAATGGGGAACCGTGTTATACCCCAATTGGTATAAGACTCAGGGAACCATATTACATCCCTTGGCTCGTCTACTAGGGAACCGTGTTACACTCCTAGTCAGGCATCTGCTTATCTGAAGTAGGCATCCGCTCATCTCAAGCAGGGTCCAGCTACAATCCGGAGAAAATCCCATAATATCTCACTTCAATATTAATGTCCAACTCCAAATGATTAATTTTTAGTCATATATATATCAACTGAGAATCATCTAGTATTTTCAAAATCTCATTTTCTCATTTTTCTCAAATCGCGAATCCAGTCTACATATATAATCCGTGACTCAGCACGTCACAATATAAATGTGGCACTCTCAGCCAATCAATATCCTCAACATAGACCAGATGATGCTATCCCAACTCTAATGCACATAATATGCTCAATCACATATAATAATTCTTTTCCACAATTATTAACATAAAACAAAGCATGCCTTAAAATCTCAAAATTTACAGTTTTTCTAATATCTTTCCAATTCTATAACATCAACTATAGTTTTCCATAACTCTAGGAGCAACATTATGATGCTCTCCAATTCTTTAGGGGTAAAATCATAATTGTTTCCAAACTTTAGGGGCCATTGTGTAATTATTTAAACCTCTGTGGTCCACTTTGTAATTATTGAAACTCTTGGGGGTCCATTTTGTAATTATCTAAAACTTTGGAGGCTATTTTAAAACTATCTAAAACTTCAGGGGTCAATTTGTGATTATCTAAAAGTTTTGGGCCCAAATTGTAATATCTCTAACTATTTTCTCTATTCTTTTCTCTTTTTTTCTTTTTCTTTTTCCCGTTTCTTCTCCAGTGAACGCCCAGCGAAATGGCTTCCAATTTTGGACTGACTTCCTATCGTCAATCTAAATTTAATCACTTCTATACAAAATGAACATATAGAAATTTATCTTAAAATCTCTATATATCATTTATATAATTATCATAACTCAAAAGTATGAAAAATTTTACACATATACACATATATATACACACCCGTACATATATATATACACACACACATCTCACAAAACTTCACCAAATCAAATATATAAATATACCAAAATGATCCTTGCAACGTCTAGAACACAAATATAGGTTCTATTTACCTCAGATCTAAAGAGAAAATGAGAAATAAAGAGATTTTAGTTTAGACAACAAACCTTTAGGCGTCGATTTCTCCCACCTCAAGCAAAATTACACGAAACGGGCACCGTCATAGCGTTCACGGCGTCGAAAACTATCCGGGTCTACCTTTATTCCTTCCCAGATCCCTCTCTTTCTTCCCTCTCTTTCCCTCTCTCTATTCTTTCTCTCTCTCCCCGTGGTCTCCCCTGGAAACCCACGACCAAAAGCCAAAAAAACAACAAAAGAAAAAAAAAAATTGAAAGGAAACGAAAGAAGAAAAGAAGAGAAAAAGAACGGGCCCTGGGCCCAGTTTATCCAACCCAACACTACTTCAGACTATTTTCAGTTCAGCAAAATAAAATAATTAAACTCTATCTCCAATTTAATATTTTATTAGCTCAAAATAATATATAAATTTTCAAATTTAAATACTAGGCGTTACAGGTTTTTTTAATGGGTTTTTCTATTTATTTGAAAGAAAAAGCAGAAAGCAAAAGCAATCGTTAAGGAACAACAAAAGGCAACCTTTATGGGCAAGAGAAAACAAAAGGCATTATTTGCTGGTAAGGAAAAAGAAAATAGATATCAAATGGTATGACTCTGTCGATATTTTTTTTTATCTTACTTTTTTAATTTTTTTATTGAGTAGCTTCTATTAATAAAATATGATTTTTTCTACCTCATTTTTTTTTAATTTCGTGAGCTGCTTTATTTTTCTCAATACACAGCTTATATGGGTGCTTGAACTTCTTTTTTTATTTTTTTTTCAATTTTAGTTTTAATGTTTGAAAATTGAATTTTGTTCATGATATTAATTATTTTTTTAATATTATTTATTGAGATAATTAATATCTGGAAAAAATAATAAGGGATTACATAGTACCCAAAGATGAAAAATTGTATAAAATTCAAATTTTAAACTAACCTTACAGATATAAAAAGGTAGATATTTGATTATTAGTAGTTATGATATATTTGAATTCTAGACTGATAGTGCTACTCATTGGAGTATTTAAGGCCTAGTGTTTTGTATTTACTAAACTTTAAGAAATATCAAATGAGAACATCTTTCATGCAGGTTGTGCCTCTTTTGATTTTATTGTGATAATTTTTTTTCAATTTTTTGAGTAATATCTTATATTTTTTTATTCATAATAGAGTTAAAATTTTGAAATACATAAGCTAAAAATATATTTTGATATGCATAAATTTTGGGAACTATTAAAATTTTATATTAAAAATTCTTCTTTTTTAGTTTTACGTTTTGTTTAGTATTGATGATAAAATTAGTTGGCTAATAAAATTTTAGAGTTGTCACCGTCTGATTTTTGTCCAATTGAATCGTTTAATTGGGGATGAATGGATTGTCATCACATGATTTATTTACTCTCAATGGAAGGAGACGTGTAGAGTGCCTTAAACTACAAGTGTATAATATTGAGTTTTTCTTATAATATTTTTTTCTCATTGGTAGTATAAATAATGCATCATCAAAAGTATAAAATGACTGTATTTTCATCTTAGGCACCCATTAATACTACATTATCAAAAGTTACATTAGCCCAACGTAAACGCCGACAACGAGAGAAACTTTTAAAAAGCTGCTTTACATATCCAATGGGTCAATAGTTAGGGAGAAGAGCGGGATATTGCGAAAAGACGTGTCCGAGAATTACAATCTCAACCCTTTCCTGCTGTAGTGCCCAATCATTGCCATCGTATTTTCCAGGAGCATGGAACAAATGCAACTGATTACGGCAACCACTTGGTGACAAATACTTCTGTACACCCGTTTTCTGTGCCAAGCACATCTCATTGTTCACAAAATAATTGGTAAAATAACAAATTTAATTTTTTTCATATACACATTTGATTCGATCATTTATTCTTATAATTTGAAATGTCAAACATTATTTTTTGTAGGGCTATTCCTACGAGCCAAATTTTCAAGATAATTTTTATGATAATGATGAGTTGGAATATGTGCCTATGAGTTCAGGAGTTGGCACTCATGCCCCCATAAATATAGGTAGGCATTATCTTGGTAAAATGGATATACTTTGTCCTCATTACTCAGCCTTACATTGGATGGATGAAAAATTGGTGAGATCATCTAAAAAGTAACCTTTACTTGGAACTTGCTATTTGTAAGGTAAGATAAGATTACCCTTGCTTACAACCCCACCTTTACCACTTCAAGCATTGTATGATGGGAATGATGATCAATCAAGATCATTTCGACAACATACCTAGTTTACAATGCAGCTAATGCTTTCACAAGTCTTGGTGCAACAATGGACCCAAGAGTATTTACTGGAAGCAGTCACACGTCATTCACTATACATGGAGAATTACAGTATCGAACTGGATCACTACTTCCAGAGTCAGGACAATATGCATCATATGCTCAACTCTATATTTATGATCTTGATTCAGCTTTAGCAACTTGCTCTTTGAGGAATCCCCAATTAAAAATGGATGTTCTTCAAACTATTCAAGATTGTTTATTACAAGTCAATCTATTTGTAGAAAAATTCCGTCAGGCCTATTCAATTCTAAATCAGTTGGACTCAGTTGGACAAAATTTGCCTGCTCATCTACATTATAATACGTTTACAGATCAACGGCGGTATAATTTACCAATAGCAGCTGAGATTCCTGTTATAATACCTAGGGATGGAACTGAGGTCAGTGGAATGAGAGATATTATCTTACATCTGAGGGGAAATAATGGGCTGATACAAATTAATGAATGCCACCCAGCATATTTACTATTACATTATGTTTTGCTATTCCCACGTGGTGAACTTGGATGGGAACTAGGATTAAAGCAGTGGGATGTTCAAAATAATTGTCCTTCAACTGATTGACTTACTCAGATGCAGTTTTATAGTTATCGTCTCTTCGAACGTCCTTCAGAGCATTCAACCATTTTGAGAGCAGGAAAACTATTCCAAGAGTTTATGGTAAATGCTTGGGCTACAACTGAGCAAAATTGATTAACATACTACAAGTTGAATAAAAAAAAAAAAACTCCGTTCTGAGTTATATCATGATTTGACAGATGATAGCTTAGATTAACTTAACCCAGATCAAATTGGTCAAAGGTTTATTTTGTCATCTTCCTTCATTGGTGGTAACAGATATATGCATGAGATATTCCAAGACTCAATGGCTATCACGCGATACAACCAGTACCCCGATATCTTTCTCACCATGACAGCAAATCTAAAGTGGCCTGAAATTACTTCAGCTTTACTGCCGCATCAAAGAGCTATTGACCATCCTAATTTAGTTGCCCGTGTTTTCGAGTTAAAAAGAAGGGCTTTGATGAAGGAGATAGAATCGAAGAAAGTGTTCGGTAAAAAAGTTGCACATGTTTTTACAATTGAATTTAAAAAACGAGGCCTACCACATATGCACACAGTTTTATTTCTCCAAGGTCCTGATAAGATCCGCACATGTGCTCAAGTTGATAAAATAGTCTCTGCAGAATTTCCTGATGCGACAGAAGATCCATTACTTTTTGAAACAGTCAAGCGGTATATGTTCATGAACCATGTGGTGTTAGAAATCTCAAAGCACCGTGTATGAAAATTGTATATGCACTAAGAGATACCCTCGAGCATTTGTAGAAACAACCACTATTGATCAAGATGGGTATCCTATCTATTGGCATCGTAAAGGTCCTGTATATACAGTGAGGGGTCATGAAGTTGATAATAGAGATGTTGTTCCATACAATCCCTATCTTTCGAGACTGTTCAATTGTCACATCAATGTTGAAGTTTGTGCTGGAATGAGATGTGTCAAATATATTCACAAGTATATTTATAAAGGTTATGATCGCACAACCATGGTGTTAAGATCACGAGATGAGATTCAACAATACCTTGATGCAAGGTATATTGGACCTCCCGAAGCTGCCTAGCGCATATTTGGTCATCATTTGCATGAAAATGTGCCATCAGTCATGCGATTGGCACTTCATTTACCTGGAATGCATCGTGTGGCTTTTGATCCCACTGAGTCATTAGATACAATGAGGTCTAAAGCTGCTGATCAAAGGTCGACACTTACTGCATTTTTTGAATGGTACGCTAACAATATAGATGCAAATCGGTTCACCTACCAAGAATTTCCACAACATTTTGTTTGGGATAAGTCTAATAAAATGTGGAAGCCAAGAAAAATGGGGTTTGTAATTGGTAGAATGTACTTTGTTAGCCCTAATTGTGGTGAGAGATATTATTTACGTCTGTTACTAACTGTTGTTGAAGGGCCAAAATCCTTTGAATCTCTACGCATGATCAATAATGTTTTATATGAAACCTTCAAATCAGCATGTGTTGCAAGAGGGCTTCTAGAAGATGATGGTGAATGGAAACAATGTCTTCAAGAGGCTACAATAATGAAATCTGGATGCCAGCTAAGGAGATTGTTTAGTATCATTTTGATAGAGTGCTCTCCATTAGAAGCCATATACATTATGGAAGGAGTTTTTGGTCCATATTTGTGATGATCTTGCACATAAGATTCATACATTGTTCAGTATTTCAAATCCAACCAAGGCTCAAATTGAGGACTATGGTTTATTTCTTCTTAATCAATTGCTTCAAGAATTAGGCAAGAGTTTAACTCACTTCTCACTTATGCCACAACCAACTGGGAATTGGAGTACAGTGGCTGGTAATAGACTGATTCTGGAACATCAACAACTCTAATTTGAAGCCCAACATGTTGACGTACAATATGATATTGATCGTCTTAATGGTGCATAACGTATTGTATACAACTCAATCATGTCTTCTGTGTTTGAAAATAAGGGAACTATGTTCTTCATCAGTGGTGGTGCCGGAACAGGGAAAACATTTCTATACAATACAATTGCATTGAAATGCCGTAGCCTTGGATATATTGTTGTTACAGTGGCTTCATCTGGAATTGCATCACTGTTATTGGTGGGAGGTCGCACTGCACATTCTACCTTCAGCATTCCATTGGATGTGTTGGAAGATTCGTTCTGTGGGTTTAGCAAACAGTCGTTACAAGCAGAGCTATTTAGAGAAACAAAACTAATAATTTGGGATGAAATTCCTATGCAGCATAAAAATTGTGTAGAATCAGTAGATCGTACACTTCGTGATGTTTGTAATAGTGAAAAGCCATTTGGAGGAATTACTGTTATACTTGGTGGAGATTTTCGACAAATATTATCAGTTATATCTAAAGGAGTTCGCGAGCAAATTGTGAATGCATCATTGAGGCACTCTTTCCTATGAAATGATATAAATATTTTAGTTTTGGATTCGAACATGCGCTTAAATCAAACAAATCCGAAAAATGTTAATTTTGCAAAATTCTTGATGGAGGTATTTTTTTCTTAGATTTTTTTTAATAAAATACCATTTTCTTTATGTGTGTTGACTAATTTAAAATATTAATTTAGGTTGGCACCAGTCCGGAGAATATCGTACGACTTCCATCAATAATACGCAAAATGTACAATCTGCATGAATTGATATCTACAGTTTATCCGCAACTGGATGTAGCAGACACTTCCACTCTTTCATTTTTAACTGAGTGGATAATCCTTTCTGCACGTAATGAGGATGTCAGTGTTATAAATAGAGCTGCATTGAATATTTTTCCAAGAGAAATTTTTACTTACTTGGCAGCAGATAAGATGTTTAAGGTTGATGAAATTGATCGTTCTATTACCTACCGCTATCCTAATGAGTATTTAAACTCATTGGATCCTCCTGGTCTTCCACCTTTTAAGTTGGAATTGAAAGTAAGATGTCCAATAGTGTTGTTGAGAAATATTGCGCCTAAGGCTGGGCTTTGCAATGGCACGAGAATGATGGTTGTGAGGTGTGCCACTCACATAATCGAAGTTTTGATTTTAACTGGAGAAAAATTTGACAATTTAGCTTTCATTCCAAGAATATCTTTGACCTCTTCATCGTTAGAATTTCCTTTTCGACTGACTAGACGTCAATTTCCAATTCGATTGGCATATGCTCTGACCATTAATAAATCACAAGGACACTCTATAAAATTTGTTGGGATAGATTTGCGCACACCGGTGTTTAGTCATGGACAATTATATATCGCCTTATCTAGATGCACATCTTTTGATCGTGTTAGTATCCTTCTGCCTAAAGATAAGACAGATTCCACTACAAACATTGTATATTCCGAGATTCTATTACAAAGTTTTGTATTAATCAAAATCGTAGGTGCATTAATGATACACTTACTTTACACATTTTTCTATCTATAACATATTTTTCTCACAAAAAATAATCTATGCATGGTGAATTTTTTTAGGTTTGGTTTGAAAAAGCAATGGAGTTGAGGAGAATTAATAAGACTGTGATGCATCAATGGAACAGAAATAAGGTACCTTTTACTCCTATATTATTTTCATTCATGTGTTTGTTTAATATACTAATAGACTTATTTTTTATTCGAAAAATAGATTGTTGTTTTTGCCCCAAAATGGAGAAAGTGCATTGAACTTAATACGTGGACATTTCAAAAATTGATGTGGAAGAAATTCAGAGCCAGCTGATGATTTCTTGCGAGGAACATGAAAGCCTTTTTGGTACACATCTAATGATATTTTTGTACACACATTTTTGTAAAGTTTTTTCATAAAGCCTTCTTGGGAAGACATTTTGTAAAGCATACACATCTAATGACTTGGGTTTGTAACTCTTTTTGTTTACAGAAGGTGCTACATAAATCTCACATTTTGTAAATTGTTCTTCTATTTACATTATTTTGTAAAGCTTTTAAACATTAGCTACAAAAATATTATATTTTTGTATATTGCAGTGAACTGTTTATTGCAGTAAAATGAATAACTGTTTATATTGCGTGTTTGAGTAATAGCTCGATGTATTACTCATAATCCAATTTGATTGGTGATTTTTTTTTTTCAAATAGGTTTCGACTTGGTTCATTTAATTGATTAATTTGTGTATTTTTTTTTAATGTTGAAACATCCATAAGGTATAAATAATAAATTTTTTTTATTTGTTTACGTGCCTTTAGGCACGGGCAAACGCTAGTAATTTATAAGTTTTGTCCTTATTTTTATATTAGACACACTACCCATTATCTTTCAATACATTGTGTGTTAATGGAAATTCATGGGAATAGTATAATTTTTGGGTATTTTTGTAATTTTATCTCATAAAATATTTTTTCCAAAATAAATCGCTCCAATAGCTCAAATAATTTATAAATTTTTCCCTTACTTTTATATCAAGTACACTACTCATTATCTTTCAGTATATTATGTGTAAGTACAAATTTATATTTGTCGGTTTAACCTCAGTGAATTCAAATCTTAGATCCACCACTGAGTACCACCATCATCACTCGTAATATACCAAATGAATCTGTCTTTACCTCTTTCCGTTCCCGGTCTTTTCTTCTCGGCCTTCTGACCCAGGGTCTCTCCCAATCAATGAATGTAGATGCATTTGTATTACCCTCATCTAAATTTATCGCCTCTACATGATTATCTTCTTCAATGGTAAAGTTTCCAAGTTGCTGGCACCTCTTTGACTTGGACGGTATTTGGATTTTAAAAAACACAGAAAAATTTTAATATTTTTTTAATTAAATTTTGTCATATATTACTATTATACTAATTTTTTATGTGTTATATTTTTTAACAAGTCAAACACCACCTCGGAACCCATTTCTATCTGAGATTGAATAAGTTGTTGAGTAATATTCTCAAAATTGAACCCTCCCATAATACTTTGTTCCTCATTTTCAAGGATAGCATTGAAAAAAAAAAAAAATCATTGTTTGCTTGTGAATTCATAACCTGTCAACACAATTCTATTGGAAAACATGTTGAAAAATTATGTTTCTAATATAGGCTACATAATATGCATTTAACTTGTAAAAAATCAATTAAAAAAAAAAAAGCATTCCCATGGATACGACTGATAAGGACAATGCTTCAGAAAATCAAATGACCTCTCTGGTCTTGTGTAGAGATTGGGTTTAGACATTCTGAGCCGGATATGGTCACTCTGGGTATCCCAATAGAGGGTCCCAAGAAGATGACTCAGAAACTAACGTGAGCCTTTCTTGCATGGCCAAGCAATGCATTCTCACATGAACAAGCATTACCAACTCACCTCTGATCAACAATAAGCCAACAAAGATCAAACCACGTGCAGAAAATTATTAACCAGAAGGAAACATAGGAGGCAACTCAGGCAAGGATCAAGCTCTGTTCTTCCAATTCATGAATGCTAATACAGAGCTGGAAACAGAGTAATCAAAATTTCATCCAACATAGTTGCAAATCATCTGTTGTTTAAATGGACTTTAACTTCTTGAAAAAAAATAAATAAAATGAATAAATAAATAACATCATTCATTTGCACCATTATGATTGGAAAGTTCATAGCTGTAGTAATTCTTTTCATTGGGAAATAAACAAGAATATGATATAAATATAAATATAGATGATATCAATATGTAAATGTACAGTGTGCTTATGCGTGTTTGCTAGGGGATTTCATATAAGCAGGGACAAAATTGGATAATTGGATTAGTAGCCTACCATTTTTAACCAAATTAACTTTAATACTGCGTTCTGTGTTCAATTTGCAGTATTACAACTCTGTACTGAATTTTATATCCCAAAAATAGGGTATAAGTAATACCATGAGGAATATGGTATCACTTATACCTCACCTCTGAATTTGTTTTCTGTAAAAATCTGAAAGTGCAAAATTATTTCTTGTCATATCTCATATCAAATAACATCTTTTATCTCATTTTATATTCTGCCCACCAAACACTAAAAAAATAATCTGACATAAAAAATTAAACTCATATTTTATCCAATCTCATATATTATCCCATAATATTACTCATACCTCATCATCCAATCTCTCAAAACATGTTAACAGGGCGTTTGTATTATTTGGCTTGCTATATAGGGGTGTCTGTGTAAATATATATACGCCAGAAGCCGAAAGTCAAGAAATGCCAGCTTTTTGTCAAGATGCAAACGTGCATAAATATATTGTCCTCCAGCTCTCATCAACGATTTTCCATCGAATAACAAACTGGTCCCCAAAAAGATTATATATATATATATATATTCTTACTACATCTGTATACCATTAAACCCCTTCTTCTTTTCCCTCATTTGCACTTTTGGTTCTCTTCCAGGAAAATATGATTTGAGAAAGATGTTCACATTCGTTTACCATATCCATGCACATGCAAATTCCCTTAATTTCAAACAAAATTTCAAATCAGACGCAACAATCTTTTTCACGATGGGCACAACCCTTCCTCCATTTTATCCTCTTCAGTCTCTTCAGAAATCACCACAAATATTGAAGGAAGGAAGATAGAATTACAATCAGAGCAGCGTAAACTAATTCACCTATGAAGAGAAAATCCCAATATATTGCAACAGAGGTAGTTATAGCAGTGTTGTGGGCGTCCTGTGGTTTCCAGCAATATTATAGGAGATGGAGAGAGAACTGTCGGATAAGAGAAATTTGATTCCAAATACATCAATATATATATATATAGGAGTGATGCTATACACCCAGAGAGTGAAATTGTATTTCTGACTAAGCAGAATATACATTATAACCCAAGAATGCAGCACGATATTTAATAACTTGCACTGCTTGGATTCAGGAAGTCAAGTCATTAGAAGGACATCAAAGTGAAACCTTCCTCGTTATACCATTCCATTCGAAATTCCAAGCCAGCTCTAAATGAATAATTAAAAAAAAAAAGGTCATCAGCCAACAAAGTCCTGCAAAAGTTGCCCTCCAATAAATTCTCTTCCAAATTGTCGATTCTGCGCTTCAAAGCTGCCAATTACATATTGATCACCGTTTCCATCAAGGCCAAAACCACGATCGCCGCTAACTGGAAAGGGCTCTGATAAACCAATTCCATTATTTTGGTGGAGTCCTAGCGTTAAAGAGACGCCGCCGCCACTGCCGCCACCTCCGCATGCAGCGCTGGCACGAACACTCGCATGCTGATGCTGTGACAAATTTTCATAAGATAAATTCATAGGCTCTTCTTCTTCTTGAGTCCCCATAGAAATATCAGGATATCCATTTCTCAAGTGTTTAGGTGGGAGGTCTCGGTCCCAATGAGTGACTGATGAATTTTCAAAAGCAAGAGAGGTGTTTGCAGGTGGCAAATGATCACATGGCCTATCTGCAATATGTTCTGAAGCCTTTTGAGCTTTCCGTGTTTCAAGCATGTATATTTCTTCCACCATGGGCTTCCAAAGTCTAACCCTTGCATTGATGAACCAATTGGAAACCTGGTTACATTGTCAACATGAATGACTCCAACCCACAAGAGAATTCAAATACCAGTCTGAAATTTCATCTAACATCGAGCACCAAAAGAACTCTTTTGAGTGCCTAAGTATATATAAACTTGTCCTAGATGCAAATCCTCTCTTAAGTAGGAGGATACTAGAGTTTAAGAAAGTAGCACACCTGGCTTCGGGAAAGACCAGTCTGTTTTGCTAACATTAGTTTGTCCGTGTCCGTAGGATAACTGCAACAATGAACAACTGATACAATCAATACAATTACACATATAGATGATTTTTTTTTTGGGGGGGGGGGGAGGGGGTTAGTCATTATATGATGATTTATACATGATGAAATTAGTTAAAAGAAATCTAAGAATTAATTATAGAAAGTGATAAGATAGCTAACATGCCAAAAAAATTATCTTTGACGATCAAGAAAACAAAAAATCACTTAACGGGTGGAGGAAGTGTTCAAACAGCCATGCCCTTAATACAGTTACAGCACGCTCGGGAAGTCCCCTTTGGGGTCGCCAAACAGGTTGATGTTCAAGGAATCTTGAGTTGTGAACTGGTCTTTGGCTATAAAGGCCATCAGAGTTTCCAACCCTTGGAGTTTCATCTTTCCGGTAGCTTTGAGCTTGGCTTGTGAACCGCAGCTGGTCAGTGATTGCATTCTTCAAGCTTCTGAAATGTTTTGACATAATTTTCAAAGCTAAGTTTGCATATGGAGCTGCATTGCTGAGCCCAGCAACAGATTCAAATGATGCTACAACTGCCTGCATCTGTTGGTAGTAATACTTATACCTTCTGTAAACCTAATGACAATTTTGTTTCAAGAAAAAAAAAAAAGAAAAAGAAAAAAAGAGTTAAAATTATTGGAAATGTCTTATTGGAAATGTCAAACCTCGTCAATGAGGCCAACAAATTAATTGTCTTCGAAGCATGCTAACATAATCCGTACGAATAGGCCGCAAAGCATGTGAAAACGAAATACACAATGAACAATTAATTCATTTTGATTAGGTATTCATTGATATCAAACATGCTCATGTCATGTCATGTCGTAGTCGAGTTTTCTCTCAGTAATTTTTGCGTTATGGGTTATGTTGTGTAGTCTAATATTGCCATCCATCCCATTCCTTATTGATGCTTATTCCAATAAAATTTACATATCAAAATATAAAAACTACAAAATTCCCATTGTAGTCTCTTAAGAATATATTTAGGGCAATAACATGCTCAATGGAACCCTATAATTCTTACTAAAGAGCCCATTATCCAAGTTGGACTTTCCCTTACTAAAGAGCCCATTATCCAAGTTGCATCTTCTTCATCTCCACCTCGTTGTCTTCTCCCATCACTTTCAATATTTAAAGAACTTATAAGAAAACCATTAACATATAGGTTGATTTAGTATAATATTCTCTGCTGCACCAATAAGCGACAAAATGAAGTACTATTTTACACCCTCCAACAAATATAAGAGAAAATGTTGCCAAAAAATAAATAAATAAATAACAAATATATATAAGAGGAAAAAAAATGGACAACACAAGCTCTTGTAATGGGAGAAATTTCTTTTAGGATAATTGTCCTTGATCGTTGCTATGCAATAAAGAAGGGGGGGGGGTGGGGAATTCCTCAGCAGTATGGACCATTGCTTGCTTTTAAATTGATACAACAATATCTTATATTGTATCATATTTACTTTGATCTGCCCATGGAAATGTACAATGTTTCAGTCATCAAATTACATATCGTAAACTCACTTCTACCTTGTTCCAGCACTCTTCTATTCTTTTATTATCAACATTTATGTAAGAGTTTCTCAGAAACTAAGGTGCCATTTGATATACCTGTTTTGAGCCCATTTCCCATTATGCGTTTTTTAAAATAAGAAAAAGAATCCAAAACACATTTGGTCACTTGTGTTTTCAAAATATGTTCTAGAAAATAGAAAATTGATTTACACATGAAATGAAAAAATAACAAAAAGTGATTTTAAGCATTTTTAACCAAAAATAAGGAAAATATCAAAATACAAAAAACAAAAAATGTCAAATCAAATACGTTTTCTGATTTTCTTATTTTGGAATTTTCAAAACATAAAACACATAAAGCATAAAATAAAAAATAAAAACAAAAACAAAAAATAGAAATGCAAATCAAATACCACCAAAGATTTTCTGTGCAAATTTTAGAATCCACAACGAAGATAAGATAAACAAATTGAATAACAAATGGGATTAAATTCCCATTCACTCTCAACCAGTCCCATAGAGCCAGACACCTTTTCAACTCATCATCTCCAGCCTTTGAATGGAATTTTTTCCCCTCACACATAATTTTATGAAGTATATAAATCTTTTCAAATGAATTCTCACAATCACTTTATGCTCATTAAACCCCAGGTCAAGTGACAAATGTCACGCATTAGAACTCTTTTTCAATGTGTCAGACAATCTATGGCACGAAGCATTGTGCATATATTCCCTCCTATCTCTTAACATCAACACAACCATACATACCCCTAAAATACAAGCATCTATACAGTTAAAAGTATATAAAGAATCTTGTCCAGAGATTAATGATCAAAATCGACATGCCTTTTTTGCCACCCATCCATATAACACCACATCCGGACAAAGAATCACCCATTTATTTAATTAGATTAGACACTGGATTTTAACAGTGTGATGTGCACTTGGGACTCACAAAAATCTAGCTTGAAATAGGATCATAACATGAAATAGTAAATAAATATGTGTGTGTGTGTGTGTAGATGCACAATAATAAAAACAAACATATGATACAAATATGGTCTAAAACATCATCATAATTGATCACAAAACTATCACTAAATTATTAAAGCTAAATAGAAACCCATTTAATCAACACTATGAATGAGGGAACTCAAGTGTCCAATCAGAGAAGCATACCTCATCAAGCATAGAAATCAGCCTCCACTTCTTACTCCACCGCTCACCGCCGCCGTCTCCGCCCCCACGCGACTCATCCACGATTCCACTTCCACCAAAATTTTCCGCCGGCGAATCCATCAAACTCCACTCCGCTGTGATCTTTTCGGCATAAATTCCCCTACCCAAGTCACAAAGCTCTTCTAACAATTGCTGTGCAGGCTTCAAAAACCTCGAAGCCTTCAGAATCGAAGCATAACCAGTAAACGGCCCAAGAGGGACCGAACTCGTCGATAAATCCGTCGATGTTGAACCTCCGCCGCCGACAATGGCCGGAACAATACAGCCGCCGCCGCCACCGGTGCCGCCCTTATCACTAAAAATTGAAGGCTCGTATCTTTGTAGATTCAGTTCCAAAGGAAGACTGCTGCATTGACGGGTTTGATGTGAAGACAGAGACAGAGACAAGCCTTGCCCAGTAGTATCTGGTCTATACACACCACCATTAAAAGTTTGATGATCAAAAGCTCGAAGGTTTTGAGGGGCGAAGAGAAATGGGTTGGTGTTAATATCTTGAATGGAGCCAGGGTTCGTATGCATAGACGATGATTGTGATTGTGGATCCATATATATGTGGTGTGAAGTGGAAGATGACGAAGAAGAAGAAGCACTGATGATCCCTCCGACAAAACCCATCAAATTCACACCTTCTTTCACAGTGGGTTGTTGTTTGTGAGTCTCCACCAGTGGGTGGTTGTTTTGGTGTTGGAGATTGGCACAAGTTAGCAAATCGGAGGGGAAGAAAGGGGGGTCGTAGTGAGGGGCCAAACCTGCGCACCCCTGCAAGTGCTCTACGCACCCGGGATGGTTCTGGACGACTACTCTCAGCTTATCTCTTCTGCTTTGTTGTGGTACATGGTAGGGTTCAAAACCTTCCGCCATGACTAACTAGACTACACGATGTAAAGAGAGAAGGAAGTAGGGGGGAGAGAGAGAAAGAGAGAGGGAAGCAGTAAAAGGAGATGCGGTGATGATGAAATGAAAGGCTATGATGATCTTCTTCTGAGCTACAGATATTACAGACAGACAGACAGACATGCGCAGGTTAGCAGACAAAAGCCAAAGCACTTCAACCGTTCAACGTTAATTCACAGGCTTGAGACGTTCACTTCACTCGTCACTTTCAAACCCACGCAAACCCTCCCTCTTGCCATGCCACAAGATTTCTCAGAAAATCTTACAGGGACTTTCTCTCTCCTCCTCTCTCTCTCTCTCTCTACATATATCTATCTCTTCGTGTATCTAAACTCCATTGGCATAGGGGTCTGGGAGAGGGTTGCTATTTCCGGTAATAATTGAACGAACTGTACCTGTGGCAGATTTTTCTGACAGTATTTTTATTTCTTTTGTCGTTTATTATATTTATTTATATTTTCCGTACATTACTGTTATCTAAATTATTGCGATTATTTAATTTTTATGATTAAAATTAGCGAAGGAGATTTTTGTGATGACGCACGTGAGAACGCGGGAACAGTGATTATTGGCTGTCACCGCACTCATCCGCCAAACTAGCTTTTCAGCTTCCCTGTTTACGAGGTTGAACTTTCACTTTATTTTTTTTTAAATCGTTAAAAATAAGAAATTAAACAAAAATAAATTTTTAACAAAAATATTTTATTTGTATGAACTCAATTTCTGAAATGTTAGAAAAATAAAATGGAAAGACTATAATTCAATTTATAAATTTTTGGATTTATTTCACATGTACGCTATCGTTTTGACGGTATTTAGTTAATCAAAATTAATTAAAATTTTTAATTTTTATTAAATTTTTTATTTTTTAATCAAATTTCACTCTATATAAATCAAATTTTTATTTTTTTGTTATACCTTTTTACCATTCAAACACCGTTGTTATAACAAAGACCTCACAGAACTTATAAATACGCACCTAAAATTGAGAGATTTATATTGGGTGTGTTTGAAGTTGTATAAAAGTGTATAAAATAAAATAAAATTATAAAAATAAATATCTCATAATTCATATAATGAGTGAAGAATTTAAATTTTGTTATCTCGTAATTTGTGTTTATAGAGATTTGTAAGATTTTATTTTATTTTATTTAATTCCAAACGGAACCATTATATACATTCAGACACCTCTATTGAATTTTTCTTTTGGAAAGTAACTTTTTATCACTTTATTATTATAAAATTACATTTATACCTTATTACTAATAAAAAAATTGCGTAAAAATTAAGAATAGTATTTTTTATTATTGTTTGATATTATTAAAAAGGAAGCAGAAGAAAATGAAAAACGAAACTTTTTTTTCTTTCATGTTTAGTTTATTGAATTAATAACATAAAAAAGTAATAATAATTTATATATATATATATATATATATATATATATAATAACTAATTTATATATAATATAAATTTAAAATATTAATATGAAGCATTATAATTTAAGTATGAATATGGAAAAGATTCACAAAAAGTTTTAATAAATAAATTATAATATGATTTTTATTAAAAAATACACCATATCAAAAATAAATATTTTTTATTAATATTAAGAGTAAAAAGTAATTTGATAATATTGAATTGATCAAAAGTTATTATTTTTTTTTATGAAAAAATTTAACAAAAAGGTTTGCATGAATGTAATACAAATCTCATGGTTCAGATGCACATTCATAACATTTGTAGAGTCTAGACGTATAGAGCCAAGCCACAGGAGGTATAGGTGAAATAAATTCTTAATTTTTAAACAAAAAATTGTAAAATAATTTGATGAAAATTCATATATTTGAAATTTTAACAATTTAATTCATTAAAATAGAATTTTGAATCCAAAATTTTATTTTTAAAATTTTTAAATTTTCATGAATTTAGAATTTAATTTTTAAAATTTACTTTTTTATATTTCAGAAACCGGCTCATAAAATTACAATAATTTTACTAGAAATTTATTTTTGTGTAATTTTTTCCTTAAAAATGTGATAAAATGCATACATTTATATTTATTTATTTTTGTAATTAATAAAATGAAATTTAGAATTTTTAGGAGAAAACGAAAAAAATATAAATTAAAAAATGACAAAAATATTTATTTTAATAAATTAAAAGTTTAAAATTTTAAAATATATATATATTTTTATCACACTTTGTGGCAGAAATTTGTGCCTAAAGCAAAAATTTATTTATTTGAAATTTTATATTTTCGATTTATTAAAAATATAATTTTCAACTAAATCTTCATGTTTTCATTGTTACCCTTTATAAAATTCACATTTTTTTTAAAATAAAAGGCACAATATATTTGTCTTGATGATTACTTTAAGATCATTATAGTATCTTTGTAATAATACAGGATAGTTTTTTAAAATATTTCTCTCACAAATTAAATCTAACGTTAAGAATTATTTTTTTTATTCAATAAATCTAACGTTAAGAATTATTTTTTTTATTCAATAATTGAGATATTTTTATATTTTTAATTTTTCACTTAATTCTTATTTCAATGGATTTCACTGCTATCTATTTTTTAAAATAACTTAACTATTTTAAATTTTATTATATTTTAATGGTGAAAATCATACACAAACCAAAACTGTTAATTTAAATCCTGCTCAATTATGATTTCTAGGAAGTTAGACAATTCAAATTAAAGCAGTATAATTTATCTTTTCTTTTATGGTACTTATTAAAAATTAATTTGAAAGAGAGAGAAATCAAAATATATGTAATAACTATTAAGATTTAAAGTTTAAAAAAAAAATTAAAATCTACGAATTATTATAATTTTTTTATTAAAATTTTTATCTAAGTTTTTAATTATAAAACAAACTTAATACTATTTTTATTTAAAATGTCATTGATACGCGAGTTACTGCTGGTTGTTTTATAAATGATACGTGGAACTGGGGCACTGAGGGTGATAGCAACCACAAATCTGGATTGATGGAAATGTTAAACATTGTGGGACCCACGATCAAAAAGAATGAGGCTCCGTTTAGAAAATTTTTTGACTTCTCCACTTTTGGGTTCTACAATTTTTTGTATTTTTTAAATCGATTAAATTTATTTTTTTATATTTTAATTTATATTTTTAAACCATAAAAAGTAAACATGTCAAGTTAACACAAACACATAAAAAAATTTTTAATTTTTTTAATCGCTAATTAATGGTCATTTAAAAAAAAATCTTTTTTTTTTTCGAGCTAAGCTTAAGAATATTGCAGGGTGCATGTGCATGGGATTAATGATGTTCGAGATTAAATATAAATATATATATATATATATCTATATTCAAAACGACACGGGTCAATATCTAAGTAGTTCCTTAATTATTTCGAATAAGATGCCCAAATGGTGACAAAATAGTTACTCTTTTTAACCATTTAAGTATAACTAACGTACTCATGAAGCTTTAGTTGTTGATGCTTGTGGGGAACTTAAAAAGGAGATTTCAAATTTTAAATTAATATATAAAAAAAGTTGAAAAGTAATTAATACCTGTCTAAAGTATTAAATTTTACAAAAAAAATAAAATAAAATAAAAAATAGGTGATGTATTTTTCAAAAAGTATGAAAAAGTTAAAAAAATTAAAGAAAATTTGTAAAAGTTGGAAAAAAAATTAGTAAAAGTTAAAAAAATGAGAGAAATTTTTGGTGCAGAGCAATTTAGAAAAATTAAAAAAAAAATTGGGAACTTTTTTGCAAAATTTAGCATCTAAATGCACACTTAGACTGTTTGAAGTCCCAAAAAACTCAAATTTTTTTTAAAACCTCCAAAAAATTTATAAAAATTTTTAATTCTCTTTAATTAAATGTTGTCATGTGTCACGTTTATATTACTTCAACACTAATTTTTAATATTTTGTTAAACGTTTTTAAAACTCCAAAAGCACGCTTTTAGTCATCTTCCACTTTTCTCCTCTCCTTTCTTCCAAGAGGAAGCAATTTTCGTGAGAAAAATGTGGCCAAAGCCAAACCTTCTTTGTCCCACATTCAGCTTCAACAGATCAGTGCGAATTATACAATAATTAAATAATTATTTTATGCGACCTCAATTAAATAATTTTCATCCTAATTGCGTGTTAAGTAAGCTGAGATCACATCCGTGACCTTAATCATGTGAACTTGCGTGGTTTGATGAGCGTTCCATGCTCCACCCCTTTTTCACTAATAATTGTTCTACTATGAAAGGGTTAAATAATTAAATAATATGTTGCTTAAATATTCTGATCAGTATAATTGAATTCAAGGGGTAAGGCGGCTGTCTGAGGCAGAAAAACTCTTCTTTTGTCCTTTTGCTTTCTCGAATTTCATCTTCAGCTGTGGGAAGGCTCTTATTCTGTATGTCCATTGAAATTTTATTTTTTTATCCTTTTTTTTTTTTTTTTGTTAGGTAAGTGAGGGAAGACAGGCTCTAACCCGACCCAAACGAGTGGACAAGCAGGCACTCAACCAACTGAGCTAAGGCCACGCTCATTGTTTTTTTTTTTTTTTTTTTTATCCTTTGGTACAAGAGGAATCAAATTTATTCGTTTGGATGAAAAAAAATTAATTTTTTTTTATAACTTGCTACTAACTAATTGTTGAGACATGTGGTTCATATTTAGACTGAAAAATTAAAAATAAACGAGGAGTTTTCGAAGCAAAACATAGCGGAGCGGAGAAAACTCCTTCGTAGGGACACACCTGTTGTTGCGTGAGAGGTGCGGAGGCGTAACCCCTTGCGGTACGATAAGGGTATTTTAGTCTTATTAACAGAGTTAGGATTTTTTAGTGTATATATATATATATGCGTTTTGTACTATGTAACCCTACAAGGAATTTTGAAGTTAATAAAAAAAAAAAAGAATAATCCAGCCGTCGTAGACGTAGGCAATCTAACCGAATCACGTTAAATCCTTTGTGTTAATTTCTTACTTTCTTGTTACTTTCTTCATTCATAATAAAAAACTAACTTTTTTTTTGTGTTTGGAAAAAAAAAAAAAAAAACTAGCATTTTAGTAACTAGTATTTTGGTTTTTTGTTAATTTTATATTTTTTCCCTTCATGATTTTGAGAATTTTAAAAATAAAAAAGAATAAATTATATATTTTTTTAAAAAAATTAAAAGCTACACATGATGTGTTTAGAACTCCAAAAAATGTTGAAAAACTCTGAAAGTCTTTATAATTCTTTACAATTTTCTGCAAAATTTTTTCACCTCAAATTATATAAATCTCTATAAATTTATATATTCTACAAATCCCAACAAATTTATACAAATCATAATAAATTTTTTACAAATCTCAATAATATTTCTACAAAATTCAATAATATTTTAACAAATTTCAAAAAGTTCAAACGCAAAGGTCAAAAGAGTATTTATTTAAATTTGTTGAAACGAATAAAATTATTCATCTCTATTTTTAGTAATTTATAATTTAAACACTAAATAATAAAAAATAATTCAAACCTTATTTTTTTAACTCCGCCTCGTGTTCAAAAGCTGAGAAACTGGTTAAGGTTTCCAAATAGTGCTTATCTTGGTGGTTGCCCAGTTTCGAATTAGGGTCGCTGGCAGTTGGCAACGAGTTTGGGGCTCAGCCGGTTCGCTCGGCACCGGTGCAAGATTGGTGCAGTTTTTGTCCATTAATTTTGAAAAAGGATATAATTATTCAATAGTTTTGATAATTTAAATAAATTACATTACATCTTATCCATAGTAATTAGTTAAAAAATTATACTTATCATATACTAATTTTACACCGATGCATAATCACACTGATTAGCTCCTAATTTTAGAATCGACTTTGGGCTAAAACTCAAGGTGCGATAACTTTAAATTCATCAAAAAATTCTTTATATAAAAGTCTCTAAGTATCAGATACTCCGAATCTCATTTTTTCGAATAACTTTAAACTCCTTAAAAGTTAAGATCGGTTCTGGTCAACTTGTTGGCACCAGCAGCTCTTCCAACAGAGCTGACTGATGTGCCTGTATCTCCATGCATAGTATTTAGGATGTTAAGGTAAAAAAAGACACAAAGCTCAACCCTTCAGCATTATTGGACAAGGACGATCGTTAACCTGACTGGATTAAATTAAACATATCCTCTACCTTTATTAGAAAAATACATATCTTCATAAGCGATCGAAGACTTACTACTTCAATTATAGAAACACTAGTAATGATACATACTCACGGGACCATGGACAAAATTAATATATATGAAATATTACACAAACGTTCAAATTAAAAAAATTATAATAATTTATGAGTTTTAATTTTTTTTTTGAAAACTTTTAAGTCTTTAACAGTTATGTATGTTTTAGTCTTTCTCTCTTTCTAATTAATTTTTGATAAGTATCATAAAAGAAAACACAATTTATGATACTTTTCTCTCTAATTAATTTTTAATAAGTTGCATAAAAAAAAACACAATTTATAGTGCTTTAAATTGGAAGTTAAAAGATTCAACTTCCTAAAAATCATAAGTGAGCAGAATTTAAGTTTGATAATTTTATTTGCATATTCTTTTCTTATCTCTTATTCATATTGTTTAGATAAATTTTTTTAAAATTAAAAATATCAACTTAAGGAAGGGGATACATTCAATTGTGAAATTAACGATTGGGAGAGTTTAAAATTATAAAAATTAGTATAAATTTATAGAAATTGTAGTCTTATAGTCTATGCAGTGAGTAAAAAATTTTTTATTTTTTAAAAATTTATAAAATTTTTGTATTAATTTCTAATAAACCAGATTTCTTGCATCTAATTTAGCAAAAAAAAAAAAAAATTTCTTGCATCTAGAGTCTAAGAGCTCAGACCTACATGCAGTGACTGAAAGGTGAAACGAAGAATAATTAATTGACTGCCGAAGTGAAAGCACAAGACATAGGATACGAGATATTCTGCAAGAAAACAACACAACGTTTAAAAGAAATTTTTAAAAGAAGTACTACGTACAGTTGATGTAACGATGATGATCGATTGGAAACAGTTAAAATACTGTACATAAAAGAACTGTGTATGTAGTTTTTTAAAAGCTGACAAATGAATCAGAGTCAGAGCTCATCAGTCGTCTTCACCCTGCGTGAGAGACCGACAGGGAAGAGAGAGCCCCCGGGTTTGGCGTCGTTCGATCAAATGGAGGTTCAGAGCTTTTTTTTAATTTCTGGCCATAGATCTGAAATCGTATTTCATTTTCGAGTTGTTTAGGTGGCAAAAGAAAGTATAATAAAAATATAAAAAAATTAACATAATGAAATTTAATTAAAAATACAAAAGTAAGTAAAAAGTGATGAATTTTTATAGATTTTAATAAATCAAACATTCTCCCCACGCTAAGGGTGCATTTGGTGCATCCAAAATCTTTAAAAACTTATAAATTTTCTATATATTTTTAGACATCCTTATCTACTCAAAGTTCAATATCTTTTAAAAAAAGTCAGATTACTAGAATTCGGTTAATCAAATAGTAAAAATTTTCTCGCCATTCTCACCATAAACTCTCAACTTATGACACCTATTTTGACTATTTTTTGTGAGGTCGTAAAAACCATTCTAACAGATTGTAGAAACCATTTCGACAAAATTGCGCGACCAGTTTTCATCCAAACAATTTTTACAATCCGTTTGAACGGATTGTAATGTAAAGACGTCATGATTGCCTAAAATTTTGAATCCGTTCAAATGAAAATCTAATCTGTCGGAACGGAATCTTACTATTCATTTCCAAAAAACGCGGTTTGAGCTCTGTGCACCAAACACAAAAACTTTCTTTAAATCACATTTTATCTCACTTTTATCACTCTAAACTCACCCTAAAATAAAAATTAGTATTTTAATTTTATTTCATTTAATTATCCAAATTTTTTTGTGCAATCGTTGATAGCTAAAATTTTGATCTTCCGAAATCTTATCTTTAATTATTGAAGGTACAATTTACCTATCAAAATTTGTGTCATATTTTTAAATTTTCAACCAATTGGTTGATAAATTTTGCTTTTGATAACCAATTAATCAAAAAAAGTCCTAAGAATTTTATTACTAAAATTTTTGTGTAATCTTTAGCAATTAAAATTTTTGTCGCTATAAAGGTAATTTAAATGTGAAGATTTGACGTAACGTGAAGAATCTGTTTGGACGGATTATAGTGTAAAGATGTCATGATTATCTAAAATTTTGAATCCGTTCAAATGAAAATCCAATCTGTCGGAACGAAATTTTACTATTCATTTTTAAAAAACGCAATTTGAGCTGTGTGCACCAAACACAAAAACTTTTCTCAAATTACATTTTATCTCACTTTTTATCACTCTAAACTCACCCTAAAATAAAAATTAGTATTTTAATTTTATTTCATTTAGTTATCTAAATTTTTTTTGTGCAATCGTTGACAACTAAAATTTTGATCTTCCGAAATCTTATCTTTAATTAATGAAGGTACAATTTACCTATCAAAATTTGTGTCATATTTTTAAATTTTCAACCAATTGGTTGATAAATTTTGCTTTTGATAATCAATTAATCAAAAAAAGTCCTAAGAATTTTATTACTAAAATTTTTGTGTAATCTTTAGCAATTAAAATTTTCGTCGCTATAAAGGTATTTAAATGTGAAGATTTGACGCAGCGTAAAATAAAGATAAATTGACTTGTTTAATGACAAAGTCAAATCTTGGAATTCACTAAGAGAATTGAGAGAAAACTTAAGATATAAGTTTAAAAAATGAATAATAATTGACTTCTATCAAGAGTGTTTACAAAAGTCCCTATTTATAAGAAAAATTAATCACAAATCTAAGTCTGATTAAGATAGATTTTCTAGGAGTCTTCCTATTCAATTCAAATTCTATTTGTATTACAAGTAACCTTTCCCTCAAAGACAATTGATAAAATCTTAAATAAAATATAAATAAAACTAATATAAAAGAAATTAAGAAATATCAAATTTGTCCGACATCATTTTCTTCCTCTTAAGAAAAAAACTCATCGTCGAGTTATCAAAGGTAAGATCTAAAAAAAAAAAAAAATTGTAGAACTATCACGAGTAAGTATCTTCAATGTAATTTCTATCACTGACAAAAGTTTGTATAATTCTAACCTCAGAATAATCTTCATTTTCACACGCGATCTGTTTTCTGCGAACAATTTTTCAAGTGATTCTTCATAGTTGAAAATTTTAGTTGTATTAACCCATACTTTTTTAATACAATGTTTATCCATCCCAGCAAAATTGATAAATTTCAATGCACTTTGATCTTTGGTTTCCATTGGATGAAAATTGATGAAACCAATGGCTTCTTCACCGTCAAATAGTAAATCCAAGTTATAATGCTCATCATCAAAAAGATCAACAACTTCCAACATCTTAAAATTTTTAATATTCTCCCTTGAAAACTAATTATAATTTTGTTTTCTTCTAAAAATAATTGATTTAAATTATAATTGTTTTCAAATATAATGTCCACAAAAATAGAATTTTTTTTGTCTCGATATCTTCTTTAAATATATCACGTTGAGGTGCATGATACATAAGATTGTCATATCCCCTACCTATAGATAGAGCCACTACAAACCCTAAACACTTCCATTATTATCGCTATTGTCAAAATCTGCCAGTATTCGTCTTTTAGGGTTTAAAAGAACGAAACCCTCAACTGTTTTACCACGAGCGACTTCTTGGGTTGGATTCAGTCTTACGTTCTCGTTTCTGTCGCCAACAATTAGTAATAAAGCTGCCATCTGTGTGCTGATCTCCTCAAATCGATCATTGATTCACTGCTCTAATGTTCGCATTGCTAACTGCTATTCTTGAACCTTAGTCAAGACAGCCTGCAATCTCTCATTTATGTCACGAGATTGGTCGCCTCCACTACTGCTATGGTTAGTCATTAGATTAGGAGACACTTGCTCTGATGACACTTGCTCTGATACCACTTGACGCAGTATGAAGTAAAAATAAATTGACTTATTCAATGACAAAGTCAAATTTTAGAATTTATCAAGAGAATTAAGAGAAAACTTAAGATATAAATTTAAAAAATGAATAATAATTAACTTCTATCAAGAGTGTTTATAAAAGTCCTTATTTATAAGAAAAACTAATCACAAATCTAATTCTAATTAAGATAAAATTTCTAGGAGTCTTCCTATCCAATTCAAATTCTATTTGTATTTACAGTAGCCTTTGCCTCAAAGACAACTAATAAAATCCTAAATATAATAAAAATAAAAACTAATTTAAAAGAAATTAAAAAATATCAAATTTGTCTTACATCAAGATTGGCACCAAATATTCATACTTTTTTCAAGTTAATAGGTCACCAAAAGTGATTTTTTGCTGATCAAATTAAATTTGGTCAGCAAAAGTAGTCGTTAAAAGAGTGTTTCCTTGTTGTGAACGCTGTTATGTATATCAATACACATAACAAATGGTAATCACATTTAACATTATGAATATTGTTATGCAATTGATTTTTGTCAATAATTTAATTAGAGTTAGTGTCTATTTCTAAACTAATAATTAATAAATTTCTAATTATTGCACACAGATATTACAAAGCTATCAAACAATATTTTTTTTTTCCTTATATAGTTTATAGCATACATCTAATCCTATAAATATCTGTACACTCCCTATTATCATTCAAGTTGTTCTATACCTTTTCTATCTTCAATACTTATTTTCTGACATTGTGAAATCCCTGGATTAGAACTGGATTTTACAAAATACTCTTCAATTTTCATTCTTAACCTTAACTTCCCTCCTAACTTTACATGACATTTCCTTTCAACTTGTCCCTATAAACAATCAATCTAGAAATGGTAACCTTAAACTTCCCTCCTAAAGTGCATTAAGGCTTTTCTGATACCCTTAACTGCCCCCCTAAAAGAGCAGGTTTTTGGGTAGTATATGCCTTTCAACACACTGGCCCATAGCTGCACTGGATGACTTATAAGCCCTCAACAGTAGTGTTTAGAATTGTATAAATTTGTATAAGTTACAGTTTTATAATTAGTTCAGTAAATAAAAAATTTAAATTTTATAAAGATTTGAAGAAATCTTTTTAGTTTTACAGAACTCCAAATAGAGCAGCAGCTATTATTTAACTAAGAAGGCAAGATTGAAACTTGCCAAGTCTTTGAATCCCATACCTCTTACTCCTTCAGGTTGTGATAACTTTTTTCCACCTGCCCCAATGAATTTTGCAATGCTCCTCATCTCCTCCCCACTAGAATCTGCTGACGATAGCATCAATTTGCTTATATCTGTTCGGTAAAACAAAAAATACCAAAAGTTATTAAAAGTTATAAAAAAGATCAACTTTTTTCAATCAATTTTCATTACATATTAATTTTACATTAATTTTTTATACTTTTTTCTGCACTTTATTACCATCCAAACACTCCTAAATGTGGTGGGGGAATCTGAGACATGTCATTGGAAAGGTTCGGAATTGCTTGAGCTACAGATTTAATTAGACAAAATTAATCTCCATCGCAGGCCTAAAGCTCTTTTGCTATATATATATATATATATAGATATTTCAATCTGGGCTGATAGCCCCAAGAGCCCATTAAACATGGCCACAAACCTCCTCACTCTATGCTAGTATTTAACATTTTGACCTCCATATTAATGAATGTACGAGCCGATATCTTAAATAACCCGCCCACGCTACTGCCCAAAAAACACATTGAAGGATATGGTTCCAGCGCAAGCACATTGGGATGACTCTTCCGTCAAGTCATCATATGCCTATATATATAGATGTACTACCAAAAATTCAATGCGTAATCTCAATATTCAATGTGTATTCCTGGATAATTTCATTTTTCAATTATTCAATCATTTCATTTTATCAAGTTCAATGTTAGTCAGATTAGTCAACATTTATATGTTTCGATACAACAAGAAGATGTTATTTGTAACAAGTAGTTTTGTTGATTAGTTAACTGGTCACATTTTATTCATGAAATAGCTTGGATTGGTATTAGTCTGGATACAACTAAATTATTCTATTAGATCAAATGTACTTATTCGATCTAATAACTACCTTGTGTCAAAATTAAGAAACTTTATGGTTTGGATCTTTAGTATTCTCTTATTTATTACTTGTGTTCACTATTTCGGCAGAATGCCGTCACCTATTCTTACTTAAAAACTAAAAGAAACCTAAAAAAGGGAAGAAAGAGATGTAGTATATATATATATATATTCTCATTTCACTTTGATTTTATTTATATATATATATATAAATAAAGGGTTCCTTTTCTTAGTTACGAAGGCCTACTTTTTCTCATTTCACTTTGATTTTACGCCTGCAATGAATAAAGTCCAACCAAACCAATAACCGGCCCTATATCGATCATGTTGTCTCTTAACTTTTTGTATTAAAAAAAGAAATCCTTAAATTGTTTCAATTCAGTAATTGTTTCTTCCCTACGCACAAACAATGACTTTTTTTATGCACTCATGGCAAAATTTTATTCACGGACTGAATATGTCGTATTGGTATTAATTGATTTGGAATGAATATTCATCGGATTAATTATTCTGTTAAATTAATATTATCTCATGTTCAATTAAATATAATAATCGAATAGAAATGTTTACGTTTGCTAACATACTTTTAAATAATAATTATGCCTTGCATTTTAGTTGATTTTTTTGGTTACTTTACCTTAAACACCATCGGTTGGGGGATCTCTAACCTACCAAATGAAAACGTGTGTGAATTTAAAGAGTGCTTAAACTTATTTGCGATAAAAGATTTTGTTGATATATCCGTATCGCTATCAAAAATGTAAACTTTCTTTAGTACAAATTCATCTAAAAGTACTAATTAATAAAATCTCACCTTTTCATGTTGTGCTAAACTTAATTTCTTTGTTATATTTTGAAATCTTGCTTGTGTAAAGAAGAACTACACTAAAAATATATCAAAATAAAATTTTAATTCTTAATGCAATTTGTCTTTTGTGAGTTCCAATCAGGGGTAGAGAATTTAAGCATGCAAGAATGATTAGTATTATTTTTTTTAAAGATAAGAAAATATTGTTTCTTTAAAAAGAATAAACATTTTATAGTAAGCCTACAACTCTATTACAAAAGACTAAGTAAACATTTACGCAACCAAAATATAACATTTTAATGACAACTGATTCTCAATATCAAATGATCAACTTTCAAATAGTCTAATTTTTTTTTTAATTTTTTCTTTTTGGAACTAGAAATAGTTTTCTTCGACGTGGATGGATTTGATAAATCTCTTTCCCTTGTCATCTTCAATTGTTGATTTTTCTCTTCAAACTTTCTTCTATTGTCGATTATGTGAGGTTGATTCAAAACATTTTTCTCAAAATTACGAGAGTGTGAGAAATGCCTAAAAGGATAATATCAATGTGATAGTCTTGCTCCTCTAGATGAGCCCATTCCTCAATACAAGAGTCAAGAACATTAAAACATGATTGGCTGAAAATTCGTTGCTTTGTACAAATATTCAAGAAAAAAATGCTAAAAGTATTTAAAGTTTAGCTTCTATTATCATATCTTTCCTCATAATAAATAATTTTTTTGAATATGAATAATTAAAAGTAAAATGTAACATTTTTCATATTTAAGTTATTAGTATTAGAAGTTACAACAATTTACTCTGCCTGGCTCGTCTTCCTTTCCCTTTGCTGCATTAATCGAAAGTAAGATGGTCAGGAAATAATTTTTTTTTATTTAAAAGGGATTAGAAAAGAAATATTTGTTAATTCATTTTCAGAATTTCAAGCATTGATGCCAACCTTTGGAGTAAAGAAAAATCATGAAAGGTTATCCAATTTTATATTTATCTAAATTTTTTAATAGCTACTTTGCACATTCTTTCCCCCATTCACTTAGCTCAGTCAGACTCAAAAGCAAGTCGAAAATCAAATTCCAAATGATTAGCGGACCATTTTTAAATGCAATATATATATATATATATATATGTTGTAAATGTGGAAATATATTTCAAAAAATAAGATTTATGTGAATATATATATTGACTTACTTTGTATTTGTTACAACTTAAATTTCCTATTTTACCGCCATGAACTGGTATGATTTTATTTTCTTCTAAACTTTTTACACCTCAACATTATTCTTGTAAAGTTATATATGTATATATATATATATATATATATATCAGTTCAAAAGGTGATAGGAGATTTACTTCTTTCATCTTCTTCTTCCTCTGATTTTTTTTTTTATTTTACTTAAATTGGTGTGTTATTTTCAAATCTCTTGTGCTCCTGAAATTTTCATAAGAGTTTAAAAAATCTTGAAAGATTTTCGCATATCTAATACTTTACGGTGAAATAATCCTTAGTGCGCTGCATGACTTAAGTTTAATCTTTTATCTAAATTCTCCTGGGATAGATATTATATTTCTCTAACAATATATATATATATATATAATTTGCCGTGGGCATTTCATATCAAGCTAATGGTGGAAGTTCTTGAATAATCAATTAAAAAAAAAAAAGTTGTTCTCGAATAATATAAAAAGTGAAGCACGGATGCCCACCTTAATATAATACTAGTGTGAAGCTGCAAGTTGATTATTAAATTAATACTTAAATTTAATTAAATATATATAAATTTTTATAATACTCACATATTTATCTCGATTTACATAATATAATAAAAAAATACATACTTTGAATCTTCTACTTTAACCAAACTATAATCTCTTTGAAATTATTAGCGCGCTGTAATTTAATATATATGAATTAATGAAATTCATTCTTTATTTAAAAGAGAGTCAAATTATCCTAATTAATGCTTTAATCTTTACCGTTTATTAAAATAAAATTTAATTGAGAAATTAATTTACGATCTTTACCAATAATAAGCTTTTCTAAACCTTATTAAATTTGAATTTCTTATGTAAATCACTTTTATTGGAACACTATTTATAAAAATTAATTAATTAATTATTTCAGCAGAAGCCATGCATAAAGTGAGGACACGTTCTTCCTAATTTTTTTTTCTATCATTTATTTTTTAATTCTTTTTCAATTTGTGCAAGTTACCTTTTTCTTTTTATTATTGTGTTCTTACAAATTAATTTCAGATTTAGAAATTATAGAAGGAGAAATTGGGGAAATTTTGGTAAGACAAGGTATAAGAAATTAAAAAGATATTTTGGCAAAAAAATTTTGAACATGGCTTCACATCTACCAAAAAGATTACCCTCTTTAAATATCAATACATATTATATATATATATATATATATAGTGAGTATATTTACACTTTGCGAAAAACATTTTGTACTTTATTTTTTTATTAAGTGAAATTATAAAATTACCCTTGTGACTAGGTTTTCTTATGTATAATTTAAAATTTCAAAATAATCCTTAATAAAGAAAATATTTACAAATTAGGATAAACACCCTTTGGACTATTTTGGTTCAAGAGAATGTAAAAAATATTTTTAAAAATTAAAATAAGTTTTATTTATTTATATTTTAACAATTATATAAAAATAATTTTTATTTTATTTTATTTTTTAACTTAATCAAACAAAAAAATAATTTTTCATTTCTTTTTTTTTTTTTATAAATTTTTGCCATTTTAACTTTTATTATCACGCTCTAGTAATTCAGTACAGTTTTATACAAAAGTTTCAATCCTCATGGTTTAATTACATATATTAAATATATTGCAGTGGAACAAAACAGGGACTAAGTATTAACTCTCTCTCTCTCTCTCTCTCTCTCTCGCTCTCTCTCTTTTGAGTTTCGGGGCCTAAGTATTGTTTTCTCCCTTAATCATGCTCCACTTCATACAATGCAATTTGTTCCATCGTATGAATTAAAATACGGACAGTAATTACATAATATTTATAACGTTAGGATTATTTTTTTTAAAATTCAAATAATTACTTTTACATACATAAATTAATTAACTAATGGTAAAAAAACTTTTAAATCCATCTCACTAAAAAGGCTGGGGAAAATTAAAAAAAAAAATGTGATGTCCACAGGCCACCGGTTGAGTAAGACCATTTAGGCTGAGTTCGAAAAAAGTTAGTATTTTTGTAATTGATTGCTAATTAACTATTAAAAAATTATTATATATGTATATATTCTTGTGTTTGAAAAAAAAAATTAACTTTTTAATAGTTATTTTTTTAATTCTTTATTAATTCGACATTTTTATATATCTTTGAATATTAAAAAATAAAAAAATAAATTTAATCATTTTAAAAAAATAAAAAACTAATAATTGAGCTACTAACTTTAGGTTACAGGGGCTGCAGTGGAAGAATAAACCGTTGAGATTTGTTTACACTTAATCTAATAGTTTTAATTTATTTTAATTAAAAATATTTTTAAAATAAAAATAAAAATTTTAAAAATCTGATTGGAGCACAATTAATGTAGAATGCCAATAGTCACATATCATTGAAGTTCAAATAAATCTTAAACATTCATTTTTCCACTGTAACCCCTGCAGTGAATTTCTTCACTGTAATACCCTGTAACCCACTAACTCGGGGGTTGTCAAAAACACACACTCTTATTTACAATTCCTACAATAGCAAATACCAGTGTGCGGATTTAGCTCGTCCAAATCCAATCTTTAATTTATCAACGAAATTTTGTTGTCAATTCCACTACTTCAGAAAGGATCTTTTTGAGCAACTTAAAATAAAACCGTTGATGCCCCACTTAAAATTGACAATTAAAACTAGAATATTCAACAACACATAATAGTTTTTAACACTTCAAATGTGCAAGTCAGTTTTCTTCACCGTCATCATTTTCATCCATACCTCTCTCTCCATTTTCCAATTTGGATAGACTTGCTGCCAATTTCTCCAACAGGAGAATATATACACACACATAAAATTATATATATATATATATATGTGTGTGTGCAGGTGTGTTTGAAATTGTATAAATTTATAAAACTTAATGTCTCATGTTTTATGCAGTGAATAAAAAATTTAAATTTTACAGTTTCATAATTTGTATTTATATAAATTTATAAAGTTTTATATTTTGTAAACTCTAAATAGTGCCATGATATTAGAAACTTATCGGGTGAGCAAGAAAGGTCCACAATTTTATTTGAACAACAAATACAAAACTGTCTTCTGACTATTTCTATTGCACAATTATTATGTGCTTTTTACCACTTATATTTTCACCGTTTACCACTTATATTTTCACTGTTAATTTTTAAATAGAAGACCTTATCTTACAACTGTGATAATTTTGAACGAAATGTACTGATTACGATAATTAATCATCAGTACAAATTAACTGAACGATAAATTATGCCGGAGAAAAAAGCGGTGATAATAGATTAAATCGTACAAATTAACTGAACGATAAATTGTGCCGGAGAAAAAAGCGGTGATAATAGATTAAATCGATTGTCTTACTCATTGCTATTAGTGCATCTTTAGAAGAAAAGATAGAGAGGGTGATTTTATTTTTTTTTTTACAACAAAGATGAAAGTAAAGTGAAAAAATAACTTTTTTTTTTTTTACAAAAAGAAAAAATATATGATTTACTTTATTTAAAAATTTTTAAAGTTACTTCCTAGTACAAAGTTTGGAATTGTATAAATTTTTAAAAGTTAGTATCTTATATTTTGTAAAGTCTCATAATTTATCTTTGTAGAGATTTTGTAGAGTTTTGTATTTTTTTCAACGCCAAATAGTGTCACAAAATATTTTCAACCCTTTCAAAAAAAGATTAGTGATTAATTGATATTATTTTGTACGAGCTACAAAGGTTGAAGTGTATTAATTATTGGTTCTAATTTTTTTAAAATGATCCAATAATTTTTATTTACTTTAAATAAAATTATAATTTTTAAATAAAAATAAAATTTAAATATAAATTAATTGAAATACAATCAATTTGGAATACTATGAAAGAGTCGTGTCTAATTGAATACTATCAATTCAGGACCATTAAGGAAATTTTTAAAGTGATAAAAAATAAGATAGAATAAAATAAATTATGAGTTCATAATTCGTGTAGTAAAAAAAAAATAAAATAAAAAAATTTTAAAATTTGATAATTAATTGACATTAATTTCATTTACAAGTCAGTACCTTTTAGCAGTCTAATATTAACTTTAATTTAATTCAATTATTGCCGTTTAAGCATTCATCATAAAAAAAAAAAAAAAAAAAAAACTAAGAAAAAATTAAAGTATAAATAATTTCAGTTTACTTTTTTTTTGACATATTTTACCAATGAAAAGTGAAAAGGAAAAAAAAAAAAAAAACAGACAGACAGACAGACAGACCGACCCTTGAGGGTTGATTTCGTTTGCAAGAAGATGATTAAGACCTAAAAAATAAGGAAATAAATAGAAAAAAAGACATAAATTTTGCAAAATTAAGAGATCAATTGAACCCAGCGAGCAACACTTGGCACGCCCTGATTAACGGCAAACACCATATAATAACCCGGCGGCGCCACCCTTGCATCCGGCGGAGCCGTGCACCCAATCCTGTACCGTCCGTCACTGGCTGGCAACGCACTGGTCACCGGCAGCTTCAACAGCCTCTGCCCCTGCGAGAACGAATGGGTAGAGAACGGGGGGTTTCCGAGATTCACCTCCACAATCCCCACCACCGGCAGCGAAACCGAGACGAATACATCGAAAGCCTTGCCGTAACGTATCGTCTCCGGCGTCCGCTCCAACGCCGGCCTTATATTTGCCTTGTCTGCCGCCAAGTACTCCGGCGAAAACGCTTCGATTCTCAGCTCCGTCGGGAACTCGGTGCCGAATTTATAGAAATAATGCGGGTTACTTCCGGCGATCAATACCCGACCGTCCGGCAATAGATTGGCGGTGGAGTGGTACATTCTGGGGACTGTACCCGGGTTGAGGGTCATGAACCGGAGACCCAGCGGTTGAGCGGGTCGGTATAGAACGGGGTACAAGCACGGGTTTGAGGCCATTTCGAACCCCTGAGTGCCGGCTTGCGCGCCGTTGATGATCAACACCTCGCCGGTCGGAAGTATCACCATATCTCCCATGATCCGACCGAATGGCATGTCCTCCATCTCCCAAACCGGGTCGGGTTCGGTAGCAACGATCCGTCCGCAGCTGGCGTGAGCTGGGGCGTCGACACTCCTCTCGGTATACGCGCCGTACTGAGCTCCGCCGCAGACGACGATTGTGGCCATCGAGAAGTCCCCTTCGAGGGCCAACATCGCCGACGACCCCCCAGACGGGTAGTTCCGTGGGCCACCCTCCAGCGGTGGATAATCTCTGACGACGTTGTTCTTGTCATAGTCATAAAGCACAGCTTTGTTGTTTGCGAATACGAACAAGTGACCGTTGGGAAGGAGGTGAACGAATGGATAGAGATTGTCCATTTGGTTGTCTTCAGTGTCGACGAGGAACGGGAAATGTACAGCGCCGCCGGGTCTCGGAGGAAAAAACTCTACGCTGGTGGCGGCTCTGCCGCCGACAACGATTACGGAACCGTCGGGGAGAATTTGATCGGTCGCATACCACCGGCCATGGGATAATTGAATGTCACCGAGCTCTTCCCAGTCACAGAGGGCGTTGGGTTCGCAGGGGACGAACTTGCGGAACTTTCTGACGCCGTCAAGGCCGCCGCCGGTCTGGATCAGAGTGCCGTCTGGGAGGAACTGGCCGGAGGAGCACCAGGTGTCGGTGCGTATCGTGAGGGGACGGATTTCCGTGGTCTGGAGGTCGAGAAGGACGGAGTGTGCGTAGCAGTCCCGCTTGAGTACCGTGTCGTTTGGGTTACTCCGGCAGTGTCCCTTCCGGAGCATTTTCCGGGATGGTCCGATGTTGGTCCGGTCGAGCAGCACGACGGTGTTGAACCTTGTGACGGCGGTGTGCATGGAGGCAATCCCGGCATCGGCCACCAGGAGCTCCCACGTGCCCGGGAGGTCAGCACGTGTCGCGACGGCGTTCTGCATGATCGCGACGGCGAAGCAGAGGAAGCGAAGTTGAAACAGATTCGAAGAGCCCATAGTTTGAAGTGGAAGAGAAAGCAGAGAAACAGAGTGTTCAGAGTTGTCTAGTTAAAAATGAACTCGAAGGGGGGAGAGAGAGAGGATGAGAGTTGCGTTGGACGAGAGTTGCCATCATTGGATGTGGGTCTACGGTGAAAAATTTACTGACGGGGTTGCAGTGGCCGATGGTGTGTTTAGAGTGATAAAAAAAAAAAATAAGATAAAATGTAATTTTGAATAAATTTTAGTGTTTGGTATTTTTTTTGAGATGAATAATAATAAACTATTATAATAATTTTTTCAAATCTATAAGTTGTTTTAACGAATTCAAAAAATTTCTGCATACTTAGTAGTTTTTCTCTCTCTCAAAATTGCATTTTTTTGGAAATAGATAGTAATAAACTAGTAGAACGATTTTCTCAAATCTGTTCTAATGAATTTAAAAAATTTTGTGAGTTCAGGTAACAATGATACTTATTCGAAAGCTTTCGACTCAAAAAATATGATTGTCAAAAAAAAAAATTTTACACTTAGTTAATTTCATTCTAAGTTTCTTATCTTTTTTAATGAAATATTAAAATTTTTTGAAATTAGTAAAGATGAAAAAGTGTAAAGGTCTAATAAAAAATTTTAGTAATTTTTAGAAGTTATTATAATTTTATTTTATTTTTTGATAACGGCACTTAAAATAAAAGATTATGATTTAATTAAAATGTATTGAGTATAACAAATAACATGTATTAATTCACCTCATTAATACTTATTAATTTAATCAAATACATTTTAATTAAATCATCATTCTTCATTTTATCACTGCTAACTCCTAAAATAAATTTTTAACTGCAGTCCTAAAACCCTGAATGTGGGCCGTTGATGATAATAATGATGTTTACGTTACAGAGTTCGCGTTCTCACTGGACTCGAAGTTGAATCAGCTGATGGGGCCCTCTCCTTGGCTGAGGCTATGCGGCCGTTCGGAGGTTCAAAAACAAGAAAAAAAATGAAAATTTTGGTAATTTTTTGTATATTTTTTAGTTATATTTTTTATGTATTTGGTAAAATAAAGTATATTTTTTAGTTTTTTTTTTACAATTTTAGGTGTTTGATAAATTTTTTACTATAGCAAATGAAAAAAGTGATAACTTTTGTGAATTTGGTATGTTTTTTACTGTAACAAATAAAAAAAGTAGTAACTTTTTATTTTATTTTTTACTGTAGCAAATTAAAAAAAGTGAAAAAAATTATGGTTTTACTAAACGTACCACAAGTTATAAAATGTAACTTTTAGTATTTTTTTGCTAGTTTTTGAGCCTCCAAACAGATGCTATGTTTGGTTACATTTTAGCCCCTATAACTCTTTTTTTTAAATGATTTTTTTTTGTCTTCTATAATTTTTTAATTAAAATTTAATTTTTTTAAAAAAATAATTATTAAATACGTTAATTATATTCGTAAAAAAATTCAAAAATTTATTTACATTTGGATAAAAATTAAAAAAAATAAAATACCAACTTTTTATTATTTTTCATTAAAACGAATAATTTTTATTTAGATAAATATGAATTTTTTAATTTTTGAAGAATATGATTAATATAACTTTTGAAAAATATAAAATTTTAACAAAAAATATATAAAACAATTATATATATATATATATATATATATATATAAACTAAAAGCTAAAAATGTAACGAAACAAAAACCGAGTCCTGCTTGTATGATAGTCAATTTTTTTTGTACATGTGATGTGATGGGTCGTTTCGGTAAAAATGTCAGAGCAAAATCTAAAAATAATTTAAAATTTTATTTTAATGAAATAAAATCTTATTTCAAACTCATAAATTTTTATATTAAGGTGGTGTTTGAAGTAAAAAAAAAAAAAAATCAAAAGGAAATATTAATGTGATGTAAAATTGACAGGTAGTAAAATTTGATTGAAAAAATTTAAAAATTTCTTTTTGAAGTTTTTTTGGGATTCCAAACCAACCCTAAGTATAACTAATTTTGTATCAAGGTCTCATTTGTCTAAATGTAAAATATATTTTTTAAACTATATCTACTCATATATTTAATTTTTTTAAACTATAAATAAAAATATTTCACTATATATATTTTTTTACATTCAAACAAACAATGTTCAAGTAAAATTAATTTTTATATCAAGCACAATAAAAATTCATGTATTTAAAATTTTATATCTCAATTCATCATAATTAAATTTTCAAATAAAAAATTTTTACTTAGAATTTTCTCAAAACGTTTAAGTATTTTCTTTAAAATCATGAATTACGTTTTTATTCCATTATACTTTTTGTCAAATTTTATTTTTTAATTTTCTTATAAATTTTTACATTTTGTTTGAAAAAATAAAAAACTTACTACACTATTTAGTGGATGAAAATTACCAATGCAACAACCAAATTGTTATTAAGATTTTTTATTGAAATTTTGTTTGAAATACACAAATATTGTAGTGTAATCACCTTATTCAATTTTAAAAATTATGAACAAAATTTATTTTTTGGATACTTTTGAAAGGGTAAATTACATTTACCTTCCCTTAATATTTGACTAATTAAGTAATTATATTTACCATCTTAATATTTAAAAATTATACTTACCTTTTTCATTTTGAAATGTTGTTAATATTGATCTCGTTCTTTTAAATAACCTGTTACAACTTAAAAGAAAGTATTAAAAATAGTTAAAATTTTATAAATTTTTTTATTTTACCCTTTTCCTCTCACATTTTTGTCAGTGTAATTACTCAAATGATAAGAAACGATAAATATAGTTAAAAATGTCCCAAATATACAAAGCTTAGTTAGTTTCTTCACATGTTTATTTTTTCTATGGAAGTTTCGTAAATTAGACTTTGTTTTTTCAATCACAAACTAGGTTTCGGGCTTTTGTGGGCTGGCGGAATATTGGAAGGTGAGTGGGACAATGGGGGGAGGCATCAATGGAATATACAAGGCTTTAATTTTGCTTTTAGGCCAGTGGGCCACTTTGTGGTAACTGATTTAAAATCCTATCCCACCAACTCCACTCGTGTAAATAAATATTAATCACATGGACATGCCATCAATGGTTGATTCTCAGAATCATACAATCATGGTTGTTAGGATGATGGCGATGTATGAAATTTCATACATGACCATGATCTACTTTATATGAATTAAGGCTCCGGCACTTAACAAAAAAAAAGAATTAAAAGTGAAATGGTGGGCATGCCTTGGGGCCAATGATATTAAGTCTCTCATGTGTGGACATTTTTCATGAGTCATCGGTGGCCTATTATAATTATGTTAAAAGAATATATATATATATATATATATTGTCTTGATGGGTACAGCTGCGTAACTACATTTAAAAGTCGATTTCCTTTTTTTTTTTTTAAAGAAAAAACAAGAAAAGGGAAAACCTTTTCTTAAATGAGCATCGACATTTTGAGATCTTGTACAAAAGAATAATTGCAAAAAAGGATGAGTTGTGTGGAGTTGGTATCAATATTTCTAAATATATAAGTAGATTTTAAAATTATTTTAATATTATAATGATATTTTTTTTATGTGATGAACAAGTAATAATTGATGTGAGTGGGTTGATAAGAGAGTAGACGAGTTACAACTAACGCGCTGTGAAACACTATTGACATACGTCGTTTAAATAGAGTCAAGTGTAGTATTATATATATATATATATATATATAATTTGACATATTTATAATAAACATATTTTAAAATTTTAAAAGTATTACATTTTATTCAAATTTATGATTAAACATGTTTGTGTAAGAATAGTACTAAAAATACATAATATGTTATTGAAAGGATGTGAATTGTTATTTTTTAAATCATGGATGTTATAATATCAAACTATTACCACCAATTGAAGTAAAATTATTATCAAAATAATTACTTAATGTACCATATTTGCCCTTTAATAAGCATGTAAAAAGTTTAAAAGAGTTCTAAAACTTTATTACAACTTGATAATGACGAAATTTTGATAAGTTATTAAAAATAAGTTATCCAACTCATTTTTGAAAATATGTTTAAGGGAGGCTAAATAAATTATATTATGTAAATATTTTAATTATGACATTCAAGATCAAATAAAATGTTAATTGATGACTTTACCGTTAATAACATTCATCAAAGAAAAGGAAAAAGACAAGGTAAGAAAAAGAAACAGTTGGAAAGGCATAATGTCAAATCGGGGAACAGAAATGTGAAGGACAATTCAAACTCCCAATTCAATCCTAATCTCATAACGGTCCACAAGTGGGCTGGTCCTCAATGTGAGAAAAACCAAAACCAAGAATTTTCCAAAACCAACCATTCGAAAAATATCAATTGAATAGACATAGTTTCAAATCAGGAAACAAAAGCATGGATAGAAAAACAGTGCAAACTCAAGGGCAAGCTCAATTTCATATGGCCCAAAATACAGAAGGTCCAGGGAGACCCATTTCCCAAACCCCTTCTGGCAGGACTATGAATATTGGGCTTAATGGGCCTATTGCTTTATTCGGATATTTTGTCCACTGAGCTCCACCTCGTTCCATGCCTAAAACTGTGGATTCACAATGGAGGATTTTATTTATTATTTATTTGTATTTATTTATTTTTTTGTGGTAATTGTTTTTGTACTTGTACTAAATCCACTAATACCTTTGAGTTTCAGAATCTTACCTTTAAATCTCATGTAATTCATATTAAAGTGAAAATGTTAAAATTTTTTGTTAAAAATAACAATTATGGCTCTCATTAATTTAAAAAAATACATTTACACCATTGGTAGTTCACACTTTTTGCACTTAACTACCTGATTCAAGTAGATTTTAAACAGATATTCTTTTTTTTTTTTTTTACTTAAAAATTTAATATCGTTCACGATTTTATTTGAACCTAAGCGCACATGGATGTAAAAGGTGAATTTTGAACTTTAAATAAGACTAACAAAAATTTTGGTGGTCTTTAATTTCATCCTTCTATAAATTTTGGGTCTTTCTTTCTTCAACAATTCATCCTTCATTGACCTGCTTCATTTTCCCTCTCTCCCACAGAGAAGCTTTGCAAGTGAAGCATGCAAAACAAGTAGTCATCTTAATTATGAGCTACAATATAATTCCAACTCTCTAAATTATTTGATCATTTGGTTACAAAATTTTATATAGAAAAGTAGCAAATTTTCACACCCTAAAAGTAGCGCGCACACACACACACGCACACACACACACATATAGATTAAGCCATTGCTTCGGGACAATCAACCACAGTACTCACATCAGCCCTCCCCTGCACATTCTTGTAAGTATACCGCCGAGCCAAGGGCACAAAAGCGCACAAGTTGGCGGCAGTAATGGCTGCCAAGAGCCAGTAGAAATTGTCCAGACGACTACTATTCAAGTCCTCCCCAAACCAACTCTTCCCCCCACCACCACCACCCTTCTCAGTAACCCCATCCACGATCGTTATCAGCAAACCACTAAGGAAATTCGCAACCCCAATCACACTCAAATAGAACGCAATCCCCAAGCTTCTCATCGAATCAGGAACCTGGTCGTAGAAGTACTCTTGCAACCCCACAAGAGCAAACCCATCGCCGAACCCAATGATGAGAAACTGAGGGACTAACCAGAACACGCTCATTGAGGTTGTTGAGCTTGAGCCTTTGGCTACGAGTCCGAGCCTCTTTCTTTCGACCAAGGCCGCGACCACCATTGTTGCGACGGAAAATAGCATTCCGATTCCGATTCTCTGGAGGATTTTGATTCCTCTCTCGTCGCCGGTGGCCTTTCTAAGTAGTGGGACGAGGATCTTTTCGTAGAAGACGACGGAGATGATCATTCCGACGGCGGAGAGGGAGTAGATTGAGGCCGGGGGGATGAGGAAATTAGAGTGGCCGATTTTGCGGTCCAGAGTTGTGCTTTGTTTGATGAAGAAGGTGGAGGCTTGTGCTACACAGATACCGAAGGGCAAGGTGGATAGCCAGATGGGAACCATGTTGAGGATTAGTTTCAGCTCCTCCACCTTTGTGACGGGTGAGAGTCCCCATGGACTTTGCTGCTCGTCTCCAACGAATATCGCGGCTTTGTCAAGAAATCTGGAGCATCATGGTATCAAATGTTCAGTTTGTTGGCCGAGGATTTTTTTTTATTTTTTTAAAGTTCAATTCTAGTTTTAATAATCAATAATCTAATTTTCATTTCGCTTTTTAGTTTAGAAGTGTAGAAAGTAAGGTTGACGTGTGATGTTTGAATTTATAATCATATTATGTTTCAATTACGTTAAGAATTTTTGCGCTAAGAATTTTTTTTAGTGCATTTTTTTTCTAAAGTGATTTATCCACATTAATGCTCGGCGAAAAAAATTTTGACATAATATTCTTAAACTATATAACATTACTCACACTTTTATTGTACAAGTGTCATTTACACGTTTAAAAAAGAAAAAAGGTAAAAGAAAAATAATTTCAATAAAAAGGTATTTTCTATGTTAATACTATGTACTGTTGGAAGTACTAAAAGTTATAAAATAAAAAATAAAAAGTTATTAAATTTTAGATTGTTACGTATTTGGTACGTTCTCCAAATAGTTGGGAGAAAGTTAGAGATATTTTATGAAAATTAGAAAAATTATAAAAAGTTGGGTTATTATTATTATTATTATTATTATTATTATTTTGGCCAAATTTGTTGCTCCAAAGGACTACTAAGTCAAAAATGAAAAAACTTACTTGAGCTTGTCAGTATGGCGAAGAAGCCTCTCCCGGGATGACTTGTGTGACTTTGGAACTTCATACAACTGAGCAGGATTTGAAGGATAAGGAAGGTTTCTTTTGCTAATGGCAGCCACGAGAACCTGTAGCAGAGGGGTCAAGGGACCCCCATTTGGCCTCCTATAACGATAGAACTGCCTTCCAACGCAGAAGATCCCCAAACTAGCACCCATTACAGCTGTGAGGATCACATCTGCGACGGCCCAGCTGACGTGGTCCTGGACATAAACAATCGCCGTGACACCCACCAGCAGGCCGGCGCAAAGGCCAGAGTTCCACCAGTTGAAGAAGGACATCTTTTGAATTCTTTCCTTGGGATGGTCGTCGCCGAACTGGTCGGCTCCGAAGCTCTCCAGAGAGGGCTTGTGGCCGCCGGTGCCCATGGAGATCAAGTAGATGGCTAGGAAGAAGACCACTTCGTGAACCTTCCTTCGTTCGTTAACGCAGTTGGAAGCATCACAGGGCTTGAAGGTCGGGACAAGTTGTGACATTGTCAAGAGGATCAAACCCTGTTGGGATTTAGTAAAAAATCAAACAACGTTCCAGACAACTAGCATTAGCTACAAATAACAAATGAGTAAGTGACCTTTCAAAAAAAAAAAAAAACAAATGAGTTAAGTGTTCCCTTGAGAACAGCTATCTAAAAGTGATCAACTTTTCATTTTTTTTATTTTTTTTGAAAATAATTAAATTTATTCTCTTACATTTTTATTTTTTTTAAATCATGGGCAAAAAAAAGCAAATTAACAAAAAGTTAAAATCCTAACTTTTTTTCTTTCTTAAAAAAAAAAATAATTTTTTACTAACTAGTTACCAAGAAAAAAAAGCTAACTTTTTTTTTGCTTCTTAAACTCTACCTAATGTTATCTAAGATGAAGTCGTGATCCCATATGAGAATTAAAATGCCTAAATTGACTTAAAATGTGATAATTATATTGAATTTTAATGGGAGTACTCAATTATTTATATTTTAAAATTTTTAACAACAAAATATAAAATATTTACAGTATTTCTAACTTTCGTTGGGAGATGAAGGGACGAAGCCTCTATGTTCTTCGCATGGTCCTTTGTGCTACGCAACCATTTTTTTTTTTTTGGGGGGGGGAGCCATTGGCACATTGTAATCCTATTTTTGTCTAAATAAGTTTTTTCTTTACATTTTTACCATAATATTACGCTATAATGATGTAATAAATTATTATAAGGGTGAAGTTTTCTTGTGAGCTAATTATTTTAAATAAAAGAATTCACTAAGTACACTTTTATTACAAAAAAAATCGTCACAACATCATTTTGGTACAATTTTTTAAAACAAAAAATATAATAAACAAAATAATATGGTAAAGTAATAAATTAATTTGATATTAATTGACCATATTGTTATATATTTTACTTGGCTTAGCTACATAATTCATACCGATCTATAGATATTATGGTGTTAGTATCAAGTAATTAAGGGAGCGTTTGAAGTCATAAAAAGTGAGATAATTTGTAAGTTCGTAATTTGTATAATGAAATAAAAAGTGAATAACTTTTAAAAATTTTTAAAAAATTTAAAAATTTTTTAATATTTTACATTGTGCCTAATGGACTCTAAAAGTGAAAATTAAGATTTATTACCAGAAGATAGATTACTGATGAAGCAAGCACAGCGGAGAATCTTCCCAGGTAAGCATCCGCTAAGAACCCTCCCAAAAGTGGCATAACAGTTGTCACCCCACTCCAGTAATTGCAACTTCTTGCTGCAGTTTTGAGGTCTTGATGGATCACCTTGGTGAGGTATATGATCAAACTTGTTGCTATCCCATAGTAGCTCAACCTCTCACTGAACTCAATTGCTGCCAAAATTCTCACAGACAATACAAGTTACTTGGAATTTCTAAAGAGACTTATATATATATATATATATATATGTATGCATATATTTATCAAAGGAAAATGCTGAATTTTTTTTTTCTCAATTAAAATTATGTGATAACAAAATTTGCGTAATAAAATAGAATTTTAGTGGATTATTTTTTTTATTAGTGACAAGCTCTCACAAGTTTGCTATATCATTTTAGTAATTTTTTTTGTATAACTTTTTTGGTTGCATAATACTGCTTTCCCTAAAAAGAAGAAAAATACTATTGGATTATAAAAATGTATCAGAAAATGGAACAAAAGTTGTCGAACTAAGATAACGTGTCGATAACTTTTGAGTAAAGCAAAGAGAATTTTAATGGGTTAATCCTTTAAAGGGACCGGCTCACTAAATTAACACATCGAGCACTACCGTGGAACTTTTTAAAGATAAATTTTGCTGCATGGTTACATAGCAGCCTATAAAATAGATAAATAATCTCTAATTAATTAGGGGTATCTTCCTTACCAATAATGAAGAGTGAGGCTTTCCACACACCGGTTTTGGCTCGGAGAGGAACTCCTCCTCTATGATCCACAGAAGAATCATAAACCCATTTTTCCTCATCAACGCCAACTGGTCCTCCTCCTCCTTTCTTCGTTTGCTCCATTTTCACTTTCAGAGACTAAATATATGTTAATTCTCTCTTAATATATATATATATATATGTATAGCACAGAGGATATATGTATATATGTATATATATTTAGACTTCAAGGATATTGTTGGTTGGGGTGACAGATTTGCCATGTGCTTGTTATATATAGGGAGGAATGAGGATTCCTTTCATGTGATGATTGATCAGAAGGAAATAGAAACAGGAAATTTAATTTTATTGCTGGCAATGATTGTGATAGAGCAGCAAAAATTCATTCCTTGCACTAATTTAAGAGGTCGTTAATGGTCCTTTTCCCTGAAGGGGAATAGCATCAATGCCCTAGTTGCGAGTTTTTTTCCCATTGAGAACAAAATCAAAATGTGGCCCTACCTAGCCAACAAAGGCATGATACTGGGATACCCTCCTTGTATTACACCACCAATCAAAACCTTGGGGAATGTATGATAGTGTGGTTCTCTACATATGTATATTATCATGATTTAACTATTGTTTTGCTATCAACACTACGTAACATAATTATTCAGCAGTCGTTTGTCTACATAAAAATAAAATTAATTTTGCCTCGGTTGTTGACACGTGTTATTTTAATGGTTAGTTGAATATTTTGTAAAAGTTGATAAAAATTAGAGAAAATTAAGACATGTTTTGTTTGCCAAATTTTATTAAAAAAACTAACTTTTACCAAGTTTTTCCAACTTTCTCTACCGAACATAAAATCAACTTTTATCAACCTTTTTTCAATTCTTACTATTTTTTTTTTCAATTTTTTTCAATTCTTATTGACTTTTACCAAGCACTCAAAAAAGCAGTGATATGTGTCAACTTAGTGTGTGTAAGGTTTAATTTTTTAGGTGTGACAATTGCGAGTTAATGAGCGTAAAATGTTTGTAAATTTTCGTATTAAGTCTTGTATTGATCTTAGTGCGAAAATTGAAATGGAAAGTTGATTTACTCGAAATATGGTGTGAGCAGGATTTGATCTGCCTACAGATCTCTGACATATTCTATTCTTATTTTGTTTCTATATTAGGAATGGGCGAAATAAATATAAATATTACATATTCTGCCATACCTAGGTAATCACTTTTGAGAAGAAAGAAAATACATTATGGTAGAGGCAATCAAGAGTGGAGATATACAAAGAATAACATTTGATCGTTATTTTAAAGGTTTAAAGTATTAAGAACATCTCTGAGTTTTAAGAGATGCCGTTCAGGTTCAAGAACGGAGTCAATCGCACAAGAGAAAATTCATTGTGGGTTTTAACAAGTAAGAGATACTTAACTAGGACAGGTGTTGAATCGAGTCATGTACGATCAACTCTTGTAATCTTTGATTTTATATTGGATTGATTTTTAAGAAGAGTCGTCTTATAAACTCGAGATTTTTATCTAGAAGTGGTTCTAGGATTTTACCTTATTAAAACCTGTGTCTCATTTACTTTCGCTTTTATGTGTTTGTGTTTGAGGTTTTCTCCATATATTTTTGATTTTTCAGTGTGTAAAGTTCACACCAAATGTTCTCTTAGTGAAAATCGGAGAAAATTGATAAAAGATAGAGAAAATTAAAAAATAAATTATAAAAATTGAAAAAAATTACTAAAGTGTTTGGTAGAAAAAATTAGTAAAAATTAGTTCTTATTTTTGGTAAACCAAAGAGACTCTTAAAGGCTTAAAGGCTAAATTCCTTATACTTGAGTAACCTTAATTTGATCAAAGTTGATAATTAATCACAATTTTACTAAAAATGACTGAAAATCAAACTAAATACATAATCGAAAAATAAAATAAAATCTAAAATTACTAAAACAAGGTGATTCCAATTTCCTTAACCAAAGACATTGTGTATTCAAAAATTATTAATTTGGGGCCCTAAATATCTATATGAAATTTGTCGGAACAAGACTAGTTAATCAAAATATATAACTAGGTCCGATCCAATCGGTCATTTGGAAGGGTCTATTGATATTAGTATAAACAAAATAATATAAAGAAGAATGAGTCCGTAAATGGAAGCAATGGAACTGATTGAATTTTAAATTTAGGATCGTTTTGAGATGATAGAAAATTCTAAAAAATATAAAAAATACTAAAAATTTTTAAGAATTAAAATTATGAACTCAAAATTTATCTATTTTTTAATTATTCTTAGCACACTCTTAATATCCTTCCAAGTGGGAATTTTTAGAAATATTTGGTTCTCCAACCGAGAAGTCGCTTTCAAGTAAGTGAAGTAACACGGGCTAGGCTGAAGATAAATCACGTGATGATATACATATATACATCCTCCCAAAATCGCTGGAGAAATTGTTTAAATCCAAGATAAATCACGTGATGATATATATATATATATATATATACACTCCCCAAATGGCTAGAGAAATTGTTTGAAACCTAATCAACGCGTAGATATATATTGCAAGAAAAAGGTAAGCACGCGGAATTGTTTGGCATGTGAACTTAAAGCAATTAAGACGGAATCCTGTGGTGAGGGTGGCTACTACTATTCCAGAATTGCTGCTTGAACTCAGTTTCATTGAAAGTAACACCTTTTATATATATATATATATATATATGTAGAGTTTGGCGTGTGGAATCAACTGGCAAAGCATGGATTACTATATATGTAGAGTTTGGCGTGTGGAATCAACTGGCAAAGCATGGATTACTATGAGTGGGGAATATATATATATATATATATTGTCTTCGTGTCATTTTCGTATGCAAGTGGTTTGATGTTAAACTACTGATGTTCAATGACCCGCGTGGATTTATTTTTTCCCTGTACTAGAATATGATGATGTCAAACCACTCTCGTCCAATGCAGGGCCGGAGCTACCGTAAGCAAATGAAGCGGTTGCCGAAGGCCTAACAATAAGATAAGATCTCATATATTTAAAAGTTATATTAATATTAGAAATATTATATAGTATCTAAAATTAATTAAAATTTATAAAACTTCTTATTTTTTTTCCTAATTTTCACTTTTTTAATTCTTTACTTTAACTTTATCCATATCTATTGTAATAATCTTATATAATTATTATATTTTTAATTTTATTTTAACTCATAAAAACTTTTGAGCTTCTTATTTTAACTTTATTTGTCACAATTATCTCATATTAATATACGTTCAGACTTTTCAACTTCCACTTTAATCCTATCAATACATATCATAATTATCTCATACACATTAACTATTATTTTTTAAATTTTATTTAAAATTGCTTTAATGTTATCTATATATGTTAAAATTATTTAATATTTGATGTATTAATTATTTTTTTTTAGTTTTATTTAAAATCCTAATTAATTAAACTTTTTAATTATTTGTCATAATGATTATCTTTTAATGTATTAATTATTAGTTATTTTTTAATTTTATTTAAAATTTTCTAACATCAAATGGATATCCCTAAAAATTTTACCTAAATAGTTTAGACCTCCTTAAAAGTCTTGCTTAAAGCTTCTAGACATGGCCGGTTCAATGACCGAAATGTGTGTTTTTCTTTTATTTTTTTATCTATTTATTTCTTTTGAGTGCCTCTTTCTATGTCAATGCCACAATGACTAGGGCCGGTTAAGTGAATCCGAGAAATCAAATCAAATTGAAAAGTAGTCCCCGTGACATCAAGTTAGAGACCGTTGGATTTTAATTAATAATTTTAATTTGATATTTAGGAGTGATGTTCAGTAGTCTTACGTTTGATTTGGGAGCTAAAAAATAGCCACTGTTTTGTGTTTGGGAAAGGAAAAAAGATAATTTTTTAGTAGGTGATTTTTTAATTTTTGTTAATTTAACATTTTTGTCGTTAAAGGTTTAAAAGAAAATAAAAATGTACGAAAGTAAATTTAATCATTTAATAAATAAGCAAATAAGTCAATAAAATAAGATTCCCAAACAGAGCCTTGGTCTGATATTTGGGAATGACATTGAAGAGCGATGTCAACTCTCCGAAGTCCAATCAAATTTGTTATTTGGTTTGATTTAGTTTAATTTCTTTTTCTTATTTAAGGGTTTAGTTATGATTTTAAAAATTAAAAAATCAAACAATTTGATTCGAGATTTGTAATTGAAAGATCAGTTAATCGAACTAAATTAATAATAATTTTTTTGGTAAGTTAATATTATTTAATAAATATTATTTATAGAGGTAATTACATTTTACATTCTTAGAGTTGGAAAAAAAAGTACATGACCTCATTATATGTTAAAAGTTAGTGACTCCTTTGTAATTCAGGCTGAAGTGTAAAATTAATAAAATTTTTAAATTTAATTAGATTTATATTTTATTTACCATGAAGGATAATATATAATTGTGCAAAAAATATTGTTGAAAAAAAATATAGATAAATTTATCTACGAATTGCGTATTGAGTTTTTTTTTTAAAAATTATTTTAACATAAAATTGATAGAAAATATCCCTTTTATCCATCAATTTTTGCGAAAACCTTTTTTTTTTTTTTTCTAACTAATTTTGTCTCTCGAGGGTCAAATTCAATTAAATTTAACAAATGTTATCAGTTTTACACTATATCAGGCATTACTCATCAAAGAGGAGTCATACAATTTTAAGTCGAACTCTAAGGGGATAAAGTATAGGGTGAATTTCACGTGCTATAGTTCTCTGAAAATTATTCACTTTTTATTTCACTGCATGAATTATCAATTCATAACTTTTATCAAATTATCATACTTTGTCATTTTAAACGCCCTCTTAATTCTCTTTTATATAAAATATGCCAATTCCTACTTAGGGCCCGTTTGGAGTTAAAATAAAACACTACAAAACTCTACAAATCTTTATAAATACGAATTACGAGATAATAAATTTAAATTTTTCACTCACTACACAAAATATGAGATGTTAAGTTTTACAACTTTATACAACTCCAAATACATTCTTATTAGGACTAGAAACTATCATTGATCGAGTTGCGATAATATGTTAAAGAAGTTTTTAAAAAATAAAAATATACATATGATATTAATTAAAAAGTAATTTGCTTGTGTGTTTTTACAAAATAATAATAATAATAATAAATAAATAAATAAATAGTTACAAATGCAGATAATGAAATTCTATGGTCCTAAAATAATATACAAGGCATTGGTTAGTGTAGTGGTAAATGCTAGCAACCCTAAACTTAACCAATTTGATGTGATTTAGTTAATTTTGTTATGACATGAATTCAAATGGAAAACATTTTGATATCAAATCGAATTGTGTGAACGCTCTCATTGATCACTACATGTTTCAGCCGAAGTGAGACATTCGCCGAATGGGCCGCCACTTTTGAAATAGAACTCACACAGACGAGGAGGGTAGCCACTACTCAACGGTTGGATTCTTTTGAAAATCAGGCTTGATGAAAAAAGCTCTTATGAGATGTGATTCTTTTGTAGCATGTTTTTGGCATGTCAAAATTAAAGGAGAGAGAAACTTTGTATTCTGTTTTGCTAGCTGTTCGTTGTTCTCTGCTTTCCAAGGAATATATAGTTAGTTCTTTGCAAAATTAATTTAGTACTTCCTCGTAATCAGTCAGAATTATTATATATAATTTATTTTTTGCAATTAAAAAATTTTAAAATATGGACATTTAGTCCATATCTGTTAAAATTTATTATAACTACGGTATATAACTGCTATAATTTTAATACATTTAGGTATTTTGATTTCTCATCTAACGTACACTTTTAATTACGTTACGTTTTTTTTTTTTATAACAAATCAAGTAATTATGAGTATTTTTGGTTTACTAAAAATCGCTGTAAAATTTTAAAAATTTCTAAAAATTTTTAACAATTATTCACTTTTTATTTTACTACACGAATTACGAACCTACAAATTATCTTAATTATCTTACTTTATCTTAATTTATATTACTTTTTATCGCTCTAAACACACCCTATATATTATTATATATATAAGATGACAGCGCCTGATTTTTTCCTACAAATTATCTAATTTTATCTTAATTTATGTTACTTTTTATTACTCTAAACATACCCTATATATTATTATGTATATAAGATGACAGCACCTGATTTTTTCCTTCTTTTCTATGTCCTAAAATAGTAGATGCATCCAGGTGAAAGATGAGTGAAAACAAATTGTTCATGCTTTATTGAACATTAAGCTTTTGGCGTGCCATAAGTGGTAGAGAAATGGATTTAAACTACCACAATGTACTAATTTAATTTGGCAAGTTAACGGCTTAAAAAAATTTTAAGCATTTTGGCAAAGATTTGAACTTTATTTTAAGAATAAATTCTATTGTTATGCGGGTCGCGTGATCACTTGTGTAACCAATTTACATATGTTAGCTTGAGACAAAGGACTTGAGCATTAGGCATTAAGGTGATCAATTCTTACGAGGTGCATATTTTTTTTGGGTCAATTTCTATGTGCAAACACTAATGGCACATGTTAGGTGTAAAATGCAACTCTCGGCGTATTCAAGTTTAAGTCACTTCAAAATAGATAGACATGATTTATTAAATTGATTGTGTGAGAATAGTTATTAATTATCGAAATTGATTATACAAACCTGTAACTTAACAAATAATAATAATAAACTGGGGTTTTGGCTAACTTTCAAAAAAGTTTATACTTAAAAAAATAATTTTATTCCTGCACACCCTTAAATATATTAGATTGTCAAGATTGGTTTATTTCATTAGAGAGGAGAGAGTTAGAAGAGTTTAGAAAAGAAGATAAAGACAGAAAAATAGAATTCCTTATTACTTCGAACATACTAATCAAAATCCCTTGTTAATTACAAAAATTAGTTGATGCCTGGGTATTTCTTTACATCCTTTGTGTAATAATTATGTTTCCCTTCATGTTTTAATTCCTTCATAATAGTTAGATGTCATTTTTTACTTCTTTTCTTTTTCTTTCTCTCTTTTTTTTTTTTTTTTAAATTTGAGTCCATAATATAAAAGAAAGAATGAATATAACCATACAAGGAGCATATCCCATAATTACAAGAAAAATAAAAACACATGGATGAAATTGAGCTGAAGCATCTAAGTATTAAATGAGCGTACTTAAATTGATAATTTTTCTATTTATTCATCGATATATAACAATAACCTAATCAAACTAATTTTAGGTCAATTTGTTTGACAGTCTGTTTGAGTAAAAATTATTCGTTTGGTTAAAAAAAAAATTTAGTTTTTTTCTTCTTTTCATTTTTACCCAAATGAATGTAAATTTTTTGATTTATTTTTGTATAAATGTGATTAACACATTTAAAAGTTATAATTTTTTTAAAAAATTAAATATTAATAAAAAATCATATAAAATGAAAAAAAAAACTACAATAAAGCTAGAAATTATTTTGAATCCAACCTTATTTAATTACACTTCCCAATATTAGGTTAATCACGGCTGAGGGAATAAAATAGAAAGATATAATACTGTGTATATCAATTCATGAGACAAAACGAACCCAATAGCACCAGTGGTCTAGTGGTAGAATAGTACCCTGCCACGGTACAGACCCGGGTTCGATTCCCGGCTGGTGCAGTTCAAACTTTTTGCTTCATTTCTTGTTGCAGTACAATTTTACAAATAATCCCAATTGTCGCCGTCGTTAAACCCCATTTGCTGCCCCTTTCCCTTTGTTCTGCAGCAAAACCCTAGTTTTTTTTTTTTTTTTTTCCTTTGGAAAAGAAGCTCTCAACCTTAGCCTACGATGGTACCCTCTCTCTCTGGTTTTTGGGTTTTCTTTTCTAAGTTCAATGCTTTATTCAATTAATATCGTGCTCTTTTCTTCCATTAGTTGGTTGATACACTTACGTATCTATTATATGCATATTTATACACCTTGAGTACAGACTGCTGAGGCTGTGAACCCAAAAGCATACCCATTGGCCGATTCCCAGCTGACAATTACAATTCTGGACCTGGTTCAACAAGCTGCCAACTACAAACAGCTGAAAAAGGGTGCTAACGAAGGTGTTTAGGTTATTCTTATGCGCAATTTATGTTCACAAGCAAACCAGTTCACTTCACTTCTACACATACGCATGTATGCATTGTATTTGTATATCTATATACCTATGTGACGGTCTTCTCCATTGTTTACTTGGGTCTGGTTTGAATTCCAGCTACCAAGACTCTAAACAGAGGTATTTCAGAGTTTGTTGTCATGGCGGCAGATGCGGAGCCCCTCGAAATCCTCCTTCACCTTCCACTTCTTGCTGAGGATAAGGTAAGCCATTTTATGGTCCTTTGACTCCATATGTCAATTGTGAAATGTCTTTTTTTTTGGTAGGTAATTGTGAATTGTTTGATTGCATTTTTTGCTTCTCTACTGCGAAGTTGTTTCTTCTTACTTACCAAAAAAAAAAAAAAGTTGTTTCTTCTTCAATGATATAGAAGGATAGATGATGGGTTTAAATTCTTGTTATTGCAAAATTAGTAGAAGTTGGAAAAAATAAATAAATAAATAAGAAAGTGAAATGGAGTAGGAGGTGGAGGGAGAACAAGATTTACTCTTTAGATTCAGACGGGTATATTAGAGCAGTTCTGGATATTATCACTATTATTATGTAATTGGAGATTGTCTGTCGTGTTGAAGGGCAGGTTTCATAAGATGTTGCAGTATTACCTGTTCCATATTTGTATTTTTGGGACATCTTGTTTTTGATTTTTCTATGGGTTGGAGGCTTGGAGCTATATCTTGTTGTTAAATCATATGCTTTTTTCCTTGCCCTCTTATGCCTTCAGTGCAGACATTCTACTAATTATTATATCATCTCCCAAAATATCTTGACTTACCTGTCCTTGTGGTGTGGACCAAGTGCAACCTATTAACTTTCATGACCGCGTTTATTTCTAATTTTGCTAATTATGCCGTGCCTTGGGTTTAGAAGAAGAATGACAATATAGGGTCATTGGACCTAGTAGTCTCATAGGCACGACTACTGATATCCTGTTCCAATATCAAATCTGTATTACATGCATTTAATTTATGCATTAGATTATCAGAGCATCTATATATATGTCCCTGTACAATCATTTCTGCTAGGTATCCTATGTTTGTTTGGATTTGTTCTAAACTCAAATAAACTTCAAAAATCTATTAAAAAAATAGAATTCTTACCCAAATTTGATGATTCAAAAATTTGAATACAACTACAATTCAATAGTTTTCAAAAATATAATTTTTGTACAAATTGATAAAGAAAAGCTTTCCATTTTTAGTGTGAAGCGTAAAAGTAAACTATTGCGTCTCCTTTAACAATCTCCAACTCATGAGGCTATTTTAAGTCATTAAAACCTTTGAATCTACACGTGTAACACAATTCATGAATTTCTAATACCACAATTGATGCAGCAAGCAGTGGTGGAAAATATTGATCAAATACCTTCCACATGCTTGTTGATTTTCTACTACTGATTTCTCCCCGGAACACCAATGACAATATGGTTTTAGAAAATCTCTACACTATTTTCATTAGAAATAACTCCTGGACATGGCCTTTACATGTATTTATGTGGAAAATTTTGAAACCCCGATTCTCCTAAGATTTCTCATCCTAACAGGATTTTGATGCTGAAATTAAGCAATTAAAAAAAGAAGATATATGGAAAGGAGAATTCTAACAGTAAATTGCCTACTTGTGGAAGGTGTTTGATTAGTATTCTCCTTGACCACTCACTGTATCAATTGGTATTTGAGTTTTGCCATCGATTTGCACAATGCCTTGTGTGAGATGTGATGGCGTGTTTTGATTAACAAAATGGATTGAACCATTGATTGCCCAAGTTGATGTTTTTGCTCTAGTATGCTCAATTATAGTGTTTGAACAACTTAGTTTTTGGACAAAATACAAAAATAGTTTTGTTTTTGCTCCACCACTCCAACTAGGCTCTAATACCACTCACTAGCTCCAAAAACAAATAAATCAAGCACAACACAAGCAATCTAATGTGGTTTGGCGATCCCACTTGTCCATAGAGAAACCGAGAACAATGTCACTATATTCCAACTGAATATTACAAAGGGAGGAGGAGATAACCCTTTCATTCAACTCTCCTACTCTCTCTATCTTTTCTCTCAACCCACAACCCTTACAGCCATATGGAACTCTGGCTTTCACTTTCTCAACCGGTCTCTACATTTTTTTGCCTCACCAAAGTCTCTGTTTCACCTCTCTGTTATACAGAGACATGCTCCGTAAATTTGGCAGGCAAAAACCAAAAATTATGGGTTTCTTTCAGTGGAATAATTCCTCCACTCACAGATAATGGACCACCATCCATTGGGTGGATTAGTTGTTATCCCTAACAATCACCCCCAAGTATTGTTTCAAGTGGTCATGGTGTCCAAATACAATAAATTAAGCATGTCACAGGTGATTTAATGTGGTTTGGCTATGTTGCCTACGCCCACAAAGAAACCAAGAGTAATAAAACTATTCCAACTGAATTTTACAAAGGTAGGAGGAGATAACCCTCTCACTTTATCGCTAAGGGTCATAATTGGTTATGCATATCATAATTGGAATTCATTTTCTGCAATGCTTGTATCCGTTGTTGCCATCGTCTTGTCACCGAGCAACGGCACCCTTTGTTCGCACTCTATCATTTGGTTGCAGTATTACGCAACTCCTGTCGTTGCGTGCACCTCTCCGAGATGCCAGCACCCTCTTGCAGGGGTAGCATGTTAAATCTTAACAACTATTCCATCCAAGTCGGTGGTGGTCCACCATTTATGGGTGGAGAAATTGTTCTACTGAAAGAATCCCATGCTTTTTGGGTGTTTGTCTGTCAAATTCACATAGCTTGTCTCTTTTTTTTTTGTGTATAAGAGAAAGGTGAGACAAAAACTTTGGTGTGGCTAGAAAATGTAGAGGCCGATTGAGAACATGATGGGTTGAGAGAAAACATAGAGAGGAGTTGAGTGAGAGGGTTATTTCCTGCATCCTTTGCAGTATTCGGGAATCACAAATTATCACATTGCCGGTTATCAATTTGAACACCCTAGTTATAGCTAACTTTTCAAAAAAAAAAGATCCTAGTTATATCTAAGGCTCATTTTGTGAACATTCTGTTTCTTTTGTTTTTATTTTTATTTTTTTAGTAAATAATACCAAGTGATGTTATGTTTCTTGACTGTCAAATATGTTGTGGATACAATTTTTGGTTAAAATCCAATTCTTTCTATGATTGTGTTTTTCTTTCCTTCCCCCCCCCCTTTTTGTTTTTTTGGGGGGGGGGGGGGGCGGGGGCCTGCGTAAAGATTAAACTTCCTCCAAGTTTTGATAGGGTGCATCCCTGATATTTTATTTGTTTTACAATGCTTACTTAAATTGAGTGAATGCTAATGGGAAATGTTTTATTTTAGGGTGCAGACTGTATGGGGTTAAAAATTAAGGGGGTAAATGTTGTAGGAGTACTTGTTAACATTTTGCCCCCACAAATTTTCGCCCATTTTAATGTACTCCCTTGAAAAGTTAACATTTAGCAGACCAAGAGGGGTAAATATTAAGTTATTAACCCATTTAAATGTTTTGAAGTATACCTAATATAATTAAAGAGGAATGATATTAGCACTCCAACTTTAGCTTCCCACACAAATATCATTTTCCTAATTAAAAGGGTGAATTTTATAGGTGTAACATTTACCCTATACCAAATTCACCCTTACTGTGGCGAACATAGAGAAGCTATTTAACTTAACTGTCTTCCAACATTCATCTGGTGAAACTTCTGGACACGTCTGCATTTGACATATGAATTTGAGTTAATTTGACACGTTTCAAAAGATTAAGAGACAAAGAACTCATCTTCATAGAAAATAATTTAACCTTAGTGCTTAATTTCTGCAGAATGTGCCTTATGTTTTTGTCCCTTCAAAACAAGCCCTTGGACGCGCTTGTGGAGTTACAAGGCCAGTTATTGCTTGTTCCGTGACAAGCAATGAGGGAAGCCAGTTGAAATCCCAAATACAGCAACTGAAGGTTACTTTTCACTGCTTTAATTTGTCTGCTTTACATGTCCTCCATTTTCCTCTCAATAATATCCAAACCCTAAACTACAATCTTGTTAATACAGGATGCCATTGAGAAGCTCCTCATCTAAGTAACGTGTAGAACCATTTCAGAATTATGGGCTTGTGATATTTGAAGCCGGATATAATTCAAGGTGTTGAATGCAGACAGAAAGTTGTCTTTTCAGGGAAGCAACTTGCTATTTTCTTCTTTTGTTTTTCAGCAGTCACCTAGATTTTGCGCTTGATTTTTTTTTTTTATTTCTTTATTTTTATTTTTTAAGTAAAAAGAGAGTATAAGGGCTTCTACTTGGTGTTTTTTTTTTTTAAGTGTGGAATGCTGTCATGAATGTGGTAAAGAAATTCCCTCACACCCATGTTGAGTTGTTAAGTAGCCTATGGTGAGTACTTGATTATGAGCCAATGTATTAGCTGGATTGAAGTTTAGTTTAGCAGAGCTGTTTAGAATTTGGGGAGTAGATAAAAGTTAATCAATAACAGAAGGTATCTAGTTCAATATCTGCGTTTGTTCCAAAAGGTAGTAAAATTGTCCAAACCCTTTTTTTTTTTTTTTCGTGTGTGAAAGATCAAAAGCTTTCGGTTCTGTGTTGAAATTTATTTTAGTCCAAGGCTACGTTTGTTTGGGGGGATTGGATTAAGGATATAAATAATAGCATGGCTTAATATTATAGGATTAGGTGTAACATAGGATTAGTAGCTCCTTGCACATGCCACTGTTTTGACCATGGCAGATTCCTAAGCTGGCGTGAGATTGCCAGCAAACGATTTTCTCTTTAAATATGAACGAACCAATCCGAGTTCCATCCTGCGGAGACATTGGCCGACAGGAGCTCTTGTTATTCAATTGGAGCTCTGCCATGGTCCCTGGATTTGCTATCAGATTGAAAATCGCATAACAAATATTAGATCTGCATCATGTCTCTGATTCTGAAAGCACTCCCGTCACAAAAGTAGCGTTGTGCAGGTAAATAATTCCAAGTTGACTCTAATAATAATCATCATCAGATTCTAATTCTATTCAGCCAGACCACCTATCTAAAACTAGTTTTTTATTATTTATTTATTTTTCTTTTATTAAGGGTAATTGTTGTAATGTAATAAAATTTTGGAGTTGAGTATTATTCTTACTTCTGGGGTTGGGGAGAAGCCCGCAGTCGTTACTCATGGGTGCGCACTGGGTGAAGCCCATCCCGTGGCCCTAGTCGGCAAAGAACCACGAGGAGGTAAGCCAGCCTAAGTAAATCCTGGCTGACCGGTTCAGCTGAGAAGAAAGTTAGATGATCCTCCACAATTAGAGGAAGAATTGTCCTCAAGAGGAGTCGAACCCGGGACTTATTGGTTTCAAGCTCTTCAGTCCACTATCCGAACCAACTCGACTATTCTTTTCGGGACTGAGTATTATTCTTACTTGGACAATAGGATATTTGTGCAAAGCTGGGTGAGGAAGGGTATTTAATAGAAGGGATGGGTTTAAAATTTTAATTAATAAAATAACGGATTTAAAACGGTAACAGGGAAAGGAAAAAAAAATAAATTTAATAATGTTTTTGTGTAATTAGGTCAGTATTTGATCCGTTTATATTCGTTCTTTGACATGAGAAGAAGATCAGAATGATGTGAGTTTCTTGTAGATCAATCGCTTTAAAGAAAGTATTTCCCATTTGTTACTGAGAGGCGTCGTCCATGCATGGCAATTGGCCTACATCAAAAACTAATTACCGGTTGCCTTGGGTGCATGGATGAAGGATTTGTGTGCATGTGGATCCAAATTTTTTTTGTATTGGCAGGTGCTCTTGCTTGGCCGTAGAATAGGGAAATGGGAGAATCAGTAAATTTCATTTGTTTGGTTAATTTAGCACGGCGAAAAATAATGAAAATCAGTTAAAAAATGTGATTTGAAAAATTTTTTGACGTTTAGCGTATAGTCACTAAATCACATTTTTCAGAGATGAATAGTGAAATTTTTTGATTTTTGTGTCAGGTTTTTGAAAAGGGAAATTGTTCAAACGGTTTTTTTTTTTTTTTTCTATCGAAATGATTTTCTGTTAGAATTTATTAAAAGTGGTTAAAAAGTTTCTAGGATTTGTAAAAAAATTATTGAGATTTGTGAAATATTACTAGAGTTTGTAAAAAATTTATTAAGATTTGTAAAAATTTGTTGGGAGGTATAGATATATATAATTTATAGAAATTTTACGAAGTACGAGAACTACAAAATGTGTTAGAGAATTTTTAATATTTTTTAGATATTTTCATTAACAGACCGGTTGTCTGGTTAGATTCTTTTAAGTTGACAGTTTGCCTGTAGATGTTTACAGACAAGTGATGCCTCCTGCAATTGTTCATCTTAACAGCGTGTTGATGGTGATATATAAATAACAAGGCTCACTGGGCTTTGTCTGTAAACCTGCAAGCTCGGTAACTTGATTTTTCAATTACAAAAGATCGTGTTTGATTCTTGTTCGAATCTTTCGTTCATTTGTTTGCTTGCTGCAAAATCTAAGCGAGGCTCTTTCTTTCAAGAGCTATGATCATTGAAAATGGTATTGAGATTAATATATGGTTCACCTCATCATCAAAGGAAAGACTGGAATGTTACTGTCAATATGATAGTATCAGCAAGAATTTACCTCTTTACATTATACATAGCACAAGGCGTGAATTGCACTTTATATTTTTGAATTTTATCTAAAATTCTACTTCAAGATTTTGAGGGTTTTTTTTTTAAATAATTAAGGGCTGAGTTTTTCACTGAAACTAAGGCTCCGTTTAGTTTGTTATAAATTTTTAAAAATCTCTAATATTTTTATTTTTTTATAAAGATTTTTAGTTTTTTTTTAAATAAATTTGTTATATTATATTAACAAAAAATATATATATATATATATTTAATTTCTAGTTTTATTTTTGTACAAATTAATTATTATTACATAAATTTAAATTTATACACATAACCGGATTTAATGCCAAAGAATTTCCTACCACTACCATATAGTATTTATCTCTTCCTGGGGATAAATAAAGCATTCGTACATTTTTTGTGCGGCGTTTAGAGTTCCAAAAAATCAAAACAAACTAAAAGGTGGAATTGATGTGATGTAAAAATGATAGGTGACAAAATTTGATTAAAAAGATTTAAAAATTTTTAAAATTTCTTAATTTTTTTTTTTAAGTTACATACGAACCCTTGATTTCTCTTAAATTTCATAAAAGGGGTTTTCTAGAAAGCCCCAATGACCAATCCTGAGATGAATTGACAAGGATTCAAATAAGTCCAATACTGATTCCTTCGGATGTGTCAATTGGGTAAATACGTCCATCCTTCTTCTTCCCTTTTTTTCGGAGTAAAATTTTAAATAAAACTCGAGAGAAAGTGAAATTTGTCTTATTAGTATAAATTTCAGACTCTTTATCAGTCAATCTGTGATTGCTAGAAGTTTCTGAAGTGCCTCCTGGATAAAAGATGGGATCCCTACAATAAATGTAATGAAAATCCGAATCCCCAGAAAGAGTCTGCCGCAGGGCGATCATTAAACAACCAAACATGTTAAACTTCTGATCATCTTCCTGTCAATGATACATTAATAAAGAAACAGAGCCTTCAATTTATTTATTTTTATTTATTTATTTATTTACTTCCCTCTCTCTTTAACAACTCATTATCAATGAAGTACGCAATTTTGCAAGTAAACATAGCAGTCATCATGTTCCCTTAATTGCAATCCCAGTTGTCTTTCAAATATTTTAACAATTGCACGTGCATTTTCTTTTGATTTCCCCCCATTCTACAGACAACCCAAAACAACAAATTAACAACAAAAATTATTTTTTTAATTCCTGCAAATCTTAACAAGAGGGAAATTTCCCTCGTACCTCACAGGTATTAGATCTAATTAGGGCTGGTGGCAATTTGGGTTTAGGTATTGTGTTTTGTTCACAGGTCAGATTTAGATTTTGAGGTTTGCTTGCGCTGACATAAAATTTTATTAAAAAAAAGTTTAGTTTTTGCTTTTCTAAAAAAAAAAAAAAAATAACAGCAGAGTAGACTTTGCTATAAAAATTTTAAATGAGTTAAATTTAAAAAAAGTTAATATAAACTAAAAAAAAAATTGGACCAGGTTACCAAGGTTTCACTCTGGGAAGCCCAAATTCACCTCTATCCGTTCATAACTATTTCTATTTTTATCAATGGTTAAATATCTCAAAACTTAATGAAAATGTTAAACAATTAATTTTTTTTATAATATGATCAAATTAGTATTAAATAGTATCGGTCTAGAATTTACTGGTTTGGGTCGTATCATATTCAAATTTGCTCTCCATAATTCATGTTATAGATTCTGTAATTCTGACGGGTTCAAGTCATGTTAAACATTGACAGCATTACATAGCTAATGTTAACTTCCCTATATAAGGTCCAAGGCTCACAAAGAGCACAGGGCACTTAATTTTCCAATACCCATATCTCAAATGGCTCATTTTCTTGCTATTTGCTTGATCTTATCAGATGTTTTTGTGCTTCTAGCAGCTGCCAATGAAAGGTTGGCTCCTCATAATATGGTTGAGCCTAATGAAGTTTCTTTCTCAAACCCTACATCTCCCAGCCCATCGTTGGAGAAAAAAGAAGTCACAGCTGAAGCACCTGTAATTCGAAAACTTGGAAGGCACTATCACAAAGTTTCTAATAAGCCATTTGTTGAACCATCTCTGAGCTCGTCCAAAGCACCTCGAGTCGAAGATCTGCACTCTTCAAAAGAGGTCAGTGCTTCAGATGAAGAGACTCGATTCGTCCTGAAGCACCAGGAAGAGACGAAGAGGAAGAAGCAGCAGCAGCGTTCGATGGACAAGTCGGTCGTTGGTGGTTGTGTGATTCTTGGGGGGCTCGGTGCTACTTTTTTGGTGGCTGTTTTCTGCTATATCCGAGCCACCGGAAGGAAAAATGCCGAGCCTAATGCCTGAGACCCTGATTACTACTAGCTTTCCAAGAAGAGTTTTCTCGTAGTATAGCACTCTCTCTTGTGTGTAAATACGGGTTCAAAATGATAACTGTGGAAGTATTTTGGTTTATTTATCATAGGCTCGTAAATATGTATGTCATATCATTCTGATAGATAATTCAAATAAAATTTTCTGGTCCTATAATATTAATGTTCGAAGTGTGAGATAAATGAAATAATTACAATAAATTAAACATTTTTAGTGAAGTGAAAATCAAAAAGTTGGTGTGTCTATCATTTACTTTTATTCTCTTTGAGCTCTTGGTTAAACATATTTGGATGAAAGTATTATCAAGCTAGGTAATCCATGGAAATTTTTTTTTTTTTTTGTTTTTTGGCACCTAATCGAGCTCAAAACTAATCATATTTTACTGTAGCGATATGATCGTTGCAAATAGCACCAAAGTTAATATCCACCAAGAAATGTTACGTCTTATGGGAGTATATGTTCGAAGGGGACGATGTTTGATGAATTGACGATAATTTGAGCTAACACATGAAGGTTGTTGGGCAAGCTATTACCAATGCACAGTAAACCACTCCCACATCGCCTAGGTGCAGTGGAAATGTTATATTTATAACATTTAACATCTATTTAGTATAATATATTTTAAAACTATGTAAGTACTGAATTTTTTTGAAATTCTATCGAGATGAGTGCTTAAGGGACAATAGTATCGATCTTTTGAAAGATTATTGCTATGTACTTAATTGAACACAAAGAAAATAATATTCTACCATAGAAATGTTGGTCATTACAAATAAATAAAGTAGGTAATTATATTGTTCTAGTGCATTGTAATGCCCCAAATTCTGTGATTCGGAGTACGACCTACTAAATGTGCAATTATATCATAAGACAATCATCAAGCTAATCCATCAATACCATACAATTCACTAGAGCAAAATATAAGAAATAAAATACCAAAAGACTTAATATATATAACAACTCATAATCATAAAGCAGGCAACAATGTTATAAAAAATAATAATATTAAGGCTCACTTGGCTTGTACAACTCAATCGAATCGATGTAAAATAATTACAATTATAAATCTTAACCCATTGAGACTTCAAAAGAATATAATATAACTCTCAAAAGAATAAAATATGACAAAATAAAAGAGGATAGGACTATTATTCTCTATTGATATCCTACACTAATAATTAGTATTAGAATCTGTAATAAAGTATGTAGGGGAATGGGCACAACTACTAGTACCCACTATATATAAACTAATAAGCATAAAATATGCCCTAGCATGCTTCTACATAAGTATAAACATAACATTAACTCACATATCAAATAATTAACCATCATTATATCTGGAAATTAATTTTCTCATCTCATCTCACAAATTTCTTTAATTCAATTATACTTTAACTCATATATAATCAAAATTAATATATAGTAGGTTAGGTACTATGTTGGATAGGTCTGTGGCTACAAAATCCAATTCAATTGCACATGTCGTATATTTCTTATATAATCCTGACCGTATAAGTGAAAAACACAAATATGTGTCTGTCACCTAGGCTAAACCTCAGAAGTGATACATGCTAATAATATCTCTCTTACTTCGTAAGCTATTAATCTATTGAACGTAAGTCTTCATCCCTGTGTAGGTTTTGAAATTTTAACCCTTAAATTATAATCATACCTCATATTTTCTTTAGCTTTATTAAAATTATTTATTATGAAAAATAAATATTTTATAAAATTAAATAAAATATATTAAATATATTTTTACTATATTAATTATTTAAATTAAATACATTTAATAAATATATTAATTTCAATTTAGTTAATTTAATTTTACAAATATATAAAAATTAATTTTATGAAACATAAATATTTTTCAAGATAAATGAATTACTGTAAACAAAATAGTATTACCAAAATATTTTTTATTTTTAATTTGAAGAAAAAAATAATTAAAAACAATAAATAAAAATTATTAAACATAAAAAAATATGTGTAAATATCATCAAACGATCCTTAACGATATTTAGAGTTTCAAAAAAAATTTAGAAAAATAAAAAATTAATATTAAAGTGATATAAAAGTAATTAATAATGAGCTTTAATTGAAAAAATTTTAAATTTTTTCAAATTTTTTTAAAAATATTTAAAACTCCAAATAGAATAGTTGCATGTTTGGATTAAGTGTTGGTGAAACGAAAAAAAAAAAAAAATCAGCAAACGACCGCCTTGGCTTTGCTCGGCAGGGAAGCAGCAGGCATCCGAGTCGAGTAAATTCTCTTCGTTCGGTGACAGTAGAACCCAACCCAAAGTAAATTCTCTTCGTTCGGTGACGGTGGAACCCTCTCTCTCTCTCAAATCGAAGAAAATCGATTCTGAACCCCGAAAATGGCGAGTGAGCAATCCGTGATGGCGGTGATCAGGGCAGCGAGGCCAACCTTTAGGAACGCTCAAGACAAGATAGCCTTCGCAGTCCATGCCACCTTCCTTGCCTCCGGCTACGTCCTCCACGCCACCGGTCCCCCCGCCTTCTCCGACAAAGCCCTCTCCTCCACCTCTACTGGTAAAACCCCCTCCCCCCCCCCCAATCTACTTGTAAATATATGTTTATATATAGTATTAATAAGAAATGATTATTTATTTATTTATTTATTTTTTTTTTTGGTGGGTAGATGAGGTGGGTATCGATCAGTGGAATGATTTTGAGGACGACTACGCTTTCCTATACTCAAACCCTGAAAAGGGTTCCAAGAAAGTGCTCGTTAAGTGTCTCGCCATGAACGATAAATTGCTTGTGGACGCTTTGGGCGATGGTGGTTCAGGGCCTCTCCATTTGGAAATCAAGTATGTACTTTTCTTAGCCTTTGTCTTTGTAATTGAATCATTGTGAAGTTTGGGTGAATTTTTAATTCAATAGTAGTACAGTTTGATTAATTGTTAACTTAGTAGTGTACTTCGTTGTGATTTACAGTGTTCGGGATTTTGACAAAGAGAATGGTGGTACCAATTATGGTTTGCGGTATAAGAATTTGGATAGGCTGGTGAGACTTGTAGATCAAGAGATTTTGTCCAAGCTAAATGATTCATCAACAGAGAGTTCATCTGCTCAGCCTAGTTCATCCACTCAGCCTGCAAGGTTAAACATGAGCTTGATTTCTTTTAATAAGCTTATTTACATTTAATTTGCTACAATGGCACAACTAGGATTGTTATTAATGAATTTATGATTGAATTCCTGTGGATTTAATATGTTCTGGAGTTGAAGGCTTACCATGAACAATTTGGTTTTGGGGGATGCCCAACATTCGTTTATATTTCTATGGAAGATGATTTCTTCGTAGTCTAGTGTTGGACCTTTGGAATATTAGGAACGATGCTGTTATGTTTTTCATGTTTCTAAGGTGCCATTTGGTACACTTGTTTTGAACCCATTTTCCATTTTGTAATTTTGAAAATAAGGAAAACAGTTCATAATGCATTTGGTCATTTGTGTTTTCAAAATCTGTTTAGAAAACAGAAAATGCATTTATACATAAAATGCAAAATAACAAAAAGTCGTTTTGAGCGTTTTTAACCCAAAATAAGGAAAATCTCAAAACACAAAACACAAAAAACAAAAAAGTCAAACCAAATGTGTTTTTTGTTTTCTTTATTTTGGGATTTTCAAAACATAAAACACATAAAATAGAAAATAAAAAATAAAAATAAAAAACAAAAATTATAAATACAAACCAAATGGCACCTAAGCTTCCCGTTTCCAAAAGAACATTTCTTGCTTTCACTTTTTGTTTTCCAGTATTTTTGTGTGTCTGACATATTATTCATCTTTATGAATTCAAACGCTTGTTTTATGGTTTTATTGCCAGTTTTACTGTCATTAATTGATGTTCTTATATTAGTCCAATCCCTTATTCAAGTTTGCTAGCTGAGCACTTTCTCTAACTGAATGATGCTTTGTGTATTATATTGCAGTTTTGGAATAAGGGATGTGGGAGTTAGTGGACCTCAAAGCCATCAGCCTTATCCTGCAGGGTACTTTTAAACTAAAGATTTTTTTATTTTTATTTTTTAATGCATCATTTTGATCTACATATTATTGCTGCCTATTTGAGTTTGAATCTTGAAGTTTTAACATTGTGTGGATCTAGACTAATGATGATGATATTTATAGTTTTTTGATATATTGCAATGAAGCTGCCCTATTTGTATTCAATGGTGAACCAGAATTTTTGTTGAGAATGGGCAAAATGTTTTGATTTATTTTTTTCTTGGACAATATTATAGTCCCAAAAAAAATATTTAAAATGTTGAAGTGGTCTCTCAATGAAATTCCAAGCTTTGTATGTTTTGTTTTGGTTTTTTTATGTTGAAATTTCCGTTTTCCTAGAATCCAAGTCATTTGAATAATGTACTATGTATAAACAAAAAAGCATACACATTAAAAAAAAATAAGTGGTTAAGGATATTGTAAAACATAAAAAAAAAAAAGTAAAATAAATAGATTGTACAAAAAAAATGTGATATAGTTAATTCATTTTTTTGGAATAATAAAACACTTTCCATCATCCTTTTTATTTTATATGTTTATTATTTGATTTTCTTGATCAATTGAAGTACAATTTTTTGTTTTCTTTCCCCTTATTCTTTCTCTTATTTCTTGCAACTATTTTTGAAGATAAGATTATGTTATTATTGTTGGAAAATTTTATATTTTAATGAAAAATCTTAGTAGAGATTTTCTAAGAGATGAATGGTTTAAGAATTTCATTTGGTATTAGTAACTTAGGATTTTTAATGTAGTTATAAACTGTGATTTTTTCCCTGAACATAAAGATTTTCCTTCCTTTTAATCGTATTGTAGCCTTTTGTTTAGCCAACTAGTTATAGGCTAAACTAGGCTTAGCACTCTGTACTTTCCCCTTAATCTCACTTTGGTCCATGTAATTTAAATTGTCTGATTTTGACCCCTGTACTCGTCTCATTTTGCTCTCTTTCATTAAATTTATTAACATGAAACATGTGTCCATTGTACAGCAGACACATTATGTTTTCCATTAATTATTATTATTATTATTTATTTTTTTATTATTATTTTTAACGATAACTGACGGAAGGAGCAAAGTGGGATGATTTAAAGTATAGGGGCACCTACCCAAAGAGAAAGTATAGGGGCCAATTTGAGATTAAGGCTAAAGTACGGGGTATTAAGTGTAATGTACCCTTTAGTTATATTAGAATTAAATTATTTTGTACTGCAAAGAAGTGATTTTTTTTCTTAATTGAAATTTCAAGGGGCAATTGCATGTACCCTCTTTGTCTCGCTCCTCCCTTTGTTGTATATAACAAAAAAAATCTAAATGGTGAAGAACCTTAGTAGTTGGATTAAGGTAGATGATCTTTGAGCTTGAAGTAATGGGAAATAGTGATTGGAATGACTCATAAATTAAAGATGTTATAATTTATTATGATTCCTCTCCTCTATGATGCTTTGTGTTACACGTATCCTTTGGTGGCTTTGATTGCGATATGACTTTAGTAGTTTAGACTTGCTTTAACTTGTGTGAAATCTGGATGAACTCTAGGTTTGGGATGCATGAGTTGCATGACAAGTTGGCATGCAAAAAAATGCCTTAGTTAACAAATGGTAAGGCTTGTTTGTTGATTTTTCACAAGCCTAAACTAGTTGAAATGGACGATTTTGAATTGTGGAGACAATCTAATGTAGTTGTGGAAGAATGGGAAGATCCTCTTTAGGTGTCTTTAAGCTTAGACTAGCTAGGATATTACAATGTCAGTCTTGCGGCCTAATTATGAGTACATGATTTGGGTCTTACATATAGCTTCATGCTAGTGCCTTTTGTGGGTGACCAGAGGAGTATAGCAGGTGGTTTTGGATAGGAATAATGTTGAGAATCATAGTGGCAGGACTTATTAGAGGTGAGTAGGGTGAGAGTTGAGGCAGTCTGAAACAAGAGAGGGCATAGGAGTGAGGATGGCCTTTGGTTGAGTGGCAGCCGGTTCCTTCGTCTCCTCACCCACCCGGGTTTGATTCCCTGGGGTGTCTTCCCCCCTCTCCCTTATCAATCAAAAAAAAAAAAGAGAGGGCATAGGAGTAAAGTTTCATTATGGTGAAGAGTGAAAATGAATGAGAGATATACAAATAGGCATACTTATAACTTGTAAGTAGTGGCAGAGCTTAATGGTCAGTAGGGCATAATGAATGAGAGATATACAAATAGGCATACTTATAACTTGTAAGTAGTGGCAGAGCTTAATGGTCAATAGGGCATAATGAATGAGAGACATACAAATAGGCATACTTATAACTTGTAAGTAGTGGCAGAGCTTAATGGTCACTAGGGCAAACAATTGCTGTTTGGTTTGACCTATCTGTTAGAAGGGGATATTTGTTCAAGGAATGGTGGCGCTCCCATGTTGCTGGAGACCATGAGATCATGGTCATTACTGTATGGGTGGATATGTATAAGTTGGTTTGTCGCATGGTGCCTCTTTATAGACTAGTTGAGGGAACTTCTATTGCTCCAAGCCACTAGTCACCTATGATCCCGCTTGTGAATGAAGGGCCTATAAACCCTTCAGTGCAACAGTAATACCGTGTCATCAACATGATGTGATATAACAACCCAATAAAGTAACACTTGTACATAAAAAATTCTAATTATAAGACAACTCATCTTATTTTAGGTGGGAAATTTAAAATTTTAAAATTTTAATCCAAAATTCTAATGATGAGGATTTAAAGTGCACATATGCCTTAATCTTATTGGTTGGTTACACCAATCGTGTTGATGATTTGGCATCACCATTACATTGAATATTTTCTCCTAATGATGTGTCCGTGTACCGCATCTTTAAATTTATATGCCTAGTGAAGCTTTGTCAAAGTAAGGGGCATGTATTAATTATTTGTGTTTTGCCATGCAGAATTGTGTATCCTCCAGTTAATCCTGTGGGCGGCAGTGATCTCTTTCCTGGGCCTGGTGCTGGAATGTACCCTACCAGGTATATTGCTGGCCTTGATTAATGCATTGCTTGTTTATATATTAGCTGCAGGTCTTTGTAATTGTCCCATTTTTTATCAGTAATGGCAATTTCTGACTTGCTAATGTTAATATCCTTTTCAACTCTGTCAGAGGTGATTTCGGCACTGGTGGGGGCATGTTTGTAGGTTTGTAGAATTGGTTCTACATTTCAATTGTTCAATAAATAAATACAGTAAATCTTTTCTAGGCTTACTTTTGTTATGTGTATGCAGGACCGGACCATCCTCTCTTTGGTGGGATGAGGAGGGATCCTAGTTTGCTTGGAGGACCACCGTGAGTTATTCAGCACCATGTTCTTCTCTTCTCTGCCCGTTCTCTCAAGTTGAATAAATTATATTGGAACTAAATTGTGATTCAATTTATTAAATGAAACAGAGGTGCTCCTCCTGGTGCTCGTTTTGATCCATATGGCCCACCTGGGGTTCGTGGATTTGAACCTAATCGATTTATCAGGTATCTGGATGCATATTAAATTGCCTTCTGTTTTCCCGAAGCTTGTGTAAACTGCAGGAGTAGCAAGGTGTACCACTGTATGATATGTGTTAATACTAGTTTATGGGCACTTTTGAATGCCTTGGGCGTCCAGAACTTGGTTAAAGATATAGGATTGTGCTACCATGGTGGGCAGGCATAGGTTTCTTTTATTATTTTATTAACTGTTCTTTAATGGCTTTTCTCTAACTGCCATTATTGTTGGCTTTAGAATTTAATCTGACTGCCACTATTGTTGGCTTTAGAACTTGTCTAATTTCCGAATGATTGGGTTTCTGAAAGTTGTTGTGCCTAGTCTTCTTGTATATATTCTTTTTATGTGTTTGATTTACATTGCAGGCAAATCTGCACTTTGATGCTGCTTCATTTGCTTAGAAACTTATCAATAATTACTCTTTGCTTTTGCTATCGGTGATTGACCGTCTCTATTCTTCTTGAAATGTTTCGCAGAAACCCAAGGCCTGGCCACGGAACACATCCAGACCTGGAGCATTTTCACGATGGTTCAGACTTTATATAGAGATTCTGCAGCTCTCCTCCCCCACCCTCGAGCAATAGTTTAAAAAAACAAAAAAAAAAAAAATTCCCAGGCCTTATAATCATATGCTTGCTCTTGTTCGAAAGGTATAGAATTATTTTCGTATGCCATGGAATTTGTTGGGTTTTTTTTTTTTTTTTTTTTTTTTTGGGAACAGGATTTGAGCATCAGTTGTAAATCCACTTTGGTACCTGCTAAAATCTTGTTACAAGGAGTTACTGAATTAGGCTTTGTAATTCTTATAGTCAGTTTCCCCGGACAGCTTCTGGTGGGGTTGAGCAATCAGAAGAATAGTCTTACAATGGACTCTGTCCATTACCGACTTGGTAGACTATATGCCTAGGAGATGAGGTTGAAAGTCCTGCCTTTCGCATTGCTTGGAAGTTGCTTGGACAGTGACATGCTTGTTCGATTATGGTGGTGATACTATGCATCTCTTGTAACCACTATACAATTCACTAACTCGTTGACTAAACATGTGAGATTTGGAAGTAATTTTTTATTTCATTTCCCAGTTATCATCTTTTATAACTTTTCAGATGCATGAACCTGGACCTGATTTTCTTAGCTGTAACTTTCTACAAATTCACTTTTTTTGTCTTGATTAATATTCACTTTTGTACAAGCTGCCCACCTCCCTTTTGAATTTTCTAAAAACTTCCCTGGTTTTTACTTTTTTGGTTGAGTTTTCCATTGCTATAGTTTGACAATTGACGTATAATTAAAGTTTTAGCATTTGTTGCTACATAGGCTAGTGGGTATTAAAATAATAGCAAAGAAAACCTCGATTGAAGCATCGGATAATTAATTAAAAAATTTTGAGGTGGTTGATGAATTAAAGCTATTTGGGAGATTTGTTCGAGTTCGATTTGTGACAAAACTTTGGAGGTGGTTGGATGAATTAAAGTTATTCGGGAGATTTGTTCGAGTTTGATTTGAAACATAATTTCAGTCAATTTGAATTTGAATTTGAATTTTACGTTGGTTACATTATTGAACTAAATTATAGTTTGACTTCATGAATTATTATTTGATTAATGTTGTATAAAGTATTAAATTATTTGATCACGACGTATAATGAAAAGTTCTTTCAGGTTGAATTCAAAAAATAAATAAGTTGAATCTAGAAATTTATTAAATTTAATGAGTTTAATTTTTGAATGAAAAGTCCATTCGGGTTGAATTCAAAAGATAAACAAGTTGAATCTAGAAACTTATTAAATTTAATGAGTTTAATTGAAAAATCAAATATAAGAAAAACAAGTCGAATTTGGAAACTTATTGAATTTAACAAGTTTAATTGAAAAATCATACCTATATAATTATATTAAATGCATAAAAAAGTGAGATTATTTATATTTTACAAATAAATTTTCGTTCTTCACTTTACTTTTTTAGTAGATGGAATTATATTATTCTTATTTTTCTAATAAGATATGTCATATGATTTTAATGTTATAAATATCTTTTTAAAAAATAAGAATAATTGTGGGAGGTTTTATTAAATAAAAAATTAAAATGAAGTGTGTAAACTTTCCCATGGGGTGTTAATATACTCACTTAAAAAAATTATATTTTATAAGTTTTAATAATTTTTTAAAAAATTGAGTTTGTAACACTTGTAGAGATGGCCCCACACATCACCTCAATACAAGCTTAATAGACATGAAGGGAAACTTCCAACCAACTTGCAGAAAAAGTCAGTGAAGTGGAAATGTGTAGCACAACCCCACTATTTTTAATCTACCATTCTATTTTCGCTTCATCTATATCTATACCTGCAGGTGCTCATCCAAACACAAAGAGCCACCCTTCTAGACAATAATAATACACTAAACAATGACCCATTTACTTTTCTTTTTTTTTTTTTCACAAAGTCTCTGTCTCCTTGTATACCAAGTCTTATTTCCCCCCCCCCCCCCTAGTCTTTGTAATCCCTGTGTGGACACGCGCACATATCAATCCTTCTTCACTCATCAGGACCTTGTTCAGTCCAGAGAAACATGGGTTCATTCAAGCCTTCATCTCTTATTCTCTTGCTACTATTGGTTATTGGCTTTTTATCCCAGGGACCAAGAGTTGCAGAAGCAGCTGGTGGGCCACTTTCTTTCATACCCCAACAAAGTAAGGGCTCTCTCTCTCTCTCTCTCTCTCTCTCTCTCCCCCCCTCTGTGTGTGTGTGTGTGTGTGTGTTTGTGTTACTGACCTTGTGTAGTGATGTAGGGTACTCGAAAATATTTGCCACGCTAGGAGTGGTCTGCAAGTGCTGTGATGGCCAAGAAGGAGAATGCACAACTACTTGGGTTGAGCCTTGCTCTAAGCTCCAGTGCCTGCCTTGGAAGCTACTTTAGCATCTGTGTATATTTATATAGTATACTGTTTTCATTCTGTTGTGTGTATGTATATATATATTTATATATGTATGCACTAGCTACTTGTGAAATGAAATGGGTTTTTTACTCAATTTTTTTTGTGTTTGGTGTGATTAGTTACTTCTATAGCAATCAATATATATGATTTTTCTTACATGCATATCAAAATTTTCCCACGGAAAATTGAAGAATTTTGGCTAGAACTGATTGATCTGGCCATTGGAAACATGATCTTTCATAATCAAAATCCATCAAATACTGAACTTCCAGGTAGTACGCAATCCTGTTACCCATCTTTTGCCTTTGTTTTAGGGTAAAACAAAGGAGGAAAAAAAAAATGAAAGGAGATCAGGCAATGAATTTCTTGCCTTTGCAGTTTGTTTGCTGAGAAAATAATTAAAATTAAAAAAAAAAACAGACATTTTTCTGAAAATCTTTTATTATTATTATTATTTATTTATTTTCCTGTCTTCTTCTATGGGATAAACAGGTTCGCTGCTTTTGGAGTGTCATTTACGGCCAGGTTTCTCTTGAAAGGCCCGCATGTAAATGTTGGGCCTTGAGAATGTGGATCAACCCAAACGATCTGGTCCGTCCAATCCAAACTTTTAATAACGCATTGACTGTCCCTTCAGGTTGGTTTACACAATGGCCTCAGGAGAAAGTCACAAAATGGGTTTATAGTTTATGACTATTTAGGAGATGCGTCGAAAAAATCAAATTGCTTGCCTTGTGTTCGGGTCATTCGTATCTACTTCAAGTTTGATACATCTTTAGATTTATTAATTTTTAGATTTTGGCTCAATAAATCAAGTAAAACTCTTTAGAGAAGTCTTTCTTTTTATTTGAAAACAAATAAAAAATAAATTTTATATAATAATTAGAATACAAATTACATAAATATAATATTAAAATACACCACTAATATTTGTATATTATTTTTTATTTTTGTAAATTTTTAAGGATTAATTTGGTTTGTTTTTCTATTTTTTTTGTTTTCTGTTATTATTTTCTATTTTCTGTTTTGAAATCATTTTCCATTTTACACTTTTGAAAGTAAGGGAAATAGCTCCAAATACATTTAATTATTTATATTTTTAAAATTTATTTTAGAAAATAAAAAATGAGTTTACACATAAAATGAAAAATGACAACAAATCATTTTGAGCATTTTTAATTAAAAATAAAGAAAATCTCAAAATAATGAAAATAAAACATTTTTTATTTCTTTATTTTAAGATTTGTAAAACATAAAATAAAAATAGAAACCAAAAAATAAAAAATAAACCAAAAACCACCTAAACTTCACAAATACGTACCCTAGTGTTTTCTTATATATAATGGTATAAAAGATGAACCATAACATAAAAAGATATCTTATATATTTTATTATATAATAACGGCGACTTGGGATAGAAAATAAAACTCTTATCCATTTCATATACTCTTGTTATTTATTTCAAATGCACTTTGAATTTTATTATTTAAATTTTGTACACATCGTATTAGGGTCACACTGAAGCAGGTAATCAAACTTTGAAATTAAAGGTGCGTTTGGAGTGATAAAAAATAAGATAAAATAAAATAAAATGAGATAATTTGTGGGTTCGTAATTCGTACACAGAAATAAAAAATGAATAATTTTTAAAAACTTTTAAAAATTTTTAAAAATTTTATATGCTTTTGCTGTTGCTTGAGCTTCCGCTCTGGCATGGCTTCTTAGCTATGACAGATTGAGACAATTAGGTTTTTTTTTTTTTGGGTAATTGAGACAATTTTAGAGTTGGTTTGATGCACTAATTTTTTTTTTTAAATTTCTAGTAATTTTATACTTAAAATTATAAAATATAATTTTTTATGCGTTTGATGAAAATTTATAAATTTTTTACAATATTTGGAAACATTTTTTTTAATTTTTTTAAATTTAATGTGTAGTAACCATTTACGTATTTGATAAAATTTTACTTAAAAATAAATTTAAAAAAATTACAAAACTCAAAAATTATTAAATATTGGTGTGTAAAATAGGAATAGGGGGCTGAAGTACTTCAAATTTCAGATTCCTAAAGTTGAATCTCAATCATCAACTAACTAATGATTTGATCATTCAATTTAAAAACACATTTATCAACTTCATATCAATGAATGACCGAGGTCCTGTTTAGTGACACCAAAACATCAAAAGTCATCGACTTTAACTAATTTTTGTGTTTTTTTTCAATCAAATTTTTACACATATCACATTTATATCATATCTTTCTATTTTTATTATACTTTTTACCCTATTTTTATCAACCAAACACTCCCTGAGATTCAAATTTAAAAATTTGAAGTTGTTTTTCAGTTTCAGGCTTCCTTATCCGTAAAATGGGCCCTTACAAGGGCGGTGGATAGGTCCAGATGACAACTACGGAGGCTCCATCAAAATTGACCTGACTCCTCTATTATTTTTTATCTCGCTATATTTCTTTTTTTTTTAATTTTAACCGTTTATTTTAATTTAAATGCTAACAATATAATTTTTTGTATGTCTCAATTTATCAACTTTTTAAAATTTTTTATATTATAATTATTTTTATATTTATTACAAATTAAATTTATATTTTCAACCTTTATAAAAAAAATAAAGTTTCGTTTAAAATAGTAAAAAATTCTAAAAAACGATGAAAAATATTAAAAAAACTTTAAAAGTTATTCATTTTTATCTCATTACACGAATTACAAACTCACAATTTATTTCATTTTATCTTTTTTTTTCTTCATTTTTTATCATTCCATACACCTAAAAAAAAAAAAAAGCAGCCGGGTCCCATCAAAAGGGGGATCGATAATGCAGTCATTGGTTGCCACTGTGGGTCGCCGCGTGCACTTCGTGTGACCACACTTTGTGTCCAATCGCCAAAATTTCAACTCAGGACATGTGGAGAATCCTATCTTGAGTATCTTCTGCTAATCCTTGCTTGAGGCTCCGTGCCGATTATTATCAATAAACTCTATTTTTTTAATTATTCTTACAAAACAAAAAAATATAATTTTTTCCAATTTATTCTAATTTTTATCCATTTTATTTAATTTTTTCAATTTTTCTTAATTCTTACTAACTTCATTAATTTTATCTAACTTTTTAAAAGAATATACCAAACACTCCACAATCCGAAAGTTAATTTTTGTTTTTTAAATAAAAATTAACACTCCAAACCACATTTATGTATTATTTAATATTTATTTTTTGGACTTTGAATCAAAGTTGTCTTCGATGTCTTTGCGAATTTGGTTCTCAAATTGTGAGGACGAAGATCAATGATTAGATAGACTCGTAATAATGGGTTTGATAAGGCTGGTGAATTGAGGTTGAAAATAAGTCCAATTGAGACGAGAAAAGCCAAAATAACTCCACAAGCGTGCTTGGTGCAACTAATAAGACGAAGATAATGTAATTTTTTCCTCCATTATTGTTATTAGGATCTCAACGGGTGTTTGACATGCGCTTTAAAAATTAATAAATACATATTATTATGTAATAATAGATATGTTTGAAATTATATAAATCTGTGTAAATTTGTAAAAATTAATGTCCCGTTGCTTTATGCAGTAAGTAAAAATTTAAATTTTACAGTCTCGTAATTCGTGTTTATAGAGATTTGTAAAGTTTCGTATTTTTTTTAAACTCCAAACAGTACCAATATCTCATAATTTGATAAAATACAAAGCATTAAACATGTTATGTTTTCATTGATGGCTCCAAAACATCTGTTAACAAATGTCTATTATTATTAAAAATCTTAGGGGAATTATTTTAAAGTTTAATTCTTAATTGTTTTCGATTTAGTATATTTTATCTCTCTCGAAAGGGTTAAAAAAAATAAGGTTTCTACTAGCTTCTGGTATATTTTGGTTTTGACAGAAAGAAGTGGAAAAAGAGGAGAAAATAACAATTTTGCTCTCCCTTTATTTGTTTATTAGCAAGGATGGATCAATCCAGATTTTGATGTTTGAGGGGGCCATAAGGTTAATGCTACGTTTGGGAGCCACCAGCTATTAGTTTTTTTTTTATTTTTTTTTTTAAATATCAAAGTTACCTTCTTATATTTTATATTTTTTTTAAATATTAAAAGACAAAAATATCAAATTAACAAAAAATAAAAAATTTAGTTAATAAAAAATTTAACTTTTTTCCCTTCCTAAACACAAAAAAATTAATTTTTAGTAGGTAATTAGTAATCAATTACAAAAAAAAGCTAACCTTTTTTTTTGGTCCCAAACTCAACCTAAGAAACTGTTGGGTAACCCAATCTGTTTTTTTTTTTTTTTTTTTCCTTGACAAAAAGTTACTAATTTGATAAAATACTAACTTTTTATGCATTTAAAAAATTAATAACTTTTGGTGCAAAAATAATTTTTGAGTGTAAAGTATGTTTGATACCCCCCAAAAAAAGAAGAAAAGAAAAGAAACTTGAATCTTTTTTACCAAAATTGCTAATCTGATAAAGCAATTTATTTGGATTACGAAATAGATCCAAAGAAATTATAGACAAAGAAGATATTAGGGGTTTAAAAAAAAAGAAAAAAAATTAAAAAGATATTTAAATTTTTGCTAAATTTTTGTTTGAAGGTAATTTTGCTAAAATTGCAGTAGACTTTTAAGAGAATTTTATAAAAGAAAATTAATGTATTTTTTTTTTCATTTTCTCCCTATTTTTTCTTTCATTTCTTTTGTTTTTTTTTGGGGGGGTGGGGGTTGCTTCCTATGTTTCGCCAGCCAAGGATAAGAGATTGTGAGCCAGTGACCCTTCTCCCCCTCCCCCCTTTCATCCTTTCCCTCGTTTGCTTCTCCCATTGAAATTTTCTTTTTGAATTTCCCTTTCATCAGTGTAAAAGAAAGTCCTAATTTGTTTGTGTAACGCATCAAAATTGCACCCAAAAGTGCACCAACGTCAACTGAACTTTTTTCTTTTCCTTTTTTTTTTTAATTATTAAATTACCACAATGTCTAACTCAGAAACTTCAACTAAAGTACCCTACTTTGAAGTTTGGACTCACCCAATTGTAGAAGGTTGAGATTTTTAATTCGGTGTACGATCCAATAATTTAGTGTAATAAACAATCACCGAAAGAATTAATGGTGATGTACAAGAGTCCCTTGCTTGTGGGGCACTCCTCCTTACTATTTCTCATTGCTTACGCCTTGATGGTCTCACATTTTAGGCTCTGTCTGATATGATAAAAAATTTTGAAAAAAATAAAAATTATTAAAAAATTTTAAAAATTATATATTTTTATCTCACTACACGAATTACGAACATATAACTAATCTCACTTTATCTTATTTTTTATCATTACAAATATACTTCGATTAGTCCTAAAGAAAGTGAGTGCCAATTTGATTTATGGAACATGGTAAAGTTAAATTAATTAATGTTAATGTCAGATTGTTTCATCTTTTTCACTTTGTAAAATAATTGCGAGTTCTATCTCCATCCTCTCCCAGGGATGGGCATGGTATGAATACAAGATGAATACATCTATTTTCATGCTTAATTTTTAAACTCAAATTAATTTTTATACTTTACCTAATTTTCATCAGAGATTTATTTTTATCCCTCGTCTTGTTCTATTAGAAATTTATTTTTACCTCTCATCTCATCCCAAACGAGGAACTGGGATCTCCGCAGAGAATTAAGTACTCAAAATGAAAAAAAATACAAAAATCTTAAGTTTCAAATTATAGATTCAAATATTAAATCTAAATTTAAAAAATTTCAAATTCTACCAACTTAACAAACTGCTTGAGTATTTAGAGTATTTAGACCAAATTTCATATTCAAGAATTGAAGGCATAATATTTAGCAATTTTTAGTATTTTTTATTAAAAGTTATTAGTTATAATTTTTGTTGTATTTAGGTGAAATAAATAGTAATTTTTAACAATTTTTTATAACTTTTGAGTATTTGATATAATTTTTGATAACTTTTAACATTTTTTAGTAAATTTTAGTAACTTTTAGTAATTTTTAGTAATTTTTGGTAACTTTTGAATTGAGAAATTACTGTAACAGAGCAGAAAAGTGACAAAAGTTGGTGATTTACCAAACACTCAACTATCAAAAGTTCGTAATTTTTTGCTAAAAATTTTGCCACCAAACGCCCCTTAACTGCATAATATCAATGCAAGCTTCAGTCTTCAGATTCAAGCCTAAAACAATTAACATAAGTCAATTATGGGATTTGGGAATTTTTTTAGAAATTGAGTAGTGTACAAGTTAGGGGACAGATTCGTACTCATATTCTATCTGATCCTCGAAATTTTTTAAAAATTGTACCTATACCTTACTCGATTTCTAAAAAAATCATTCGAATCCCCTACTCGATTAGAGGAGGATCAGTTAGGGTACAAATAAGTCGGCTGAAATGCCTTATTCTCTCCCACTATCTAAGGTTGAATTTAAAAAAAAAAATACAAACTGATAGCTCAGTTATCAGCTATCAATTTCTTAAAATTTTTTTAATAATTAAATTTATTTTTTTATATTTTAAACTTATTTTAAATTTTGATAGATAAAAATATTAAATTAATAAAATAAGTAAAAAGTTAACCAATAAAAAGTTAATATTTTTTTTTCAAAACTATAAAAAAGGTAATATATTTTTTTTTCCTTTCCAATAACTTAAGGGGCGTTAGGAGTCCTAGAAAAAATCAAAAAAAAATTAAAATGTGGGATCGATATGTTATAAGAATAACAAGTGGTAAAATTTGGTGAGAGGGATTTGAAAACTTTCAAAGATTTTTTTCAAATTTTTTGATTTTTTCTTTTTTTTTTTTTTTTTTTCAAACGAACCCTTAAACTCTCCAAGCACTGTATCGGAACTTCGACGACAAAGGGACGAAAGATAAGGTAAGACCCTGCAAACATCCTCTCTCTCTCTCTCTCTCTCTCTCTCTCTCTATAAAACTCTGTACAAACAGCGAGAATGTTATCCAAAGCCAAAGGCGTTCAGAGGGGTCCAAAGGAGTCAGAAATGGGTTTAAGAGAGAGAGAGAGAGAGAGGGGTGGGGACGGTAGGAAAGAAGTGTAGGGTTGATGTTATCCACAAAGGTATTCGTGGCAGAAAAAGGTTGGATGAGAGGAGAGAGGTCCCACGATTCTCCACGTGGCAGAAATCGGTAGATTCTGGACAGCTAGGACTCCAGGGAGGAGGAAAACAAAAACAGTGAAATATATGAGAGAGAGAGAAAGAGACATCGTCGGCGAACACACAGATACTATATAATATATATATATATATAGCTTCGTGTATGTATAGAGAGAAAAACTGGAAAGAGGGAGGGAAGGAGGGATTGATTGGATTGACGGCAAATGGACGGTGTCTTGTGTGCCGTTCTCTTTAGGCTTCGGGTTCTATAAATTGATGAGAAACGGTTTTCGTTTTTCCTCCTCTCTCTCTCACAAACAAACAAGTAGATAGGCGATTTTCACGTGTCTTCCCCTCTATTCCCGTTTCTGCTTACTTCTTTTCTTTGTTTTCCCCTCTTCACTTTCTGTTTGTTTCTCTGGATTCCTGTCGGCCCTTTTGTTTGTTCTTTCTGAGCCTTCCTTGGCGGTGCTTGGTCTATATATACAATAACCTCTCTCTCTCTCCCCACCCAAACAAAGAATTCTCATTTCTGGGTTTTAGGGAGACGTATAGAAAAGGGAATTATGGACGGGAAGAAGGAAATGGGTTCCTCTTCATCTTCCTCCTTCACTTCTGATCTTTTTGGTTCAATGGAGTCCTCTCGTTCGTCCTCTTCTGGAATTTTCGACTCTATTTTTGCTCCATCGTCCAAGGTATATTCATTCCCTTTTCCTACTATTTGATTGCTGTTGATTGTTAATGTTCAACGAGTTCTCTTCATTTTCTGAGAGTTATTTGATTCAATTTTATTTTTTTTCCCTGCTATTTGTGCATTTTGCAGTTTTTGTTGCTGTATATTTCGTTGCGCTGGCTGAGTTCTGTTAATGGTTTTTCCATTTTGTCCCCCCTTAAATAAAATGTTATTTAATTTTCGTTGTTTGAAAAATTCTCTCGTAATTTTGAAGGTTATATATCGAATGTATGCTATGAAGATGAAGGAGAACTATTTATAAATGAATATTCTACTTGGGTTTATCTTGAACCTCAACATATTTATGTGTGAGACCCAATTGGGTAATGGGAGTTTACTAAGGGTACGCTTGGTACACTGATTTACGAAAGATCTTTAAAAATCTCTAAAAGTAATTCACTTTTATCTTACTGTACTGAATTACGAACCCATAAATTATCTCACTTTATCTCATATTTTATCACTTCAAACATGCCCTAAATTTGGAAATTTTCAATAATTGAATAGAAGAACTAGGAATCAAATCAATAATTTCCAAATAGAACGTCGTACGTTTTCAATTAAACTAAGTAGCTTGTGAGATATGGGAGAGAAATTGTTCTTCTCTGTGCATGTCCTCTAGTTATTGACTTGATTAGTGAACCAGCCCGTTCTGTTCCAACCCAATCTTTGTTCAATAACATGATCGAATTAACTATTTCAATTTTCCATTGTTTTTTGTCTCCACGGTAATTGTAGGAAAGCACGTAAATTGCTTTGATTTGTATTGTTTTATAGGTACTGGGAAGGGAGTATCCGCTCTCTGAGGCAGTTGAGAAGAAGCAAGATTCTGCAAGTCAGGTTTGGAGCAACAAACCTGAAGCCCAAGGTTGGTGAAGAGATCATGCTAAATTTTATCATTGCAGTTCTAGTTTGGATTCTGTAATTTTATACAGTTTGATTTTCTTGTTTGATGTATATGTTTGTTTATCAATAAAATGATATTCAGTTATGGCTTCCCTTTTCTGTATGCATGTTAAATCTTCATTTTGTTCGAAATACCCTGCCTTGTCCATAATTGATAGTACTTCCATAGAGATCTATTTGGTTTTGCTTGTTGCTTTGAATCATCTTTTTATTTGCAAAAATTGGGGCTTTGCCTGAGATCTGTTTTTATTTATTTATTTTTTGAATATTTTTGTTTCCCGTATTCATTTTTATTTTTGTTTTTGATGTTGTGATGAGAATTGTCACCAACTCCTCTCTCTTTAGGTACCATCCCTCGCAACAGTGAAGGTGAAAATCAGAGCATATCTAACAAGGATACAAGTCCTTTTTATCAGGAACAGAGAGTACAACCGTGTCACCTTAGCTCATCGATATATTATGGCGGTCAAGACATCTATTTTCATCCTCAGAGTAATCAGGGCTCTGCGTACACAACAGTGAGTGTATGCTATTACAATTGAACAAATACTGCACAAGACACTGACACTGATAGCACACTTATTGAAGAGTTCTACACGCATGATGCAACTTAGAATATTGCAAAATTCAATTTAAGTCAATACATCAGACCTTCAAATTAACCAATCCCAGTGATTCAAACTCTGGTGCACCTTTCTGATGGAATTAATCAAGGATATATAACTATCAAATGCGCAGAGATGTAGTTGTGCTTTCCATTTTTTTTTTTTTTTTTTTCTCACTCGAGCATCTATTGGGTGTCTGTTCCAGTTTTGAATCATCTTACTTTTTTGTAACTATGCCTGTAAGAGGTTAACTGCTTTCAAGGTTGCAAGGCGCCTCTCTAGTTGAGGGTGAAACTACTCCTTATCTAATTTGCTTTCTTTTTGAAGAAAATTCTGTCCAGCAAGGCTAAATGGGATTTGCCTAGGAATATCTCTTGTGATTACCATCATATTTAAATTCATTGAAGGAATATTTGCAAATTCACATGCACATTTGTTGGTTGGCCTTTTGCAAATTCAGTAATATCCTAATCTGTTTTCTGATCTCATCAGTTCAATAAAGATGGAGGAGAAGATGATTCGGGCAGTGCTTCAAGAGGAAATTGGTGGAAAGGCAAGATCTTTTGTCTGTTTCAAATGTGTATGTAGAAGTTGTATTAGTGCTTCATCCTAACATTTTTGTTGGAAAATATTTACCTGTGCAGGGTCTTTATATTACTAAGAGCTTACCACCTAGGGAGCGTGGATTTCCCGTAAACTCACTTAGGTATTATACTTATTGAGATGTCTTCTGGCAATAGGTTTGCATATTTAGTTTGATTTCCATTGTAAATTTCTCCATATATCACCTCAAAGTGGAAGTCTCCTAAATTTTGATGTGAATTTCACATTATTAATATTTGCTTCCTTATTAATTTTCCTTTCAGACTGTTGACTTTTAACAATAGATAAACTGGTCGATGTTCCAAGTATCTTTTCGAGTTCTGCCTGTTGGAAATATTTTGTTGGTATTTCCATGGAGTTCATTACAGGCTGGATTGAGTTATCAAGTTTTGTAGACTTTTTTTTTTTTTGTTTTTTGGGCAATTAAGTTTTTAAGACTTTGTTCATTGCTGTTTGAAACTCCCTGCCAAACTCCAACAGTTTCCCAACAAACTATTATACTCAAGAAACATGGAACACTGCATACAAATCACCTAATGGTGGCTCAATATCCGAGCAGAACTCCACAAAAGTTGGTCGTGTATTGTTCACATAAAATTCATTCATATCTAGGTGGTCACTAGGAGGCATTGGCCATATATCGTGGACAATGACAGATCTAGAGGCCATGATCGTACTCCTAGCTTTGAAAAATCCTTGAAGATTTAGTGTACTTTTTAGTAAAAATTTTGAATACCCCTTTTACTTTGTAAACACCACCACCCCCTTCAAATTTTGTCTGGAACTCCTAAGTACCACCCTTGAGCTTAATTTTTTAATCTCGCCACCCCCTCCCCCTTAACCCCCCCCCCCCAAAAAAAAAAGTGTTAAATTCTAGATTCACCCCTAATTGTTGGTATGACAGTCATCCATATCTAGGTGGCATTTGCTGTGTCTCACTGATATGAAATTCATTCATGTCTACGAGGGATTGTCAGCACTTAATGTGTTGTTCGTTGTACATGTAATAAACCGGAGGTACAGAAAATGAAAAAAAAAAAAAAGGGGGGGGGGGGATTAACAGATATTGCTAGTGCAAATGGACAAGTGATTTTGTAAATTATTGAGATATCCAACGTGCTATTACTATTGATTGGTTATTATTCCATCGTGATCTAGGTGATCGCTAAGTTTAAACCTTGGAAACAACTCTTTGCAAGCAGGAGTGAGGTTACCTCCCTTGACCCTGTAATACGGGAGACTCGTGAACTGAGTTGCCTTTTAATACAAAATCTCTAACATACTACTATTATTGGTTATTGTTTCATTTTGGCTGCTCTTTGTTTTAAAATGATATGATTTAATTAATTGTGCTCCTTTATTAGTTGTTTGCAGGAAGTCATATACATAGGATGGCAGCTTAACGTTTCTTATATATATGGAAGATGGATAAACAGTAGCATGCTTCTTTTTAAAGCAGCCCAGTACCAAGACCATCTTGTGTAGTACTTAAATGTACTGTCTTCTTCTCCTCCTGTTTTTTATTTTTTACTCTTTTTTGAGTACTGTGAAGCCTGGTGACTCTGATGTTTGACGTTTTATGATTATATATATATATATATATTTGGGAGTAAGAAGGTAAAGTTATGTTTGGTTTAGTGTCTTTTTCTATTCTGTCTACTTGTTCTTCTGTGGTTGGATAACTTTGTACGCGAAGACACCTTGTATATGTTCTATGCATACAGTTGATATCTACCAGTGTGCGAACTGACAATTTGCTGTGCCAGTCCTGAAATTTATGTATATTCTGTAACGTACAATTGCTTACTACACCAGAGCGTTACATGAGCGTAGAAACTAGGTTCCAAAAATAAATTTAATTATTTCCACATTTGGTTTTCTAAATTCAAACATGAATCTTTGAAAAAAAAATATTTGTTTTTTGATGCTAAAAAATTCAGATTTGTGGGTTTGATATAACTCATCCACATAGTTCAGTAATGATTAATTATATAATTGGCTTAAATTTGTTTGATCACAGCTAATTATGATCTGCTTCAAACTTGATTAAATCCATCAAATTGTCGGCTTTATGTTAATCGCACATCTGGCCTTTTTTTGACGGGAAGGGACAAATTGATATGATTTGAAAGCATAGGGATGGATTTGGAGGATTCAAAGTACATAGGGAAAAAAAATGTAGGAATAAAGCATAGTGGAGTTAAGTGAAATTTATCTTAAAAAGAAGACTGAGTGTGTTTGGACTGGCATGTGAGGACCATTCCGAGTCTGGGACCAGGGCATGCAATGCTGTATTGCGTTCCTCGTACATCCGATTCCCATAGATGTGATATCTGCTAGAAACTGATAAAAATCTGCTGCTGGAACAAACAGTGACCCAACAACAACAATTGTCTAGTGATTTGTCCTTGTGGTTTGTCTGTCATTACAACCTGATAAACTATTGCAAGTATAGTGGATAATTTTGAGTTGTAATAGTTAGGTCGTGTTTGGAGTGACAAAAAGTGAAATAATTTGAGATAATTTATGAGTTCGTAATTTATACAATGAGATAAAAAGTGAATAATTTTTACAGATTTTAAGAAAATTTTTAACTTTTTTAATATTTTACATCACGCCAATCGAACACTTAATATAAATTTATAAAAAATATAGTCTTGTTATTTGTACAGTGAGTCGAAAATTTAAATTTTATATAGATTTGTAGAGTTTTTCTGTGGAGACGTATAGAGTCCCAAAGGAGTCCATTATATCTTGCCAATATATATATATATATATATATGAAACAGTTTTTAGATTTTTAAGCAGCAGTTATTTTCTGTCCAAAACACGCCCATCTGATGACAACAGCCCATGTCGAGGGAGTGTCTGTATCTATCACCTCTCAGTGGTTGCTAAGTGAAGCGCCATTATCGAGGAGTCGCTGTATGGATCACCACCTCTCGGTGATTGCTGATTGATGGGCAATTACGAAGGCGCTGCAGTCACATTTTGGTGGAAGTTGATGTTCTCTGAGATGGTCCAGCAAAATATTCTTGATTTTTTTACACCCAATAGTTTCTCTTCAATTATTGATTCACTAAAGTACAAAAAGTATAATTATTCTTTAGCTATATTTTCTGAAGATAAGGTTCGAGATGGAAGTATGGAATGAGCCATGAAAGATTTGGAAACAACCCGACGCAGAGAAGCAACATAAGACCACCATTGCATCATCTTTTATGCGTAGATGCAATAGAAGCTTGCAGCTTTTACTGGGGGAAGCAACATAAGACACCATTACAACATATTAGCTACTTCCTTCTTTTATTGTAAGGTTGGCCGTGTAGCCCTTTCAAGGCAGAGTGTAAGCAGCGAGCCCTTTTATTATGGGTTTGCAAACGAAAGGTTGGAAACGTGACATCCCGAATCGGGTCGAGTATTAATATGTTAAAATTTATTTTATGTTAAGCTTATGTGTGAGTTTGAGACGAGCTTTAAACGAGATTAAAATACTGTCTTTAAGCATGCAAGCTTGTTAAACGATATTAAAATATTATGCCTACCATTTTAAGCATGCTAGTGTGTCATGTTTATTGAGGAGTTTAAGTTCAAATCAAGCGTAACAAATAAGAAGTAAATTAACAAACACTAACACGTGGGCATCCCACGTCGGGATGTTAGTGTGTGTGTGTAAATCTCACCTTCAAATTAAATTTGATGGGTTGGGTTAGTTCAAAAAAAAAAAAAATTTAAGCTGCATGTGTGTGTCTAATGTTTCGCTCTCTATACGGACTATTCCATTCAATCTAGGTTTCGGTTTAAGGAGTTACAGTAAGTAAGCATCTTACATCGGGATATTAGGGTGTATGAATAATGTATAAATCCTACATACAAACACTAACATGTGACTAATCAAAGTTATTAATAGAAAAACCTACATTTTTTATATTTTCCAACACAACCAAATAAAAGCATGTATTTAAATATATATATATATTTTCTTCTTTTTTAACCTTTTTTTTTTCTTTTCCTATTCCTTTTAATTCAAAGTGAAAATTTATATATAAAAAAAGGGAACTTTTGGATAGTAATTTCCATTTTAATAAACTGAAATATCAAAATTCTAAATATATAAACTTTTGCTCTCCAAACATAACTAGAGTGCAATAAAAGTTTGTGTATCTGGAATTTGAATTTTCAGTTCATAAATTGAATTGTTAATCCAAAAAATTTTCATTCTTTTTTTTTTTTTTCGTTTTGAATTTCCCGAGTTTAAACACACCATAAAACCGAGAATAGGAAATGAAATATATATATATATATATATCAATAAAAGTTTTTATAAATTTCACAATTTGATATTTTTCTAGTACCATAAACACATTTTAATTTTTTTCTTGCAGTTGAGGCAGTTTCTCAAATGGACGAGGCAGGGCTGGGGCTTCCCACATAAAGGGAAAAAAAACAATTCAATTCATTAGCTTATAACAGAGAGAGAGAGAGAGAGAGAGAGATGGTACAAGAATTAAATAATCTGATGGACTTTGCTCTCTGTAACACCTACCAACCACATACATTATAAACCTTAATTTCTTCATTGTTAAACCTTAATTTCTTCATTCTTCCCAGACGGAATCATGTATTGGCGGACTGATGGATTCTTCAGAGCAATCAAAAGACTCTCTTCCAGTTTTAGACGTCGAACCTCGGCGAATTACGCTTGACAATGAATCCGACCTCTCAACTCTGCTGCTCAGCTCCTTCCCTCTCGAATCAATGGCAAGGTAATCCGTCAAAACCTTTTTCACACCAAATCCGCCGTGGGGAAGTTTGCTTCCGCCATCGAGGTAGGGCGATCGTTCTCCCTTTGCAGGGCTTAGGACGACTGGTGGTGCCGGCGAGAAGCTTGGCGTGGCGAAAGCTGTCTTGTACGGAGTGCTCGAGATTGGCACTGCTGAGTATGGAATTCCGACGCTCTTGTGAGCGATCACGCCGACCTTGGAGATCGACGTGAACTGATCCGAATGCTTCGTCAAGTCATCGACGTAGAGTAGATCGTCAATGCGCGCCACAATGTTGAATGCCAGGCTCTCCAGGACTCTCGAGTAGCTCTCCAGAATGGACTTCCCAACGTCCTGATGATACAGAAAAATATGTTCTTGGTGTTTGGCGTGGGATTAAAATATATAGGATAAATGTTACCTACTTAATTGTTAACTACATATTGATCATATTTCATATACTTTATAAAAAAAATTAAAGGATTGCAATTTTCTCATCCTAAAAGATTAACGGTTAATCTTTGAGAGTCTGGAGTAAGGTGGGTGAAAAATTACTAAAGTAAAAGGAGCTAAAAATGCACTCACTTTTTTCAATTCTCTATTGGGCAATAAACTTCCTAAAAAATTGACGTTTTTACCCGTAAGTCTATTTTTGGTCAAAATTCACAAATTGAGCTTCTTAAAAAGATGAGAAATATTTCTCTAACAAGTTTTTTATTAGCTAAACAAAATTCGGATCGATCTGAACTCAAGCTAATAAACTACAATTTTACTGATAGGTCTTTTCTTTTCTTTCCTTTTTTTCCCCCTCCTTAAATTCATATGCTAGACTTTATAAAAATTACAAAAATTTTTATCGATGTATTTCTTACCAACAAAATAAATTTTAGCCACAACTTAACTCAATGCCAAATAATAACAGTTTTACCCACGCATAGTACGATTTTTTGGCTCGAATTCGCATTCTAGGGATTCCAAATGGGTGCAGAATATTACTCTACAAGTTTCTTACTAGTTAAACATATTTTAGCTAGCTAGATGCAAACTAAGACAAAAAAAAATTATAATTTTACCTCTAGACTTATTTTTTTTACCCAAATTCACATTTTAGGCCTCCAAAAAGCCTTAAAAATATCCCTTAATTGCAATTGAACACCTAAAAAGCTATGAAGCAAGAACACTCTAAAATTGATGTCATATTTGTATTCGATACTTATAGGATATAAATACTCTTCGGACACTTTGAGATATATGTCAAACAAACAATTTTCTCATGTCTTACTTCAAATATATGACTCAATTAAACAAAATTTGAGTTTTCAAAACTTTTTATAATTATAAAATTTTTATCTTATATTTTGTTCTTATTTATTTATTGAATTTGTTTTATCGGTGATGTTATGTTCATACATATAGTCAATGAAAATATATAAAATTATAATTTCTTATTGTATTCTAGTAGTATCTGTATTTTCATTTTTTTTCTTTTAAATTACTACATCTTTGTCCGTATCTTTATTGTGTGTGTATACTGATATGCGATTCTTAGCTTGGAAGTGTTATGAAAAATAGGAGGGAAGAAAAAAAAAAGGTGAAGATACAAACCTTGTTGTACTGGATTTTGCTCATGTCCAAGGTTGTCTGAGGGAGACCTGGGAACCGCTGCTTCAAGCAAAGCAAGAGGCTTTCAGCTCTTTCCGCGAGCAGCTCTCTCTTGTCCATGTCAATTACCAGCTCTTTCACCATTTCCCACGATGACTTCGAATTCGATCGGTTCGTGCTGTTTAAAGGCTTTGAATTGGTTCTTCGACGCCACACATAGATTGATGCCTCCACCCGATTGGCAATCTCTAGCGCTTGATGTTCAGAGGACAAATCAAGGCAGGCAAGTAGATATTCTGGGGAAAACTGTTCTGATGTAATGTATCTATAGATAAGATCGCCCAAGCTGGCTTTTCCATTCTGGAAACAAGAACGAGCCAAATAAATAAACAACCAGCTGGTCTCTTATGTTTCAAATTTATGCTTTTATGGTACTTATTGTCAGAACATGGGTAGAACTCAATCTCAAAATCGTAGTTAAGTGATAAGGTGTTTAGGATCTTATAAGGAGAATATAATCTTTTAGCGCAGATGATATGTAACAATATGGAAACTAACACATTCCTCTGTGATAAAAGATAAGTTACACCCCCAAAGACACGAACCTAACTCTAATGCAATGTTAAAACCATAGGTAGAATTTAACTCTAAAATCACAGTTATGAAGAGAGGGTGCCTAAGATCTTATAAGAAGGATAAAATCTCCTAACACAAGCAATGTGAGACAGCATAGAAGCTAACACTTATGTATAGATATATATATATATATATACACCTTTGGAAGGCCCTCAAAGTATGACTCAGGAACTTCCATATCAGCTAAAGTAACACTGTTTATAGCCATTGCAGCTTTTAGAATTTGATTCGTGCAATCGCGCTTGTGCTGCAACTGCTTTCTTGAGTTTTCACTAAGGCCGCCGGAAGTAACCCGGGGCACCGGTAGCCACCATTTTTCCTCTTGGCGTGGATGGAGCCTCCGGAAAGAGGAAGACCCATCAGCATCTGGGGCTATGATTCCTTGATCAACGTACCCGAACTCTGTATTGACAAAGCTGTCTAATATTTCCTGCGAGAACAGAAGCTTGAATTCAGACTACTGAAACTCTTTGGGACCAGAAATAGACATTGAACTAAGAAACAAGCTTTAGTATAGGTGAAATCTTACAAGAAGCATGTTATCTAATTTGCGCAGAGCTGGAAGATTTATATAAAGATCTGATCGCGGTCGGGAAGTCATTACCTGAGTCGTATAACAAAAGCAAAAGAGAGAAGACAAGCTCAACAACTATTTCATACATTCAATCTGATAAATGGACAAGCTCAACAACTACTTCATACATTCAATCTGATAAATGGTTCGCCTTTCTAATTCTTTTATCGTTTGGGTTTTGCCAGCAATTTCAGCCAGGGACGAAGCCAAGTCCGGGGCCAAAAAAAAAAATTATAACTGGTATTATAAATTATATTTAGTAAATAAAAAAAATTAATATATATGTATAAATGTACAATTATGTGACCTTTCTATTTTTGGATTATATATAACAATTAAAAAAAATAATTAAATTTTTGAAATACTGGTTCATAATCTAAATTTTTGGATAAATTTTTTTAATCCTAAAATTTATATATGTGTTTTTTTAACTAAGATCAACCATTTTTTAAATTTTAAAGAGACGCCAAATCATAGTATAATATTTTTTTCAATCAAACATTTATATATACAAGTGGCATTTTTTGAAACTTAGGGGGCATGGCCACCCTAGCCTCGCCCTGTTTTCAGCCTTTTGATTTGGATTAAATGAAAAAGGCATAATGCGTGGATTTAGTCAAATTTGCAACTTTTTTCAAGCATTTAACACTCAGGAACCGTTCTTCTTCGCAATCTTTTAAATCTGAAAATCTACAATTACATATATATGTATATATACATATATAGATGTTATAGTTAAAACTAGACTTTCGTGAGGACCTATGAGTCGGATTACCTCAAGCTTACTCCCATCAGGGAATGTCTGCCAAGATGGAATTAGCTCCACAACGTGATCACTAACGCAGAGAAGCCATTCCATTTCTCTTCGCCACATCGATTTCTTTTCAGGAGGCAGGGGTTCTAATCTCCACAGTTGACCAAAAAGTGTAGCTACAAATTGGTAGTAATGAAAGTCAAAAGAAGATAAGCAAATGAGGCAATGGGACAATAACCATGACCTAACCCCACATCAAATTACAGCAAACTAACCAAAGAAAACTTCAAACAAACGGATGGCATACCACAGAGATTAGTAATTGCGTTGGAAATAGCCAATGCTGCGCAAACCCCATTTCCACAACCAGACATATCTTCCCCAAGCAGCAATTTTGAAAACCTTTCCTTCATCATCTCAATCTCTATTCACAACCCATGTAAGACAAAAACCAGATTATCAGACATCCAACATAAATTATGTGTAGATTTGTGTATATACAAGGAAAGAGCATTGAAACCATTAGTACCTGACATTGATGAGCCTTGTTTTTGTAATTTTCTTCCATCCAAATGTCCCTTTTCTCCATCAATAGAAACATCAGAACTGACAAAATCCAGCATTTCAGGCTTCTGAACAGGCCAGCCCATTGAAGGGGGTGAAGATGAGTCCTCAGAACTGCAGTGACTCTGCTCTTCATTCACCGTTGCCTCCGATACCAAAAAATCAGAGCTTGAACTGCTCTCTCTGCACTCCTCTTGAATCACGTTAACAAAACCCTTAACATCACCCCCATTATTACCTAGCCCACATATTTTCTTATCCAAAACTTCATTTTTCTGGCTTAGACCCTCCATTTTTTTAGCCCCAGCAAAACCAGGGGAAGCACAATAGACGAGTTGTTCACCACCAAATCGTTGAAATCAAGCCTTCCAAGATAAAACCCATTTGAGACCTTGGCTCTGTAATACAAACCAGGAAGTGATTTTTGAGACCCAGAAGATAAACGATGAAAATGGGTTTTGGTTTTTTTGACCTTCTGAGCTTGAGTAATTGAAGGCAGAGATTGAGCTTTGTTGATGATAGTTCTGTTGGATTGGCTCTCTTTCCTCTAGGGGAGGGAGAGCTCTATCCATAAGGTGTCAACCATGCTTGGTTGTGAAGGGTACAAGTGAAAAATAGTGAGGACCTTATGGGAAGTTTGGGGAGGCAATGAAAGTAATATTTATGGGAGCAGAGTGTTATGATTATTAGAGGTTACTCAAACACTGAAAACACATGGTGTATATCTCTGTGTGTGTGTGTGTGTGTGTGTGAGAGAGAGAGAGAGAGAGAGAGAGAGAGAGACTCCTCAAGCATACCGGACTCTCACTATGCTTTGCTTTGCTTTGCTTAAATGAGACTCTCTTTCCCTCCAGCTTTGCTTTGCATTTGCTTAGAGAAGGTCTCAAACATGATTGTGAAGGGTGTTATTATATTGGAAGCTTGTTTCATAAATAAGATAAATGTAATGGGAACAGTGTGACGGATCTGCCAATTATGTCCACCATTTTTCCCTACCATGAGGCTTTTCTATGATTCTATCAGTGGAATTTGAGGATATGTATGTAATTTTATTGCTATTATTTTTTTAAAGTTCGAGTCAATTACCCCAACTCATGGGAAAGAAACCCTGACCGTTTCTTCAAGAACCTCTCATAGTTATTCAATAAATTACACTTGATAATCTTTTAATTATCTCACATGGCAGACATACATAGGAAAAGGCTGATGAAAATGGCATGCATCAAAGGATACAATGATCAAGTCATGCTCATACACTCTGGAAATCTCTTTTTAATGGGAAAGAAAATGTCTGGTGAAAATCATCTTTGTAATTAGGAAATAGGGATTGTACATCAATGTTACAAATGGTGGGGGTGTTTTGGTAATTTTCAGCCAAACAAGAGGCATGGCATGGCAGATTTTACTATATTAACAAAGGGGTAGAGCTGCAGGTGTGCTGGCTTTTCAGCAACCACAGTTTGATGATATTGAGGAGTGAGGACAATGCAACCCGTTGTTTTTTTTTTTTGGGGCCCCAAGGTAGTTAAGCGCAATAAGCGGATAATTTTGAACAATAATAATTTGAACAAAAGAGCAAGGTTTGGAGATTCACTTGTTTAGGGTTTCAAAGATAATTGTGGGGGTAAATTTGACTTTGTCCATTGAGATTTATTTAAAATTTCAATGCATGACTTAATTTTTATTAATAAAATTAAGAACTTAAAGTTTTAATTAGTTATTATATCTCTTGTGAATGACTATTTTCTTCCTCACTTCCATCAGTAATTTTTAGGAATTCATCATCACTAAAGACAAAAGTTCAAGACACTTAATTATTTAAAAAAAAAGGAAAATTTGGAATGAAGTTACGAGGATAGAGTAAATATTCATTCTCCAAGGAATTGATAAAAACCATATTCTTTTCAAGGGACATCATGGGCAAGCAAAGAACAGACAACCTTAATTTCAAGATGGGGTCCTAAGTAATCCCGAAAGGGGTAGTCAAGTTGGTTCAATTGGCAGGCTGAAGGGCCTGGAACTAATAGGTCTGGAGTTTGACTCTTCTTGGGAACAGTCCTTCCTCTAATTGTGGAGGGCCATCTAACAGCCTTCTCGGCTGAGCCGGTCAGCCAGAGCTTGACTAGGCTAGTTTACCTTCTCGTAGTTCTTTGCCGGCTAAGACCACGGGGCGGATTTCACTCAGTGCGCACCTATAAGTAGCGGCTACGGGCTTCTCCCCGACCCTATAAGGTCCTAAGTACAAAGCATGACATTTGATATGAATGTGGGTTTGATTTATTACTTATTAGTTTGGCAATAAAAAAATTAGTTGCAGTTGAGATCTCATGATAATCACAAAGCCCCCCCCCCCCGGGGGGGGGGGGGGGGTAAACATATACCATTAATGTGACTGACTTCCCTTGTAAGGCTTTTACGTTGTAATTCCACTTCGTTCACAGTGCTGGTTGTTCCAACTGAATGAATGCAAAAGTTAGCCTCCCTCCCAACTGCCAGTTAGTAGTCTACCCAAGTTCAAGCTGCTTGCTCACGATAAGATTTATTTGTACTCATGCTAAGGTATACTTTTTTTAATGTAATATGTGATAAATAGATACAGTCTATTAATGCGTTATTTGTACTTTAATTAAGGACGGATTTAGAAATTCCGTTAAAAGGCACTAATTATTCAAAAAAAAAAACAACGTGTTATGTCAGAGTTAAAAATAAAAGAAAAAATAATATTATTTTTAAGGAAAAAAATTATTTTTAAATATTAAATCAATAAATATATATTTTACAATTTAATTGTTCAATTAATCTTTTTAACAATAGTTAAGATTTATTAGAAATGTCTCTCGGTGCTAAATTTATTATTATCTTATATGTTATAATTGTTAATTTATAGCCCTACAAAGAGGGGGTGCTGCGTCCTATATGAGTTGTTTGAGGAGAGGAAAGGAGCAGCATTTTGTCTCTTGTAGGACTTTGTCAGGAGAACTCGACAAAGCAGACAGCGGCTGATCGAAATTACAATTGTGATTTGCGGAGGAGGAGGACCGTGTGTGAGCCCTTTGATAGAAACCCCTCCAAGAGGAAAAAGACAATTAACGTAAGAAAGAAACCCGAGACGTACTCCGCGGATCAACTGCTGAATTGTCCTCGAAAAACAAGGGGAGAAATTTCAATGCAACTATATAGTGTGTTTTTGGAATAAAAAAAAAAAAGTGAAATAAATTAAAATAAATTAAGAATTCGTAATACGTACAGTGAAAGAAAAAAATTAATGTGATATAAAATTAACAAAGATTTATAAAATTTTTTATAATTTTTTTACGAATCGAACGGGGTCAAAATATGTATTCAATATCCTCCGTTCGTACAAACAAACAATAGAATGATATATATACAAGTACCATTCACAGTTTTGAGTATAGGATAAGACATTTAAAGCTGCCTCTCTTTCTATTTGGAGTACTGCAAAAACGTGACAAATTAAGAGCATTGATGAACATTTATATCTATATTTCCGAAGCTGCAAGCACTGCTTTAATGCCAATTGTTCTCTGAAATCCCTCGACAAATGACTGGGAAGTGTTGGGAAAAAAAAATGGAATAATTTGTCCAGAAATCTGCTAATAGATTAAGGTAAAAATCTACTTGTGCAGAAGTCATTTTTTAAAATAACGGCTTTTGAATTATTTTTATCAATCACGACTTTAATAGATAAAAAAAAAAATTATTAATGACGACTTTAAAGTGAGTACGGACTTTACAAAGATTATTTTTATAAAGGCTATTTATGCTGTGATCGAGTTAGAAAAATAATAATAATATTAATTGACTGATTTGTAAAATTTTAAATTTTTGGTGATTGCTTTGGGTAAAACCCACTTGAGCCCTTGGTCAATGAGCATATTACGCAGCTGCATCTAGTACCAACTTAACAATATTGAAAACATAAGATCGCCAGTCGGGCTCGCTTGGCATTAGTTAAAAAACTCTAATTTTTTTTTTAATTTTTTCTAACTTTTACCAAATGCCCAAAAAAAATTATCACACACATAGAACTACCAACTTTTTTCAACTTTTAAAGTTTCACTAAATGCCAAAAAATTTTTAGACTACTAAAAATTTTTCTTCTTTTTTTAACCTTCAAACCGGCTCTTACTTAGTAAGAGACACCCCACTTGATAAATCAATAAATTTGTATCTTCTAGAAGTTCAAACTAAGCCTGGAATGCTGTTAAATATACTAGTGTAGTACTTGTCAAAGAGTTTCCGATACTTAAATTAACAAGAGAGTTGAGAAAATAATTTAGCAAAGTTTCACTAAGGTAAAATTGTTGTACCTGTGTACTTGTGAAATTGTGATATATATTAAAAACCTTACATAGAGTAATATGCATGAGCTGCATGTAATCATACCTTATTGTTTAATAGGATAATGACTACTGTATTGTAGATCTCAATATTGATTCCCTAATTGGTTAGCCAAACTATTAGATGATAGCTGCTTATAACAATACATTCGTAAGCGTATATCTCGGAAGATGTCAGGAGATCGTTGTATGCGTGAACCATGACGTAAGCTACTTTAGTATTTAACCCGGTCGGAACATTTAATCAACAATCAACTGAGTGACTAAGGACCTGATCGAAAACGTCCTTACTCGGTTACTCCCGGTTGAGTATAGGTCAAGCGAGAAACTTGGCCATTGCGGGTGGTACAAGATCTCCCTAAACCAGATACCCTTGATTCCCCTGGTCTCCCGAGCAAGATTTGAAGAATCTAACGGTTACTCACTTTATCGTATCACACGTGCATTTAATACGCCATAGGCCTGATGATGTTGGTGTGACAGTAATAAGACGTACTTCTCCTCTTTCCTATCATGTGTCAATTTGGGATATTTCAAAATTTTTTGAAAAGGCACAAAGTAAATTCAAGCCATCCCTCTAGCCAAAATACGAACGGATCCTAACCATTGATTTCGATGTGGGATTTCGAATTTTGATATCTTCATTTTGAACCCTCCATCTTCACATTTGTCAAAGTTGTTTTCGATACTCCGCGTTTTCTATAAATCCTCTTAGCGTCTGAATCTCTCACTCGTGAGGCAACTTCCTCAATTTCTTTGATAAGCTTCATTTTCCTTGTAATTCTTCTTCTTCTCCATCATTTTTCTCCTTTTATGCGTTGGTTTGTTCACTGTGGCCTTATCTTTTGGGGGGTCATCTAGGCAGGTTGTAAATTCAATAATGAAATTTGTAGCAGCATGCCCTTTGATTGCTAACCATAGTCAGTACTGTATGTCAAACTGACTTAGCTTAATAGACCATTTCATCAATCTTCCCGAAGTCTCGGGCTTGTACAGGATAGTCTTCAATGGCTAATCGGTTAAAACTACAATTGTTTATGCTTGAAAGTATGCCCTGAGACACTAAGCGACTGTAACAGAAGCAAGCGCCATTATCTCCATCTTAAGGTATCTTTCTTCTACTCCTCGGAGGCCTTGAAACCCACGACCAGGGACATGGAAATGAAACCCAAAAATAAATATCAAACCATAAAAAATGTGCCATATCAGAGCGGAAGCTAATTAAAGTAAGTATTATTCAAGTTCTTGAATATTCTAAATACCTTTAAAATGCCCTAAAAAATGGGCTACAAAACTATGCCGCAAATATGGGCCCAAATCAATACTTCATTACGTTATAATTTAAATGTTAAAATTCAAAATAAAACAAATCATCCAGCTATAACAATCGAAGACGGCTAGCTAACCCATTGGTCCATCACGAGTATCAACCCCTGCATTACCAACTGTAGTAGTGCATGAGCACTAAATTTCACATGTACTGAGAAAGTGTTTATAAAAAATAATTTCTTAATCATCCAAAGTTATTAACACTAATTAATAAGAATAGAATTTAAAATCTTATAATTTTCAAAATATCTATATTTAATCATTTCATTCAAATTATATAGTTACTTAACCATGATCCCGCAGTCTCATGCTAAAAATAAATCATATCACATCATTCACATCACTATACATCAATATCATACTATGGGTCAGGTACTCTGCAAGTTTAATCTGTGGCCTCAGAACTAAATCCCCAGGCCTAAGCTGTGGGGTATAACTAGTCCCGCAGTCCTAGATATACTCATCACATCCCCAGACCTCAATTATAGGATACAATTGGTCCCGCAGTCTCAAATGTACTCATTTTCCTTAGTAGGCAAACCAGTCCCGCAGTCCCGGTATTAGATATACGCTAGAATAAGCCATATATACATTTCGTAGGTTTCTAATCTACTGGTTATGTTAATCACCCTGCGTAGGTTTTGAGACTTCTAACCTTTGGGCTCTAGAACCCACTCTTTCTAGTACCCTTAATGACCCCAATAACCCAAAAAATCAAATCTCAACTAATTCCTTTAATTAACAGCACAACATACACAAGAGTTCTCCTTAATTTGATTTTTCTTTTTTTTTTTGTGTTCATCATTTAAATCAATAAGTCTTATGAAGTTAATTCTCCTGGACCTAAGTTTCATGTTGCCCATCTATTAATATCATTCTCATTTCAACATTTATCAAATAAATCTCATGCAACCATATTCATGAATATATATATATAACTAGCTTGCTAAACAAAATTTTATATCAAGCATGTCATGACAAAGAATGATTCAAGACATAAATTTTGATAATTCATGAAAAATAGAAAATAAAATATTTTATACTAATTCAAAAGCTTAAAATACTTATAATTAACTCCAGTTTCATAAAAACAAATTTAAAATTTATTCATAAAGCCATATAATACAGATTTTAAGAATACTAAATGGATATTTCTATTAGAACCATACAGAACAGCTCACTTTCACGATTTTTATAAAATCAATTTTAATTCCAAAAATTTTGAAATTTTTATAGAAAGCTCATTCATATATCTAGTTTAACATATAAAAATTTCAAAATTTATATCAACTTTTATTTATGCCTTTTATTCCAAATATCTAACTGTTGTCAGTACAGCAACGTAAACCAAGTAGCCAAGTTTCAATATTTTTATAAAATAAATTATTATTCAAAAAATTATAAAAATTTTACTGTAGAATCTCGAACATGCCTATTTTCATATATAAAATTGTTAGAAATTATTTTAATCTCTAGGCATCATTTTTACACCAAAAATCAAACTCTTATTAGCACAATAATTTAAAACAAACAGTCAATTTTCACAATTTTTATAAAATCTATTTTAACTCAAAAAAATATGAAATTTTTACTGGATATTAGTTTGGATATGTATTGCCATATATAAAAATATCAAAAATTAATTCGACCTCTAAGTATGAATTTCATGTAAAAACAGTGTGCTGATCCTAGCATAGAAATCCCAACAAAACATTCAAGTTTTACTATTTTTAATAAATTCATTTAAATTCCAAAAATTTTGAAATTTTTACTGGACACTCCTCTATATGCCTAGTTACACAAATAAAAATATCAAGATTTAATTTAATCTCTAAGTATGATTTTTATAGGAAAATAATGTACCCATTTCAGTGTGAAAGCTCCAGAATTTCACATAATCAAGAATCAATTCATAGAACAAGTTTTTCAACTCTTGCACATATATATATACATAATATGATAAAAAAAATATATCAAATAAACACAATCCCATATACCTCGTGTTATATACGTCGACAAAGTATGTAAAAACTCTAAATTAAACACCAACTCAAGTTGGCCCTACGAACAGTCCCCGTCGATTTCACTCCAAATTTTCTCTACGATCACGTTCGCCATTTCTTTCAATGGATAAATGGTAAACACTAATCTCTCTCTCTCTCTTTTTCCTCACACAAGAAGGAAGAAGAGAAAAAGAAACAAAATAACAAAAGATGAAAGAGGTGTATATAGTTATACGGGAGATAATGAAACTAATGGTGTAAATGTGAAAAATGGTATTTACGCACTAATTAAAAATCCCCCTCCCTCTTACTCAGATGCATGCACTCATAAAAACCCCCCTTAATTCCTCCTCTAACTCCCACATAACCTACCAACTCTTAGCCTCCCCACAAAGTAACAAACAATTATCAACGCCTCTCCTCCCTACTGATGAGATATTAACGTATAATTACATATATACCTATACACACATTAATTCATATAACATAAAAGTAATTTAACACAAGATCATATAAATAAAATATAAATGGGGCCCAAATATCATAATTTTAAATATTATAAATTCAAAATATCATAATTTTACTTCGCTCGGGATTTTTTATCAGCGGGCGTTTTCAACTTTTCTAGCCACCTCAAAGCTGGATCGTTTTAGATTTCAAAGAGGATATTCTCTAACCTTGTGTTGAGAGAAATGAAATTTTGATCTAAATCAATGTATCGTCCTTTATCTTATCCTGGTTGGGTATCATTTCTTTGACTTTTTGAACTTTTCGTATCACGAGCATCTCTGGACTCACGCGGTCTCTTCTTATCAATTTTTGAACCACCCGCTCTATCACTTTCTTGTTTCGCCCTCAAACCATTCTTCACATTGATATGTTTCTGAGCTCAAATTATTTGCTCAACCATACCAGTGGGACATTTTTTCAATAACGAAACTATGAACCTTGTCATTCATAAACCACTCATGAAGGTCGTAACGGCTACTTTGTCATTCTCTTCATTTACCTCGAGAATTTCTTTGTTGAACTATACAACGTAATCCTTGAGGGCCTTGTCTTTGCCCTGCTTAATTGTTAAGTGGTGGATGGCCGGTCTCCTCTGCCTCTGCCTCTGCCCTCAATAAAGTATCCTACAAAAAGCTTACTAAGCTGGGAGAAATTGATGATTGTACCTGGCTTAATCTTATTTAACTAGAGCCTAGTTGGGCCCTTAAGCGTCGTCGGGAATACCTAGCACATTATCTCATCAGGATAAGCATGTATATATATTAAAGTCTTATACATCTCCAAGTGGTGAAAAGGATCTTTCGTTCCATTGAAGGAATCAAGCGTAGGCATCTTAAATTTATTAGTAGGGGGCAAGCCATCACCACCTTAGAGAACGGCAAATCTGTGTTGTCAATCGCATCATCTATCACATTAGGTGCCCGAACAACAGTGAGAATGCCTTGCATCTGGGCTTGCATGGCCCTCATTGGTTCTTCCCATGGATTGAAGTATGTTTCCTTCACACTGGCCGCCTCGATACTTGATATGTCACCGTGGTTTCTTGCCACTCGTCCACTACCAACAATCTTATTCCATCTTCGAGACTCCTCCGATCAAATCTCATTTGGTTGCTTATTAGGGATCTCATTTTCTCTAACAACCCCACCTCTGTTAAGGCCATTTACATCTTCATATCCTCCTCCATTGACTTCAACATCTTCTCCGCCATTTCCGCTGTTGACGAGGGGATTTGCTGACGGTGGGGTGTCCATAGCATTCACTCGCTGAATCGACACTTGGTTTTGAGTTACAACTGTTTGTATTATCGCCATCATCTCGGCTATTTGCCTTTCCATGGCTATCATCTAGTCATCATTCTGGTTCTCTATCGTTGCTGCTAATTGCAATTTTGGTTGAGTGTTTATGACAGATCTAGTTTGGACCATAAAAACTACGAGAAAATTGATTCCCACAAACAGCGCTAACTGATAAACTAGTAAAATCTTATCCTCCGAAAGTCCAAACTAAGCCCGGAATACTACTAAATACATCGGTATGGTGCCTGTCAAAAAGTCTCTGATACTTAAATTAGTAAGAGAGTTGGAAAAATAATTTGACAGAATTTCAATAAGGTAAAAGTGTTATACCTGTATACTTGTAAAATGGTGATATATATAAGATATCTTACTAAAATAGTATACATGAGATACATGTAATTATAGCTTATTCTCTAATAGGATAATGCCACCTGTATTGCAGATCTCAAAATTAATTTCTTAACTGGTTAACCAAACCATTAGAGGATAGCTAGTTATAATAGTACATTTGTAAGTGTATATCTCGAAAGATATTAGGAGATTGTCATACACGTAAACCATGACATAAGCTATTTTGGTATTTAACCCGATCAGAATATCTGATCAGCAGTCAACCGAGTCACTGACGCCCTGATCGAGAATGTTCTTACTTGGTTACTCCTGGTCAAGTAAGAAACTTGACTATTGCGGGTGGTACAAGATCTCCCTATATCACTACCCTTGAATTTGAAGGGTGATAATTCGTATTCACTTGTCCTATTTAGACATGTTTGTATTTATGTTTAAACATTTTAAATTTTAATAAATTAATAATTTATTTTAAAATTGTGTAAATTTTGAATTAACACATCTGTATGGTATTTGTTTAATAATTTTGTATTAAAATCATATTTTAAAAAAATTCAGTCATCTTAAGCTCCATTTGGCAAGAAGCTACTAATTTTTTGATTTTTTTTAAATGACCAAATTTATCTCTTTACATTCTAATCTTCTTTTAAACATTTAAGTACAAAAATATCAAATTAACAAAAAACTAAAAAGTTAATTACTAAAAAAGTTGACTTTTTTTCTCTTTCCAAACACCAAAAAAAACTAATTTTTTAATAATTAGGTACTAATTGACTATAAAAAAAAGTTAACTTTTTGATTTGTAACTAATTTTTTTACTTTTCAAACCAAGCCTTTAACTTCCTTCTAACAATGTAGGCGATTCAGCTCTAGGGGGCCAAAAAAAATATGGGAAGGCCCAAAGGGAGATTGTTAACCAGTGTTGATCCGTCTTGCTTCATTGTTGGGTTATGCTTAGCTAATTGGCAAAATAATGGTATTTTAGTGAAAGTCCAAACAGTTTGTCCTTCTCAAACTTTTAAATATTAATCAGCTGATGATGATCTCCGTCACCAAAGTTGCTCTGCGCCGAAGTCATCCCTTCCCGAGACAGCTGGACGGATAATTAATAGGCCCACCCTTGCCTTTGATGTTTATTATTTTTTTTTTCTCACGAAAAGATTATTGCTGAACAATCCACTGTGCAACAGATCTTACTTTATTCTAATCCAATGGGTTGTAAGCAGCCCACTACGGGCACCATGGGCACCAGAATGCTCGTGCATAAATTTGAAAATAGTTCCGTGAAGTTCGTTTGTAAAGTTCATGGAACGTAAAACGTTAAAAATTTTTAAAAATTATTTATTTTTTTATCTCAGTCACGTAATTTACTATACATAAATTATATCAAATTATTTTATTTTTCATCACCACAAATACTCTCATAGATGGAGAATCTCCTTCCAGGGCCATGGATTTGCCAGAGGGGTTCAGAGATTTCAGACACCATTTGATTATACCAAAAAAAAAAAAAGATGAAAGTTTAAGGGGGTGTTGGTGCGGTAAAAATCTTTAAAAATTTTTAAAATATTTTCAAAATTTTTTAATACATTTTATATTTTTCATATTTTATAAAATTTTTATAAATTTATATATATTTACATATTTCAAAAATTTTTTACAAATTTTAATATCATTACACAAACCCTAATAATTTTTTTATAAATTTCAAAAATTTTATAACGATTTTTAATAAATTCTAACATAAAATCGCTTCAATGGTAGCTCAATATCGACTAATAACCTGCAGAAAGTATAAGCTCAGAGACAAGGGTTTGAATTCCGCTGAATATATATTTAACTTGAACGGTGAAATGTCTTAAGTCAAGCCATTTTCTCCCGATTTATTCACTAATTACGCAGACCGTTGAGTTCTGTAATAAACGGATGGAATTCTGGGTTAAAATCGCTTCGATGCTAGCTCCGCGATCGACGAATAACCCTAAGAAGACGTAAGCCCAGAGACGGTGATTCGAATTTCGCTAAATACGTCCTCGACTTAAACGATGAAATATCTTGAATCGGATCGTTTTTCTCTTAATTTGTCCACTAACTACGCGAACCATTGAGATCTACAATAAACAAATAAAATTCTGAATTAACCAAAAAAAATCACTTTGATGAACTAAAAAAAATCATTCGAATAATTTTTCTCCCACGCAAAAAATAAAAAATTTTATAATTCATCACTAAAAAATATAATTAATTATTGCAGATCGTACATTAAAAAAATTACCTAAATCATATTTGTCATTATTTTGTCACTCCATACACACTCTAAATAATTTATGACGATTAATTTTTTTTATACTTTTGATAAAAGCTTAAAATTTTCTACAGCATTTAATTATTTAATAAAAATTATTAAACAAAATTTTTGTTAGGGCACATTTTGAGTGATAAGAAATAAAATAAAATAAATTTTAAATTCATAATTTATATAAGGTGAAAAAAAAAATAAATAACTTTTATAGTTTGTTTGACACAAATTAAAAATTAACCCAAATCGTTCAAATGTGATCTCCTTTACCAGACAGTTTGAACGGTTTGAACTGTTAATGACGAGAAGTCATTAAAAAGTTAATAAAATTAAAAAAAAATTATAAAAGTTAAAAAAAAAAAAAATCTTCTAATTGAAGTTTTAAAACAAAAGAACAGAAAACGAAAGGCAAAAGTTGAAAAAATTGACAAAATTTTTGCAACATTTGAACAACCAAACGCCCAACATGTATATCCGTTTTCATATTCACGATGCGCAGCGGAAAGGGGACATTTCACACCACATGAATATAAAAACCGCAGCTAGAAATTAGGTAAGGAAAAGGGATATGTTTCGTGATCTTATCTTTTCAAATTTGTAAAAGCCATGGCACATGACTTCAGCAAGGAATATAACTCTACCAATTTTACCAAAAGGAAGGCAATCCAGCAGTAGTTCTAATACATATCATCAGATTTCAGTTTATACTTGAAACATCATCATCCACGGGGAAAAGAAACTGATCCATAACATAACTTCTCAATATATATATATAAAGGGAGATAAACGCATAACTGAAATCATTTAAGTTATTTAGTTATTACGATAGGGGCAAAATCAGATTCTCATCGCCAAAGTTTGGATCAGTGCTTGTGAAAATCTGGGTCCTTGACTATGGTCACAGGGCAAGCTGCATTTGACATCACATAATTTGTCACGCTTCCAAGGATTATCCTGTTTGATGACCAAAACCCTCCATTAATACGAATCAGATACATATATACATAGAGAGAGCAGAGAGAGAGATTATTTAGGGGTATGGTGGGTTTGTGAGAGATGAGATAAAGATGAGTAGTACTAATACCTTTTGATGGTGCTAAGTCCCCTGCTTCCCATAACCAAAGAGTCGAGCTTCAGATCTTCAACAGCTTCACAAAGTTTCTCTCTCGCATCACCCCAGTACAGCTTCGTAACAACGGTCACCTACGATCACACTCAATTCAATATACATATATGTATATGTATATATGATTGAGAGAGAAAAAAAAAAAAAAAAGAAGCTTCTTTCAGATTGGGGAAATTAAGAACAAGAACCTCTTTCTGTCGAGAAGCAGTGTCAAGCATGTCGAGGAGTTCAACGTCGGTTTGGACATCGTACTTCTTCATAACCTCCGGTTCACGGAACTCCGTCAGAGGAATGAGAGCTGGAGAAAAAAAAAAAACCCATGTCAGTTTTCGATCGGATCGGATCGGATCGAGTGAGATTCGACAGAAGATGATCAAGAAGAAGAAGAAGAAAGGGTTTGGGGCTTACGAGAACCAGACTCGGACCAGAGAGAGTTGCGAGACTCGTCGGAGGAAGAGTGCTTGACGTGGATAACATAGAAAGTGTCCCCTTTGTCGGCCAAGTTGTCAATCGCCCACTGCAGAGCCATCTTGCTGCTCTTCGAGAAGTCCATCGCCACCCCTATTTTCCTGTCCTTTCCCATTTCCCCTCTCTCTCTCTCTCTCTCTCTCTCTCTCTCTGTATATATAAATATATATATATATCGTCTGCAACCCTTTTTATCAGAGGATCACATATGACATTTGCTGAAACCGAAAAGGCCGAGAAGGCAGAAGCTCGTGAAGTTAGAGATGATGACGATTTCACCTTTTTTTTTCCTTCTTTATCTTTGCCATTCGGATGCTCGGGAGCGCTATGACAGAAGTACATGCCCACACAAATACAGCGCCCAAGCTAAGCGACCCGAAACTAGGAACTGGATCCGGGTCGGATCTTGCAATTAGAGATAAATTTAAATGAAAATAATAAAGAACATTTATGGATTTAGACAAAAAAGAATGAAGGGGAATGAAAAGATAACGGTGCATTAGGTTCATTTGTTTTGAGGCTTTTTTTTATATTTTGTATTTTTAAAAATAATAAAAATAATTTAAAGTGTGTTAGGAGTAAAAAAAAATTAATATAAATTAATAAAAATTATAATCTCGTAATACATACAATACGTAAAAATTAAAAATTTTATGAAAATTTTTAGTATTTTATTCAAAATTTTATTAATATTTATGAAATTTTTTGATATTTTATTATTTTCAAACAAAGATAAAACACATTTGACCCCTTATATCTTTAAAATTTGTTTTAAAAAATACAAAATATGTTAACAAATAAAATATAAAATAGTCAAAAATTATCTAGAATCTTTTTAAAAAAATTGAAATGAATGTTATATTAATTTCATGACATTAATATAGCTCCATCGGATGAGTTTAGAGTGAAATAAATTGAAAATTTATAATACTTGTAGTGAAAAAAAATGATATGATATAAAATTAATTAAAATTTATAAAATTTTTCGAAATTTATTTACAAATTAAACGGAGCTTATGCATTCACGGTGTTTTAATTAAAAAAATATAAATGCATGCGGATCGGCGCAAAAATAAATAAATAAAGATAAAAATGTAAATGAACGCTTTTGCTCGCAACGGAGAAAGCTTCGTATGCTGGACCATCAACCCTGATGGGGAAATGTGCAGACTCGTCTTTGTTGGCCACGTTTGAACCGTCCAGATTGCACGAGTTAACTAGCGATAATACAGGCCTAGTTTGGCATTTTGCGTCATGATTGGCATACATACAACCCATACGATGTGACATAAATTGATGTGCTGATATTTCAAATAATCTTTTTCGGTGCTCATTTTCTTTTTTTTTTTTCTTTTTATTCATTTTCTTGGATGAAAAATTTCTTGTCCGTGCTTTTGAAATATAAAATAATTATATTTCAAATCTTTTGTATGCAATTTATTGCAAACTATTAAGTGCCGTTTAGATGGTAAAAAGTGACCAAAAATTTTAAAATGTGAAAAATATTAGTCACCTTTTAATATTTAAAAGATCAACTAAAAGTGACCAAAATAATTCGTTGGACCATTGTAAAGCAACTTGTTCCAATAATTTTGATCAAAAAGTAGTATGAAAAGTTGATAAATATTAAAAAAAGTCAAAAAAAAAAAGTAAGTTACTTTTTGGAACTTTTTGTAAAGATTTGTAAATTTTGAATTTTGAAAATTAACGCATGAAAAACAAAAATAACAAAAGTGAGTAAGAGGTCATTTGGAGGTTCAAAAACAAGCAAAAAAGTGAAACTTTTAATAGTTTTTTGTATGATTTTTTAGTTACATTTTTTTGTGTTTTTGGTGGAACAAAATGTAATTTTTTGCATTTTTTACAACTTTTAGGTGTTTGGTAACTTTTTACTGTGACAAATTAAAAAAGTGGTAACTTTTTGTGTGTTTGGTATTTTTTTACTGTAGCAAATCAAAAAAATGGTAACTTTTTATTTTATTTTTTACTATAGCAAATCAAAAAAGTGAAAAAAAATTGTGGTTCTACCAAACACACCAAAAGTTACAAAATATAACTTTTGTTATTTTTTTACTAGTTTTTGAACTTCCAAACGAGCCCAAAAAGTGGATAATTTTTTGTAATTTTTGCTGATTTTTGGTCCAACCAAACGGGGCTTAAGTCCCGTTTGCAAATTTAAATTTTAGTAATCTTTAGTTTTTTTGTCAAAAATGACTAATTAAAATTTTTTATGTGTCTAGGGAAATAATAGTAATTTTTAGCAATTTTTAATAATTTTTATAATTTTTGAGTATTTGGTAAAATTTTTGATAATTTTTTACAATTTTTTACAACTTTTAGTTACTTTTGATAATTTTTAAGTTAAGCAAATTAACATAATTGATGAGTTAAAAAGTAGCAAAAATCGATAATTTTTACTAAAAATTGGATTGTCAAATGATCCCTCGGTAATTGTTCTTTCTATTATTATTATTTTTAAATCTTCTTACATGTAATAGAAAATAACTTTAAACTCCCTTTAAATTTTAACAAAAGTAAATTCAGAGGTGAGAATATATTATCCCACCTCTTATGAAGTTACTTATCTTTCTCTTTGGGATATATAAAATATAGTTCAGATTTTTAATCCTGCAAATCAAATACAAAACTCAAATCAACTTGGTAAAAACTAACAGGATACACCTCCAATCTTTCAACTATATCCAGTAAGCAAACACGGCCTAAGGGGTTTGGTGGATGGAGGGAGAGGATAAGGACAATTAAAGAGAAGCTTCTTGGCAATTTCGTTACTCCCTTTCAAGCGGGTTGTATGATTTTTCAACGCCGAAAGTGTAAAAACAAAACTGCCTAATTTAGTGAGCCCAATTATAATATTTTTGAGGCAGACGCAAAACTATTAGCAAGCAAATTAGGCCTAATAATCAAAATTCGGCCATTCCAGATGAAACCCAAGATTCTAGTCCCTCATATTTGGGCGGCCCAATGAAATGGCTTGACACATCAGACCGGCTCGCTTCCACATTTGAAATACAAAACGAGGCTTCATTTATGTTTACACTTCCATGTATGTGTTTTTCAAAAAATTATTTTGTAATATATTTATTTAACAAATTTATATAGTTACCAATTTTTTAATATCTCCATATTTCAAATTTTCAAATCATTTTAATAATGTAATGAGCTTGTTTGGAGCTCCACAAATTTATACAAATCTCTATAAATTTTTACAAAATTTAAATTAATTACCCACAACATAAATTATAAAAGTGTAAATTTTAATTCGTACTAACTTTTATAATTCTAAACATCACCCTTGAAGTTACAGAGGGACGGTGATTGGAGGCCCAAACCAAACACTCCTAGATATACATGTAAAGTCCATTGCTATTTAGGTTGCGTTTTATTTGCTAATAAATTTTGAAAATTTTTTAAAACCTCTAAAAGTAATTAACTTTTTATCTCACTGCACGAATTACGAACTCACAACTTATCTCATTTTATCTCAGTTTTTGTCACTCCAAACACACTCTTAATAATTGATCCAAACGCAGCGCTGAAAGGAACAAGTGCAATCCCATCATTAACCATTTTCAAAAAAATACAAAAATTATTGCGATAGTTTAGAGACTACCTTTCCTAATTTTGTCTTTATTTATTTATTTGTTTGTTTAAGGAAAAAGTCGCATAAAAACAACTTGAAAAATCCAAATGACATATATACATAAAGCCGGCAATCGAGTGGAGGAGACTTTCCTTTAAATTAATAAGAAATGTATACCTAATTTTCATCAATCAATGAACACCTAATTTTCATTTTCCTTTAATAATAATTAAGAAAAAAACATGTAATGTATCGCGATCATAGTATGGAGCCAATGGCGCAGAAAATTGAGGTGCTTTGGCGGCCAACGAGTCCATGACTGTGGCACTGGTTTTTGTTCGCTTTGGAAAAAAATTAGCTCTTGGTTTTCGCATTCTCGTCCTTATGAATCCACTATTACATATATGTCTATATATATTTTTAAGTTATCCACCATATATATATATATATATATTGAAGATGCCTAATGAGATTTGAACCCGATGTCAACTCGGCAAATAGATAAAGAGTAAATTACATGTGCTTCTTGTTAATATTTAAATAATTATATTTAATACTCATAATATTTAAAATTTATAATCATTTACAATCGTCTTTCTTATTTTAAAATGTTATTAATATTGACATATTTTCAATAAAATTAATGATTAAAACTTAATATAAAATGTCAAATTAATTAAAATTTTCGGTATTTTTCTTATTTATTCCTCCCTCTCTCATATTTCATCAATTTTTTAACAAAAATTCTTAAAAAAAACTTTTTATTTTTACTTATTTTTGAAAATTTTTATAAAAAAACTGACGAAACTATAAGAGAATAAGAAATAAAATAGAAACAACACTTAAAATTTTAGTTTTTTAAATATTTTCTATTATGTTTTAATGGCTGATTTTATCAGAATGGGTTAATATTGATAATATTTTAAAATAAGGGGGTAAGTGTAATTTTTAAATGTTGTGAGTAATAAGTTTAACTACCCAAATATTCAGAGGAGGTATATATAATTTACCCATAGATGAAACATTACTTTATGTAAGAACCTAAAATACAATTGAGTTCTAAATAAATTCAATTAATTTTTACACTAGGTGTAATAAACATCGTGTATTTAACATTTTTAATTTCTATTTTACTACAATATACTTATCGTTTCAATGAGCTAATTTTTTTCGGAAAAATAATATGTGCCTTTGGCAATTATGTTTGTTACAACTTCTTTTATTGTTTTCTAGAAAAATAATAATTGTCATATTTTTTTTTGTTAATGTTTATTTATTATCAATGAGTAATATTATCAAATTAATTTTTAATTATAAAACCTTTTTGAAGAAATGTGCTATTTAAGTAAAATGTTTAGGCTCTAATTGGGTAGTACAGTTAGTTTCTTAACTCCTGACTACTTAATTTTTTGACTTTTTTTGAAATTACTAAATTTATTTTCTTACATTTAAAATTTTTATTAGATCATAAAAATTAAAATGTCAAATTAATAAAAATTAAAAAAATTAACTACTATGGAAATAACATTTTCTCCTTCCTAAACAAAAAAAAAAAAATTAGTTTTTCAATCGCTTCAATCACTAACTTATGATTAGTTACTAAAAAAAGTTAATTTTTTTTTCCAAAACTAAGTCTAATATTAATTTTTTTCAAAAAAAATAAAAAATTTAAAGTTAGATATATATGTGAGTGTGTAAGTCTAATATTAATTTTTTTTTCAAAAAAAATAAAAAATTTAAAGTTAGATATGTGTGTGTGTGTTAAGTCAAAGAGGTAGATGAGAGAAATTTAAAAGTGCAGGCTACTGGGGGCCAACGGTCAACATTTAAATACTTCAATTTTCTCTTTGTTTTGCATTCCTAGGTGGGAAGCGCGAATAGACATAGAGCCTAGTGCGACAAACCACGCCGGTCAATATAGGAAACGACAACGTTTTCTGGCACTGCACTCGAAAACCCCTCCCGTTAATCAAGGCAAACATGTTCCTCGCAATTCTATCGACCCCATGTCCGTGCTCGCTTTGTTTCATTGCCAATCAATGAATTCCCCTTTTTCTTATTCTTTAGTAGCATAGTTTTTCCTTTTGGGTACAAACGAGGTGTTATGTCTTTATCTCTATTTATTAATCTAATCAATTCGTGGGGAAATGCTCGCTCTCTCTGTTTCCCACCCAATACTTAAAAATTCAGCAGAACTTTTAAGTACTTAACTGCTCTTCAATTAAAATAATTTTTTTTTTAAAACATTAATAGTTTTATGTCGAGATTAATGTTTTTTTAATCATCCCCTTATAGAAATTTGAAGAACCGTTTGGCGGGATTTTTCATTGAGCGAATGTAACTTCCATGAATGTTTGATTTTGATTGGTAAGCTGATAAGATTCTAGGTTTACTTTATATTGGTCATTAGTTCAAATCTTTTTTTAGTCACTAAAAGACTGGAAGACTTACGCTATTATTAATTTTAGAGGTTATTTAATGCACAAAAAAAAAGTAACTTTTTGACACTCTCAGAAAAAAAATTAATTTTTGGTTAAAAAATTATATAAAGTGTTTGATTGGTTAAAAAGTACAGCAAAAAATATAAAAGATTAATATAAAAATAATATGTGATAAATTTTGATTGAAAGAAAGTATAAAAAAAATTAGTAAAAATTGGTAAATTTTAGTTAGTTTTGATTGATCAAACACCCTTATAGAAATTTAAAAATTTTGAGCAACAATTAAAGAAAATAAAAAATTAATAAAAATTAGAGGAAGTTGTAAAAGTTAAAAATGTATTTTATAAATTTTAGTAGAAAAATTTTTTAAATTAATAAAAATTGAGAGTTTATCAAAACGGACAAGCTATTTGTTTATGGGATTTGCTACCTAGTTTTGACGTCAGTGCACTTTTCTTTTTTGCCTCCCAAATTATGATTTTGGTTTTGATTATACCCAGAGTGCACAATCTGCTTTCATTTTCAATTTTTAACGTCCTGACGTTTTGTCTACATCTAACCATTGCTAAAAGGCTCTGTTTGGAGAACTTTGGAGCTTTTCAGTTTTTGGCTATTTATTTTTTAAGTTTTTTTTTAAATAAAATTTATCTTTTTACATTTTATTTTTAAAAATTATAAAGAACAAAAATATCAAATTAATAATTAAAATATTAATTTTTTCTTTCCAAACACAAAAAAATTAGATTTTTAATAACTAATTAGTAGATCGTTAAAAAACATTAATTTTTTTCTCCCAAACTAAGCCTAAGACAAGACTAGATCGTGATATTATCTTAATCAAAGTGACATTTAGGCTATTTTTCGTACGTAAAAATGGAAATGGAATGCTTATTTTATTTTTTTGTTTGATTACTAACCTGAAAATAATGAAAATGAAATAGACATTTAAATTTTCATGATTTGATTAAATATTTTAAATATAATGAAATATAATAAAAACAACTAACATTAATTTTTTAAAAACTTTGAAAATAAATTTTGTTTTCGGAGTGCAAATTTAAGTGAAAAAGGGGAGCCAGGGATAAAATAATCGGTTTATAATTCAAATTCAAATTGGACCAAAATTTTTCTTAACTATTAAGAAATATGTCAATAAATATTTTTTAGTCTTTTGAAAAGCTTAAAATACAAATTTGATCTAAAAACAGGTTCAGAAGCAAAATAGTCATCTTATAATATGAATTCAGATCAGACTGAAATTCGTTTAATTATTCGAAAATATGCCAAAGATATTTTGTTATCCTTTTGGCCAGCTTAGAATACGAATTTGGATAAAAAATAATCCAAACGTAAAATCTTCATTTTATAATTTGAGTTTGAATTGAGATAAAATTTTATTAGTTATCAAGAAATATATCAATAAATATTTTTTAATCATTTGGGAAGCCCAAAATGCAAATTTGGGCAAAAAAAACGAACATAGAGGTAAAATAGTCATTTTATAATCTGAGTTTGAATCGAATCAAAATTTGTTTAGTTATTAAGTAATATGAAAGAATATTTTTATTAGTATTTTGGAAGCCCAAAATATGAAATTACAACAAAAAAAAAATGACCAAGAGATAAAACAGTCATTTTACAGCTCAAATTCAAATTTATTTCGAAAATAAGGTCAAGAAGTAAAATGGTCATTTTACAACCCAAGTGAGTAATTGAGAAAAAAATTTTTTTATAAAATTGTTGCTTGTTTTTTATTCTTATTTTTTTAAGTTTTGGATCAAATTTTGATTGCAAATTCATAATAAAATGACTATTCCATCACTTAAATTCTGCAAGGCCTTTCATCAGTCATGTGGGAATAGTTATTCCCATGAAAAAACATTTTAACTTAGTTCTTTGATACCAAATATGAAAATAGGTTAAAGAAAGAATGGATTCTATTCTGACGTACCAAAGATAACCTTAATGCTTTATAAATACTATTTTTATGAAATTTCATTGCTAAAATAATAATAATTTATGAATTTATCAGTTTTAAAATAATAACAGACCAATACTTGTTTTTTTTATTATAAAGTATTGATTATTATGAATTATTTTTATTATGTCAAAATATTCATTATATCATTCATTTGTATTATATGCATAGATTATTATACGTTAACTTTTTTGATTAAAGCAAAAAAAATTGTACTAACATATAAATATTTTTGTTGTTAGATAAACTACATCTACTAATATATTATTTTATTACACAAATAATTATTATCATATTATTTTAATATAATGTTTTGATATAAAATTTAATATCATTCAAGGGTGAGTTTGGTGTACAAAATACAGAAATTTTTTGTAACTTTTGTTCTAATATTATCACATTTTACCTTTGAAAAAAATTACATGCTTGATAAAAACTTGTAAAAATTTGAAAAAATCTAGAGAAAATTGAAGAATGTAAGTAAAAGTTTGAGAAAGTTAGAGAAAATTAAAAAAATGAAGAAAGTTGATAAAAGTTTAAAAAAAAAAATAAGTGTTCGAAACAAAGTTAACAAAAATTGGAGAATGGATTTGGCATACTTTAGTTAAAAAAAAAAAATTAATAAAAACTAATGCTTGCCGAACATAGCTTAAATCACCACAACTCTAATTTCTCTTTCTTATAACATGTAAACCCCTTGAGCCTAGCCCCCGGGCCACTGAAACCCCTTAATCCGTACAAGTGCCCCCATGCGTGTGTGTGTGTGTGTGAGAGAGAGAGAGAGAGAGAGAGAGAGAGAGCTACTGGTAATTGTCGAATATTTGAAGGGTAAGGCCACAGAAGAAATTTGTGACAGAAAAGCATAATATATCTTACACCAAGGACACAGGACCTGCAAAGGAATAGAAGAAAACCCTAGAAAAAGAAGGGTAAAGGAGCACGATGTAGGGTATGGAAGTGACCTTCTTTTTCCATGGCCAGCAGTGAAAAGCGAGGAAAAGAAAATGCAAAAAGAAAGGAGGAGACAAAAGAGGGAAGGGGGCATAATGCGAGCAAGCTTAAGCGTCACTCCAATGTCCAAACAACCGTGCCCTAAATAATGAGGGCAACTCATTAACTCTCTCTCTACTCCTCTCTCACTTAATAACGAGGATTGGCTTTGGTGGTGCGTGAATAAAATTTTTAGAGTTTTAGGTTTCGATGGGTTAAAAAAAAAAAGCTTTTTTATTTTTTTAGTTTTTTCATTTAATATGGTATTAATTTTTTTTTAAGAAATTATAAGTTTTAAGTGTGTTAATTACATTAATATAAAAAAAATAAATCGATAAATTCACCTCCATTTAAGTAAAATTATCTGTCTGAGTAAAAATAATGATAAACCTGATTTCTTTTTTCTTTTTTCCTTTATTTTTTCTAACTTTTAACCAAACGAATGTCAATTTTTAAAATTTTTTTTTTATGAATATGATTAACATACCTAAAAACTACAACTTCCAAAGAAAAATAAAAATTTTAGTAAAAAAAAATCATACAAGACAAAAAATTAGAAAACAAATACCTTTTTTTTTGTAACCAAACACGAAAAAATTCTTTAATAAACTTATTTTAGATAGCTCTGAGCAATTAAAGTTAAATGCACTGGCTAAAATCAGATGAAGGTAAAATTATACCCGTGTAGGTAATATTATTCTATAAATCTAATTTTTATTGATTGGACTCGTCTAAATCGGGTCCACTTTAAATATTTTTCTTTATCATCAAAAAAAGAAATAAAATAAAATAACAATCCTAGACCCTACTTCCACCTGGAGTCCACTCACTCTCCCCCACTCACGGCTTCGATTACTAGACACAGGCATGTTTGCACTCACCTTATCAATAGTGATCTAATTATCAACCATCTTTTCCCCCCCCCCTCTTTTTTTTTCCTCTCTTCTACTTTCTCTTTTACCAAACATCCACATAATAGGTATTAATCATGAGAGACTCCTTATCTACCACCCTTATAAACGACAGAGTAGTAGGGCCTTTGTCATCTAATTAAGGAGAGGCTCAACGGTCCATTTTAAAGCCACAAATCTAGTTTAGGTGGTTGTACAAATTGTCATCGGAATTTTATATAGGAAAGGCCGAATTGGAGACAAAACTCCCAAAACTGATACGATGTTGTTGGGCATTTCCTTGGTTCTTACGCCTTGTAATGGAAGTGTTTCCCCTGGTTTGTTGAGCGAGGGTGACATGTTAATTAATTAGAAGATGTTAATATTTTATTTAATTAATGCTTTATATTAAAAATTATTAAATCCACAGTTCTTTTTGGCTTTACCCTCATGATCACGATCACATCTTATCCCGTTTCTTTACAATGTTGGCTCCCAACTCGTGCGAACCGTAAATAGGCTATCAGTTTTTGCAATCTATTTTTTTAAATAATTTTAAATGAATTATTGGAATGCAACTCAATTTATTTGACCATGTTAAAAAAAAAAAAAAAAAAACATCATTTGAAATTCTAAAACTACCTACTTGTACAATTAATTATCTCGTTTATGTGACTTCGGATGTGTTTGTAGTACTAAATTTGGTAAAAAATTTTCAATTTTTTATAACTTTCTTTACATAAAAAATTTACAATTTTTTTTATTTTTCTCAAACTTTTATCAACTTTTTTATTTTTTTAAAAAACACACCAAACACCCAATATTTTAAAATTTAAACACACCAAACACCCAGCATTTTAAAATTTATCTAAAACCGTTTGGAAGTTCAAATTTTAGTAACTTTTGATTTTTTTTGTTAAAAATTGTTAATAAAAATTTTTCGTGCATTCAGTAAAATAAATAGTAATTTTTACAACCTTTAAATTAGTAATAAAATTTTTAGTAATTTTTGACAACTTTTAGCAAGTTTTGTCAATTTTTTGCAACTTTTGGTGACTTTTGAGTTGAATAAGTTATTGTAACTTAGCTAAAAAGTAAAAAAATTTGATAATTTGTCAAACACTCACAGAACAACTTTTGGTAAATTTTTCCTAATTTTTTCCCTCCAAGCGGACCCTACTTTTTATTTTTTGCTAAAATTTGACACTTCAAATAAGCATACAATCACTTGTATTTTAATTTAAATATTTATAAAACTCTATTTGTAATTCACTATAAAAATTAAAAAAAATAATGCTATACAATTATTGGTATATAAGTTCTTATATGAGAGTCTCCAAATATCTAAAAAATATCAAAAAAAAAAAATCTCTTTCACCCATTTTCTTAAATTTTTTCTAATCAAATTCTACAAATCATTTTTACTATCAATTTTAAATTTTTTTCACAAACAAAATACCACCTGTATCATCTATTAGCTGAGAGACCGTTGGGAAGGCAAAAAAAATTCAAAAAAATTTCAAAAGTTTTTAAATCTCTCCAATCAAAATTTATCACTTATCATTTTTATATTACATTAATCTCAAAAGTTGAGTTTTTTTGAACTTTCAAACACCCCCTCAGTACATTGGAATATATTGGCTCCGTTTGGAGCTTTCCAAAATAAAATAAAAATCTTACAAATATCTACAAACACGAATTACAAGATAACAAAATTTAAATTCTCTATTCATTACACAAATTACGAGATATTTACTTTTACAATTTTATTTTATTTTATATATTTTTATACATTTTCAAACACACCCAATGTATCCGGTGATATTGAGAGGAATTTGCTGGGTATCCAATGAGTACTGAAAACATTATCATGCCTACCCATTACTCATGAATGGAAAGACACTTGTCCCGGTTTCGTTGGGCAAAAAACTATTAAAAATTATAAAAATTTATAACTATTTATTATTTTTATTAATTTTTATTAATTTTATTTTTCATGTATTTATTTTTAAAATTTAAATTTTACAATTTTTTACAAAAAATTACAAAAAATTATCTATTTTTTTTATTTTTATAAACATTTGTTAATTTTTTGTACTAGTTTTGACTAAAACTGTTAGATCAACTTGTTTTTCATCATTTAAATGGATTATTTTAATAAATTTTAATTGCACTTTTAAATATAAAAAATAACTAATATTTCTTAATTTTTATCACTTTTAATTACCCAAACGGGCTGTTACATTCTTTTGTTGACACGACGGTTGGGCAGCCATGTAGAAGAAATTAGAGTGCAGTGGACACCAAAAAAAAAAAAGCACATGATCAGACGGAATTGGGGTGCACGGTGGTCCAGCGATCATTATTAAGCCTTGGCATGCAAGGAGAGCCTGCAAATCTAAAAAAGAAAAAAAAATTGTATCGTGGGCCCCATTTGAGCTGGGGAGAAACTCCTGTTCATTGCTTTCAATGGTTTGTTTAGAGTATGAAAAAATGAGATAAATTGAGATAAATTGTAGTTTGGGGATAATTCGTAATGCATGCAGTGATAGAAAAAAGTTGATGTGATATAAAGTTAATAGAGATTTATAGAAATTTTCAAAAATTTTTAACAAAATACTACACGCCAAACACAGATACGAAAAATGGGGGTAGAGAGAAGAGATTTTGGATAAACAGAGGGGAGATCTCTGTGTTTTGATGAATCTGGTGGAAAATGACGTTTGCGTTTCTGCATTTAACAGAGCTCTCTTTCGGCGGAGGAATTCTACGTACTTTTTCGGAAACTGGAAGCAAGCAAAGCAAGACCACGGTGCTTGCTTGCTTTTACGCAATTGAACCCATAAAAAAGTTCTCCCACCACTCCTTTTTATTTCTTTATTTGTTTTTATAAATATGTACTTTTTTTTTCCTTTAAATCCCTAGGGCGCCTTTGATTGAAAACAAAAAAAAAAAAACAAAAAAAGGAAAAAAAGTGAAATTTTTTTGTAATTTTTATATCAGTGTTGTCATTTGTCACTTTTGATAAAAATTATATTTTTAACAAAAACTTGTAAGAATTAAAAAAAATAAAATTTTGATAAATTATATCTATCTCTTCTTAACATTTAAGTAATTACACTTAGTACCTACAATATTTATAAGTTTCACTTATCATATTTATTTTGAAAGACTACTAACATTGACCTAATTCCAATAAAATCAACTGTTAAAACTTGACAAAAAAAATGTTAAAATAACTATAATTTTAAGCTTTTCTTCCTATTTTATTCATCGCTTTCTCACATTTTCATCAATTTTTTTACAAAAATCCCTAAAAATAAGTAAAATATTAAATTTTTGAAGATTTTTGTAAAGAACATTGATGAAATGTGAGAGACATAAAAAGTAAAATAAGAAAAATATTTAAAATTTGATTAGTTTAACATTTTATGTTAAGTTTTAATAAGTGATTTTATCATAAAGAGATCATTGTTAACAATATTTCAAAATAAGAGAGATAAGTGTAACTTTTAAATGTTGTGAGTGCTAAGTGTAATTATACAAATGTTAAGGGGAGGTAGATAAATTTACCTAAAAAAATTTTGATAATTTTAGCGGAAAAGTTAGTAAAAGTAGGTGATTGCCAAATAGCCTCTTAGGCTTTGTTCGGAGAAGAAAAAATAGCAAAAAAACTAATTTTTTGTGTTTTATGTGTCCGATAAAATATTAAAAGTTACTCATTTACTAAGTTAGCACTTTTTTAAAATACCAACTTTTGTTGAGTTAATTGGGATATAATAATCATTTCACTCTAACTCAACTTAAAAGTTAATAAATTTTTACCAAATAACTAAAAGTTATTAAAAGTTTATAAAAATTTTTATTTGCTTTATCAAACACCTAAAAGTTACAAAAATTACCAAAAAATTTTTATTTTTTTTACCAAACATACAAAAAATTTCAACTACCAATTTTTGCTAAAAAATTATCAAAAGTTACTAAAAATTTGATTTCCAAATAGGGCTGATTGAGGAAGAAAAATATGTTTAATCAAACCTTTTTGTTAAAAAATATTGTTAAAAGAATGTTACAATAGTAATTATGTAATAATTTTTTTGAATGATTCTTTATTTTTAAAATAATAAGTCATTAAAGTCATTATATTATTTGACAATTTTTTATGATAAAATTTTCTAATAACTTAACATTGCTCAAATAGGGTTCATTTGGCAAATGTCCAAAATCTTCAATTTTTTTATTTTTAAAATTTTTCAATTCTTTTACTACAATTTATCAAATACATAATTTCCTTCACATACATAAAATTACCAATTTTTTAATTTTTTAATATTTATAAAATTTGACGAAATGCATGAAAGTAACATGCGTCGACTTGTGATAAGGAAAAAAAAAAAAAAATTGGTAGGTCAAATGGAGCGCAGTGAAGTTGCACCAAAAAATGCCAAACCCATTATTTGCATGGACTTGACTACAATGAAGCACAATGAAAATTGCAGTGAATTTGATTAAAAAGAAGATTATTAAAATGTATACACCTATGTATTATTGTTCATGCTTGTTCGAAATATGTTGAAATTAATTTAACTACTAGTCTTAATTTAACTAAAACTAATGTTTACATCTACGTATTAATTCAACTTTATAAATTATTCTTCTCTATTTATTTTTATCACGAGTCATTTTTTTTATAAATAATAAATTATCATAATTTCAGCCAATTTATAATTAGGTTAGTTTAAGTTAGCTGACGTTTGGAGGCACAAAAAAATGTAAAAAATTCTTAACTTTTAATTCTTGAGTGTTTGATAAATCATCAACTTTTGCTATATTTCTACTCCACTATAGTAACTTGTTAACTAAAAAATTACTAAAAATTATTAAAAATTACAAAAAATTGTCAAAAGTGACTAAAAATTACCAAAAATTAAAAAAAAATTATCAAATGCCAAAAAGTTACAAAAAATTGCTAAAAAAGCTAAAAATCTACTTATTTCACCAAACACACAAATTTATAATTAGTAAATTTTGACAAAAAATACAAAAAGTTATTAAAATTTGTGACTCCAATCAAACACCCCCACTCATTTTGACATTTCAATTTAGTGGTTGTTTAGTGCAATGAAAAATTGCTGAAAAATTTTAAAAATCTGTGAAAATTTCTAAAATTCTCTAATACATTTTACACTACTCGTATTTCGTAAAATTGTTATATATATATATATATATATATTCAATAATTTTTTACAAATTCCGATTAATCTTTTACAAATTCAAATAACTTTTCTACAAATTTTAAAATTTTCTGAACGATTGTTCATAAATTCTGACATAAAATTATTTCGATAAATATAAAAAATCGTTCAGATAATTTTTTTAAAATTAACATAAAAGTTAAAAAAATTCATTATTTATTTTTAAGGAATATGGTAAAAAAAAAATGTGAGTTAATAAAAACGCGCAAAATTTATCCCTCTAAACGCACCATTAAACACCTTTTTCATCGTTGGATTTTTTCATCTCTACATTTCACTAATGGATTTGGCTGAAGACCTTAAAAAAGATTTGACTAAGGGTTCTGGCGTCCGCGAGAATAGGGAAGCAAGAGCCGTCCGTCGCCGGCAACTGATTCAGGCCCTTGTAAATGAAAGATGTCAGCAGATAATGACGGTCGCAAAAACGAACGGAGGAGGAGAAATCCCACAATCCTGCCAGGTCACTCACCCGAGTTATATCCATCTAGGCTGCCACTATAGAAGGAAGGTTTGTTGAAATATTTGTTGAAATTTTAAATTTAATAAGGTTTAAATTTTAGTATATTTTTTTCTTCTTTTATAATATTTTTTAATTTGTATAATCATTTATAATTTTAAAGATATTCGAAGTAAAATTTTTATAATTAATACATGATCAAGTGTTGTTTTTATTTTAACAATTACCAAAGAACTTGTGCTCAATTTTTTTTTTTAAATTTAATCTTCTTAATAGTTCACCAACCAATCATTTTTATTTTTCCTCAAACAGTTAAACACTTTACTTATTTTCAATTATTTTATAATTTAAAAAACTTGGTATTAAGTTGCTCACAATAAAGTAAAATTATTATATATGGGGGCACGTTGTATATATATACTAAGTTCATATTAAAATTTTTGGGTAAGTGTAAAAATCACTCCTATACTTTACTCTTAATTTCACTAATTTCAATTGTGACAGTCAAATTTTTGTACTTTCGATCAAGCAGTAATGTTATTATGTTGTCTGTTACTCGTTAATTGTAACCGTTAAAGTTAAGAGAAGAGTTAAGGAATATGATAAAAAGGTTTTTTTTAAAAGTATATTTCATCTATTTCTTATAATGCTTTACTCTATTGTTGGAGTTTATAGTATAAATAAAATCTTATAGTATCCGTCAACATGGTATACTATTGAACCACATAAATTTTGTATTCCTCCTTATTGTTTTTTTTTTTTTTTTGTCTGTTTTGCTTTTGTTTATTTTATTTTATTTTTTTTTTGTGTTGTATTAAAATTATTCAATATGCCACATGTTGACTAATAAAAATTTTCTAAATAATTTGTAATTTCAACAATCATTGATTTACTAAAATTTTTATTAAAACAAATTTATAATAATTGCTTCATCAACATTTTAAAAAATTGTTGACCTCAACCAAGAAAACCTCATAGCTATTATATATAAATTTTTGAATTATAAAAATTAAGTTGTGAATTAACCTCTTTAAAGTTTAATTTTTTCTTAATTACTATATATAATTTAAAATTTAAATATTTAATTAATTTTATAATGTATATATATTAATTTATTTTTTTAAATATAATTTTTGAAATTTATTATAAATATTTTTGAACTTCCGAACCTAAAATCCTGGCTTCTGTCAGTTGATCCCCTGTTGGTGTAATCCTTCTCCGTGTAACCTCCCGGTTGGTGTAGTCCTTCCCCAAGTAGCCTCGCCTCTCCCATTGCTTGCATTCTCAATTTTACTCAATGAGACTTCATTTAGGGTTTTAAAAATTATTAAAAAGATGTTAAAAATTTTTAAAAATTATTTATTTTTTATTTCACTGTAGAAATTACAAACTCATAACTTTTATTAAATTTTATTACTTTTTTTTTTCACTCCAAATACCTCATAAATGTATATAATTTTATAATACTAAAGGTGCAAATGACAAAAAAAATTAGCAAAAATTAGTCTATTTTAAGATTTGGCTCGATTTGCATAGATGAATTTATTATTATTAAGTATTGAGAGCAAAAATTATACATTATTTCAAAAGAAAAGTGAAAATAGTTTTAGAATAATTGTAATAATATAATAAAATTTATAAGAAAAAATTTAATTATTGTAACTAAATTGATAATTTTAGTAATGAATTGACTTGGTACATAAGCACAACGCGGGAGATAAGAAAATTGCAAATGAATAATAAGGGTGAATTTTTAAAATTTTATTGAATAAATTAACAAAATTATATAAAATAGTATGAAAATAATTAATTAAAATAAAAAAATTAATCAAATTGACTGCCCCAACAGCCCAACTCAAGTTAACCTAATTCTTTATTTATTTAGCTTTCCAAAAATTTTGGGTGTGTTTGGAGTGATAAAAAATAAGATAAAATGAGATAAAATCTAATTTGAGAAAATTTTTTACGTTTGGTGCGCACAACTCAAACCGCATTTTTTTTAGATGAACAGTAAGATTCCATTCCAACGGATTGAATTTCTGTGTAGACGGATTCAAAATTTTGGATAATCACGACTACTTTACACCACAATCCGTCCAAACAGATTATAAAAATTGTTTGGATAGAAATTGGCTCAGAGTTGGCGTTTAATTTTGGGTGTGTTTGGAGTGATAAAAAGTGAGATAAAATGAGATAAAATCTGATTTAGGAAAGCTTTTTACGTTTTATGCGCATAACTCAAACTGTTTTTTTTTAAGATAAACAGTAAAATTCCATTCTAACGGATTGGATTTTCATTTGAACGGATTCAAAATTTTAGGTAGTCACGACTTCTTTACATCACAATCCGTTCAAACGGATTGTAGAAATTGTTTGGATAGAAATTAGCCACGCGAATCTATTAGAACGGTTTCTATAATCCGTTGGAACGGTTTTTATGACTCCGTAAAAAAAATCAAAGTGAGTGTCATTCAGCAGATTAAGAGTTTATGATGAGAATGACAAAAAAAATTTTGTTATTTGATTAATTGAATTCTAGTTATCGACTTTTTTTGAAATGTATTGAATTTTTTTTAAACTTTAATAAGGTAAGAATGTGTAAAAATATAATAAAAATTTTTATGCACCAAACGCAGGCTTTGCTTTATGTGATGATCAAAGTAATTTTGGAATCTGAAAAATATTAACTTAATGTTAAATTTGTTATGGATGCGAATAGAATTTAGGGTACGTTTGGTGTATAAAAAAAAAGAAAAGGTTTTTATAATTTTTACGTATTACTACGAGTAACTTTTGAAAAAAATATGTGTTTTATAAAAATTTATAGAAGTTAGAAAAAATTAAAAATATTTTGTAATAGGTTTTAGTTGAGAATGCTAGAACAAAATTGATAATTAGTGAAAAATTAATAAAAATTTTACGTTACGGACTCTTACACATACAAACACTCTTCTCTACGTGATGTTTGGATTGCTAAAAAATATACATAATAAAAATATAAATATTTAATGTAAAAGTAATGTATAATAAAATTTAATTAAAAAAATATAAAAAATTAATAAAAATTGGTTGATTTTGATAAATCAAATACCATTGAGATTAAATTATTTTCATAATTTTAAGTTGTGTTTGAAGTGATAAAAAGTAAGATAAAGTGATATAAATTGTAAATCCATAATTCGTATGATAAGATAATTAGTAAAGAGTTTTTAAAATATTTCACGGTTGTATATCAAATCAAAGCCAAACGAGGCCTTACTTAAAGGCGCAACGCGTGATGCCACGTGGAGTGAATGAGGACAAATGTCAGGTACTGGAAGTCCACTCCCACCAAGTTGTAGCGAATAAAAGAAGCGCCAACACGTCCTCCTGCTCCTGCCCCGCCTTAACTGCTAACTGCTACCCCCACTATATATATATATATATATAGAGAGAGAGAGAGAGAGAGAGAGAGAGAGAGAGAGAGACCGACTCTCACCTCCCTCGCATGACAGCCACAAAATTACTCTCATTAGGATTTTTGCTCGTGGAAATTTGTCAGAAACAAGATTCTCTGGAATATCGTCAATCAGAAATTGTAGTAAAATCATTTATTAAATAATGTGCAAGCATTTTGAACTGATTATAATTAAAACTTACATATATTAGTATTTGTATTTTCATATTAACATGCGACGGGCTGCCCTTTCATCTACACGTGTCTTTATTTTGAATTTTATTTATTCTTTTTGGAGAACTGACATGTGTTTTATTTTTTATGTGTGCTTTTGTTTTATTGTTTTTAAATTTTAAATACATAATAATATATCGTCTTAGTTAATTCTTAAACAAATTAGAGATGTTTGGAGCTCTAAGTTTCACTTAAAAATACTAAAAATCTTTAAAGTTTACTTATTTTATATCTCATTATATAAATTATGAGATTACAATTTTTATCAAAATTTATTATTTTTTACAACTTCAAATGCCTTCTTACTCGATGTATATAGTTTTTATTGCTAAGACTTCGTTTGAGTTGACAAAAAATTTCTGAAAAACGGTGGAAAAAACACTTAAAATATTGTGATAGGTCATTTACTATTATTGAAAATATTGGGGTCATATTTTAAATGAATTAATTTGGTGGCAACTTTTTTTTTTTTTTTGGGTTGAAAGCTTAATTTTCTTTTTAGTGTTTGAATATCAATCATAGGCGGATTCACATAGGGGTAAGGGGGTCAATTGACCCCACTGGAAATAAAATTTTTGTAAAAAATAGTATAATTTTTGAGATATTTTTATACTTTTATCCCTATAAAATATATTTTTCAAAGTAAATTGCCCTTATACTTTAAACAATTTACAAATTTTGCCTCACTAGAAGCAAAATTTTTTTAAAAAATAGTATAATTTTTTAGATATTTTTATATTTTTATCCTTATAAAATATATCTTTCACAACAAATTACCCATATACGTCAAGCAATTTACAAGTTTTGCCCCTTAGGAAGTAAAATTTCTTTAGAAAATAGTATAATTTTTTTAGGTATTTTTGTCTTTTTGCCCCCATAAAATATATCTCTCAAAACAGATTGTCCATAAGTCAAGTACACTGCCTTTATTTATCGACTTGACCCCACTGTAATGAAATCCTGAATCCGCCACTGATGTCAATGTTATTTCTGCATTAAAAATGTTTAATTATTGACTTGACTTAACATACTCTAATAACAATAATTTCAAAAAAATTAACTTTTGAAATATTTTCCACCCACCAAAAAATTTACGAACTTTCTCATTGGCGCATGTTTTTTTTTTTATTTAAAAATTTTATTCCCGATTGACATGCGTTATTGGTGTATATCTATGCCCAATTAGCACATTTCATCAAATTTTAATGATATGGTTGAATTTTAATTTTTTTAGGGCATATTGTTAATTTGATATTATTTAAATTTGCATATAATTTAAAATTTGAATTTATGATACTTAAATCATACACGATGTATATGCTAATTTTTCATTCCCCATAAATTTAAAAACATTACAAATACCAACAGTAGTATCCAGCTTGTCCTTGCTCTCCTTATCTATTATTGGTTAATTAATAGAATAATAATTTTTACTTTTTAATGTTATTTCAATGAAATAAGCTTTCAAAAAAATAGGTCCTAAAATGTGAAAATAGTTATTAGGATTAACACCAAATTTAAAAGTTCACTAAATTATTTCTTTAATTATTTTTCAAAATATTTTTAATCTAATAATAGTTTTTTCTTATTTAATTTTTACAACAAACAAAGCATAATTACTTACTGAAAATCTGGAGGAAGGGTAATGGAAAGGTTTAAAAAATTCATTGCAGGGTTGCCGTGGAAAATAAAAGATTGAAATTTGTTTGTTTTTAATTCAATAGTTCTAATTTATTTTAATTAAAAATATTTTTAAAATAAAAATAAAAATTTTAAAAATCTTATTGAAATATAATTAATATGAAATATCAAAGCTCACATATAAATAAATCTCGCCGTTTATTTTTTCACTACAACTTCTATAATGAATTTTTTCATTGCAGCCCACCTGCAATGGAATTCCCCAACTTTGAACCAAGGCAAAGAAGTTAGATAAGAAAACCAATAAGCGCTATCGCAATTATTTGCTCCAAACACAAGATAGTTAATTTTTTTATGGTATTAAATATTACATTCGTAAAACTAAAATTGTAAAAAAAAAAATTAAATAAAAAATTCATGTATAGAAAAAAAAAAAAAAAAACTGACTTCGCTTGCTTTATTCACTTGTACATGGAATTTTTCATGTTTAGCAATTTTTGTAATTTTTTTATTAATGTGGTTATCATATTTAAAATTACTAAATAAATAAAAATTAATTTTTAATTAAAAATTTAATATAAAATATAATAGATAAGCTTTAAATAATTCTACAATTCAAGAAATAAAAAAATATGTATTGCACTTTTGGTTGAGTATAAGTATTTCTTTGGGGGCAGTGAGCTCAGCTTTTAAATATTGTGTTTTTTTTTGAATAATTAAAATTATCTTTTTATATTTAAAACTTTTTTAAATTACAAATAATAAAAATGTTAAATTATTAAAAATTAAAATATTAGTTGCTAAAAAAATAACTCTTTCTTCTTTCTAAACTCAAAAAAATTAATTTCTTGGTGTTTGAGAGACACAAACTCTATTAAAAATTACAAAAGAATTAAATAAAATTATCAACTTGTTTTAAATTTTTTTCTAATCAAATATCACCTGAATTACTTTTTTTTTACTCCATTAAAAATTGCAAAAGAATTAAAAAAAATTGTCAACTTGTTTTAATTTTTTTTTCTAATCAAATATCACTTGAATTACTTTTTTTTTCATTCAAACTCTACTTTGCTTCTCAAATTCTACCTAAGGTGAATCCGTGCATGCTTTTTGTTTATCTTTTTTTAAATAAAAATTATATTCAAATTTAATACTAGAAAGAATTAAAAAAAAAATTGTAATCATTAATCCATCCCAAGATCCAAACAGACAAAAGGATGGGCAGCCTAGAGAGGTAAACCCTGCATGATTTTTTTTTTTTCTCAATTGGCGCGTCTTACAAAACCTCACCGTAGCGCGTGAGTGTTAGCCAGAGCTACGGTTCATCTCTCTGTAAAGTAGAACAATATATACATATATACTTCTCTGTGTCTCTTCCTCTCTCTTACTCAGAGCATTCTTGCTTTTAAGCCCTCTCTCTGCCGCGCTTTGTTCTCTCTCTTTCGCTCTCTCTCTCTCTCTGGATATTTGGGTTCTGGGGACCCCAGTACTGTGCATAACCAGCAAGCACAAAGAGTGAGCCATAATTGAATCTTAAAGAAGCAGCAACGCAAAACCCATCACCATCTAAAACCCCACCTTTGATAGTCTCTGTGTTTATCAGTTGTATATCTATAGTCTGTAATCTGTTGGCGTTTGAGCGATGGCAGAGGTCTTGGACGACGGCGAGTTCTGGCTTCCTCCTCAGTTCCTCACCGACGACGATGTACTCATGGACTTCAAGGCCAGCAAAAGCAGGGGACTAGCAGATACTGGGGCTTTCTATCCGGAGTTTCCTTGTGGGTTCGGTGCGTTTGGTCCGCGCTCCGACCTTGGTTCCCCGGTGGAGTCCGTGGTGAGCTCAAACGAGACGGAGAGTGATGAGGAGGACTACATAGCTGGGTTGACTCGGAAAATGGCTCACTCGACTCTTCAGGATGATTTCTGGAGGGGGGACTCTGGTTTGGCCTGTGATAGCCTTAAGGTATTTTTCTGTTTTATGAGACCCCGCCTTCTTTTTTTTTGGGGGGGGGGGGGTTTGCTTTTAGATTCTGATTTGTGGTTTGATTTGTGTTTTTTTGTAGTCTTGGCCTATGGCTACTTCTCCTCAATCGACACTCTGCAGTTTTTTGGGTGGCTGTGGTTGCAAGCAGGGCTCGAACCTTGGCAGCCCAAACTGTCCTTCCCGGCTGCCTTCGCCGCCGGCTGCGGCGGCGGCGGCGCGTCGGAACCAGGACGCTTGGGATCTGCTGTATGCGGCGGCTGGGGAAGTCGCGAGGATGAAGATGATTGAAGAAAACGCCGCGCATTTCCAGCAGAACCGGGGACTTTTGGGTCCCCCTCGAAAGCCCAGTCCTGTCTCTGTCCCTCTGAAAAACCATAACCCGAATCTCGGATTGCCCTCAAATCACTCACTTTCTTATCATCAATTGCAAGTGGCCCAAGTAAGCCTCAACATCAGCATCTCTTTATGTGTTTTCTTTATCTCTAATCCCTCTATATGAACTCTCTATATACTGATTCGTTTTCTGCTTTGTTTGAATATTTAATAGTTTCAGCAGTTGAAACAGCAGCAGATGATCAAGCAACAGGGGTCGCCGGTTTGGGGACAGTCGAAGGCCGGCGGGCACTATCAGCAAAACCAGAACCCCCAGATGGTTCAGAACAGAGCAAGAAATGGAGCTCGTCCTCTGGGTCTTTCGCCTTCTGCTTGGCCTACTCTGCAACAGTCTCAGCAGCAGCAGCAGCAGCAACAGCAACAGCAACAGCAACAGCAACAACCCAGTTCAGGGATGAGAGCGGTTTTCCTGGGCAATAATGGGTCGAAACGGGAATGTGCAGGAACAGGGGTTTTCTTGCCTCGTCAGATCGGTGGCTCAACAGAGACCCGGAAGAAGCCAGGTAATTTATGAACCGATTTTGTTTCCGTTTGAGCTATAGATCTGTCCCTTTCTTTCATTTTACTTAGTTTGCTTTTGGTTTTTATTCGTAATTACAGGTTGGTCGACGGTTTTGCTTCCAGACAGAGTGGTTCAGGCTCTGAACTTGAACTTGGAAGCCATGGATGCTCATCCCCGGGTTCAGTCTCAGTTCACAGGCACTTTCACTCCCGACTATGGTAAGACCCCCCAACCATTTAATTTGATTTCTGTTTCCACTTTCTGAATTTGTTCGATGTGAGTGATGTGGTTTCAACTGTTTGTTGTAATGTTTCTTCAGATGCTGGTTTGAAATATCGGAATAATATCCCCATGACTCATCAGAAGCGCAACATGCGTGCACAGCCAGTGATGAACCAAGAGCTACGGCTGCCCTCGGAGTGGACCTATTGACTCTGTCGTGCTTCTCAAGTAGTATTTGTTTTTTGAATCTTCACAAGTGGGGGAGAAATTGAAGTCTGTTAGTGGTTAAGTTTGCATTAGGGAGTTAGGGGGTTATATAGATGCATTAGAAAGTTAGGATTATTATAGAATAGAGAGAGATAGTTGATATTTTAGGGGGGGAAGAAGAAGAAATGGCGGGTATTTTTGGGATTATGGTAGAAAGAAATGTTTGTCTGCAGAATCAAGGAGGAGGAGGAGTTGTTGCAAACAGCTTTTTGTTCTTGGTGAATTTGGCCTTCTCTCTCTTCCGCATGTGGGAATGAGAAAATAAAAGTCAAATTTGAGAAGGATGGTCGGGCCTCTCTTTTTATCTTTTTACTAGTTTGTAATATAAATGGGGGGGTTTTGTTTTGTAGCCAAATTGATTCCAACCCAGCCCATCCACCATGGCCGGGAATCAATCAATAATAGTTTTATAATATAAAAAGAAAGAATTTTTGAATGATTTTGTGTTATTCTCTCCCTTCTTCCCTCCTTTTCGTTTGTTTATTTAAATGGGTTTTGTTTGAGGTATACAATGGAATGGAATTGAATTGAATGACTGTTTTTATATTTTTTATATTTGTTATTATTTTGGCTGGTTCATTTATTTAAAATGATATTTTATATTTGTTTGAGAAAATGAAATAAACTGATACATTCCTCTATTTCTCTTTATACGAAACTAGGGTGTGTTTAGGGTGAGGGGTTGGTGCGAAATTGAAATCTTAAAAATTAGTTCAACTGTTAAAATTTTGAGTTTGTATTTTGAGTTTATTTTTTTAGTGGTTATTAGTTTAAAATTTTTTTGAGTTACTAAAAGTTCATCTGATTGTTAATCTTAGCTGAGAGTTAATTCTGATAGCATGAGATTTAAGGGGGGGGGGTTGTGGGTACGGAATTGGGTCCTTGGGGGGGGGGGGGGGTGTGCGCGCGCGCGCGCGTGTGTTAGAGTGATGAAATTGGTGAGGGGGGAGATAATGGTTGAGAGAAACGTGTGGAAAAGATAAAATAAATGTTAAATTTTAAGTACTTGTTTTTATTTATTTGTGTTGGGTTAAAGAGAAAAAGATGCAGTATCTTTATCAATAAGTTAATTTTTAGGGCTGCTCGGATAAAATTTAATATTTTTAGGATTTGTTTGACAAAATTTGTAATTTTTATTTTGGCATTTTGCGTTCAGTATTTGTACTTTTTGTGTCCATTTTTGTTTTCGTTGTTTTTATACTAGAAAAAAATAAAAATTTGAAAATATATTTGGTAATTATAGTTGTTGATTAGTAACTCGGTGGTGGTCGAAGATGGTGATAGCTGATGGTGGAGATGGTGATCAATCGATAGTAGTCGATGGTAGTTAGAGTTGGCTGACAATCGGAGGTGGGGGTAGTCGGCGATGGGTTTGGGGGGGTTACAATGGAAAATTTTACTATAGGGTTATAGTGGGTTAATTAATTGTCATGATTTGATTACATTTAATCTAATTGTCTTAACTTAATGTGATAAAATTAAGCTCAAAATAAAAATAAAAATTAAATAAAATTTGATTGGAATATAATTAATAAAGAATATAAAAAGTCATATTATATAAAATATAATCAAATTATGACCGTTGATTCACCCACTATAACTCTTGAAATCCGTTGGTGATGGTTGACATTGATTGAGTAAAATGGGTGATAGTTATGATTAGTGGTGGTTTTTGTTGTGAAAGAAAATAAAAATTAAAAAAATATTTTTTAGATAATTTTTGAAAATAGTTTTTACTTTTTTAAAAATAAAAATAAATTTAGTTTTGATGTCCATTTTTTAAAAAATAAAATAAAATGACTTAAAAGCTGAAAGTTTTGTCCAACGGATTCTTAATTTACATAAAATTTATGAGATTTTTGTATTTTTTATTTTATAATTTATTTTTTTAGAACTTCAAATTTAATAGCCCATTTGAAGCTACGCAAAACACATAAAATTTTTTATAAAATTTTAAATTTTTTTATAGATTGCACCAATTACAAAATTATACTTTGAAGGCGTTTGGCGGTGCAATTTTAGCAGAAAAATAATCAAATTTTACTTGTTAAGTGTTTGGTAAAATATCAAATTCTGTTACTTTTTTACTTTATTATAGTAATTTGTCAATTCAACATTTATACAAAATTATTAAAAATTGTTAAGAGTTACTTAAAGTTACTCAAAATTATCAAAAATTTTATTAAACACTCAAAAGTTACAAAAATTATTAAGGGTCTATTTGGTAATTATTTCGTTCTTAGGTTTCTATTTTTGTTTTCATTATTTTTGAAAACTGAACATGAAAACTCACTTGACAAATTTATTTTTAGTTTTTAGTTTTTAAAAAAATAAAAACTATTTTTCAAATTTTTAAATATTATGAAAATATAGAAAAAGTGTTTTTCTCAACTTTTCATTTTCGGTTTTTATTTTTTTACACAACCATTACTAGTTACATCAATTAATAACCATCGTCTGCTGGTCACCACTAACATCAGCCCACCGCCTCTCGTCATCGCCGCTGCCACCACTACCTCTCACTCATCCTCGATCACCGCTAAATATATTATTATTTAATATAAAATATTTAATTATATATAAAATATATTAATGTATTTACATAAAAATATATTAAATAGAATTTAGTTAATTATTAATTTTATAAATAATTAATTTAATATAGCAAATTATACATTAAATATATTAATTAACTAAATTATATTAATTATAATTGAACTTAATTAGTTAAATTAATATAAAAATATTTTATTAAATTATTTTTGATAAATAATATAATAAATCATATTTAATATATTTTATCTTTATTGAATGAAATTATTTATAATAAAAATATAATTAAAACAAGTACATTTAATTAATTGAAATTCAATTGATTGTTTAATTCAATTTAATTAATTAAATTAATATAAAAATAATTTGATATAAATTATTTTTAATAAATAATGTAATTAAATTATATTGAATATATTTTATTTTTATTGAATTAAATTATTTTGAAAAAATGATATAATTAAAATAATTTTATTTAATTAATAAAATTAGTTAATCAAATAAAAAAATGATTTAAGTTAATTAAATTAATTAACGTGAAATATATTTTATTAAATTGTTTTTAAAAAATAAGTATAACAAATTATGTTTAACATATTTTATTTTTATTGGGTTAAATTATTTTTTGTAATTAATATAATTAAAATAGTTAAATTTATTGAATTTAATTAATTCACAACTCTATTCATCAATTAACAACTATCGTTATCAAATATATTTTTAAGTTTTTGTTTCTTTCCTATTAAAAAAATGAAAAGAAAAATTAAAAAGTGAACATAAAAACTGAATACTGAACACTAAAACTGAAAATTGACAGTTTTACGACATGGGCCCTAAACATTGCTAAAAATTAGTATTTGCTTCATCAAACACACTTCGTGCTTTTAGTGTACTGAATTTATTTGAAATTTTTTAAAAATCTCTAGAAACTATTTATTTATTATTTCATTGTATAAATTACGAACTCATAACTTATCTCATTTTTTATCACTCTAAATTTCTAATAAAAAATACCAAAAATTACTAAAAATTCTCTCCAAACACCATTTTTTTATATTGTGTTTGGATTGGTAAAAAATGAGATAAGTTATACATTTATAATCCGCATAATGAGATAAAAAATAAAAAATTTTTAATATTTTTTTTTAGAGTTTTTTTTTTTTTTTTTTTTTTTTCTAACCAAACGAAGCCGATGTTGTAATTTTTTTTTTTATGTGTAATTACTAAAGTGACAGGCACCCTCATTAAAAACGACCTAGAGTCTTAAATCCAAAACGACACACGAAACTACCCCCATTTATCTTTATTTATTAATCTATCTGTCTGACATGCCTGGGATGCTGGCACTTTGACCAGGGCAGTCTTTCTTGGGCCACCACACTTCTACGGCCAATTTTTTTTTTTTTTTTTTTTTTTTTTCAAATTTTTGTTTTGAAGGTCCAAGACGTTTGAGTTGGGTTCGGTGTGTTTCGTTGTCCTGGGGAGCTTCGAAAGTGCCAACCACGATACTATTTTTGTTTTTTGTTGAAGAATTCAAATGCGTACTGTTTAGGTTAGTTTACCAATCAATTAAAAACAATTAATTAAATTTGCTAGTTTTATTTGCATATTTTTTAGTTTAGTGCAGCGCAGCGCAGGGAGGTGAGTTCGCTTTCTGGAACAGAAGATGCTTGACTGACTTTTTATTTCCCCGATGTGAGCCCCTTTTGTCACCTCTCCCCTTTTTCATGTTTAAATTTTTAATAGTTTTTATACTTTTTCTTTTTTTTTTTTTTTACAAAAGTTATTAACACTCCGTTTGATAGGTTCAAAATCACCTAAAGTTATAAATATTTATTTATTTTTATTAATTTTTATCTTTTATTTTTTGTGTGTTTATTTTTAAAATTTAAATTTTACAAATTTTTACAAAAAGTTACCTGCTTTTTCTCACTTTTTCAACATTTGTAAATTTTTTGTATTACTTTCTGACCAAAACCATTAGAATAACTTACTTTGCACCGTTTTAACAAATTATTGTGATCACTTTTGATTTGTTTTCTAAACTAAAAAGTGACTGAAATTTCTCATTTTTTTTCAACTTTTGGCCACTTTTGGTTGTCCAAACGACCCCTAAATATTTTTTTTTGTGTGTGATATAAAGTAAGCAATAATTTTTAACAACTTTAACATATTTATCAATTTTAATGTGGTTGATAAAATTTTTAGCAACTTTTTTGTATTTAGTAAAAATTTTAATAACTTTTGATGTGAGTAGATTATTGTTGTTAAGTATAAAAGTAGTAAAATTTGATATTTCGTAAAATACCCATTTGTCAAAAGTTAGTTTATTTATGCAGATTTTTGATCCACCAAATGGTAGCGGAGTGCATCTATGTATGGCACCATTTAGCAACCTAGTTTTTAGGGAAAAACTATCGAAGGTTGCTTTTTGGATGTTTAGTAAAATACTAATTTTTTATTTTTCTACTTAGTTACAATAACTTTGTTTAACTTTTAAAGTTATAAAAAATTGTCAAATATTGATAAAAATTTTACCAAATACTTAAAAATTATAAAAAATTGTTAAAAATTATTACTTGCTTCACTAAATGTACAAAAAATTACAATTAATAACTTTTGGCCAAAAAAAAAAAGAATTACTAAAATTTATACTTTCAAACGATACTTACATGTAATATATTCATGTATGCACTTTTCTATTAAAAAAATAATTTTTGGTAACCTTTTAAATTGAGAAGTTATTTTAATAGAACAAAAAAGTGACAAATTTTGGTGTTTGCTAAATATCCAGAGTAAAATTTGATAATTTTTTACTAAAAATTACACCGTCAAACGCTATCCTGATATCTTTACCATGCAAGTACTAATTTGTAAACAAAATATTTCTAACACAATTAGTTTAAGGTGGTGGCAACTGAATTGGATCAAATTTATATGATGTAAATTCAGACAACTGAAAGTACAAGTACTAATAACAAATTGATGATATATAAATTATAAGTGTGCGAAGAATTTTATGCAAAAATATAAAATTTTTGTTTAGTCAGATTAAATAAATATAAGAAATGAAAGTCAATTTTAGGAAATTAATTTTTATTTTAATATATATTTTTTCTGAATAAAACGAGAGAGTGATTTGAATTTTCTAAAATTTTCCATTTTCCTTAGACGAATCATTAGGTGAATCATTAGGTGCGCCAGATGCGTTGGGTGATCGGTTCAAAGGTTGCATTGGTAAATGAAGAGCTGGGTGTTTTGTACTTTAATGATACTGATACGAAACTTTCTACATTCTATATTAATTATGATTCAATCAAATTTTTTAAATTTATATTTTTTTAAAAAATAATTTTAATTACATTAAATTAAAATTATTGAATTAAAGTTAATGATACTGATACGTAACTTTTTACATTATATATTAATTATGATTCAATCAAATTTTTTAAATTTATATTTTTTTAAAAAATAATTTTAATTACATTAAATTAGAATTATTGGATTAAAGTATGAAAGATCTCAACCCTTCATTTTTCATTGCAACGTCACAATCTGTAGTGAATTTTTTCACTGTAACTCTCTTGGATTCGTTTGATTTCGTGGACGGCGGTGACTTGCATTAAAATTCCCATCTCCAAGATTATACTTATAGGGGTCGTTTGGTTTACTGAAAATTTTTAAAAAATTTTATAAATCTCTGTTAACTTTATATCACATCAATTTTTTCTCTCACTGCAAGTGTTACGAACTCTCTCCAAATCACAATTTATCTCAATTTATCTCACTTTTTCTTACTCCAAACAACCCCTAGTTGTTGGTGAAAATAGCAATGGCAATGTTTGGATCTATAAAAAAAAATATAAAATTTTATAAATTTTTACAAACATAAATTATGAGATTGTAAAATTTAAATTCTCTACTCACTGCACAAAATATGAGATATTAATTTTTATAATTTTATACAATTTTATATAATTTCAAACACACCCAATATTAATTATGCGGGGTATTTCAACTGGTACAATCTTAAATTTATTTTCTAATGGTTATTAGTTTAAGTCTCCTAAAAATCACTGAAAACTTATTTCGTTATTAATTTTAGGACTTTCAAAGATTAGTCGAGGTGTGTCGGAATTGACCCGAACACTTGAATTTTCAAACCAAAAAAACAAAAAAGGAAAGAAAGAAAAGAAAAAGAAAAAAGTGTCAATACTTGAGTGGAGTGAAAACCAAATATGAATTTGAGTTTAAAATTTTAAACCAAAACGATTATTGTGCTTGCTCATTATTTAATGTTAAATAATTACTCATTATCTTATCTGCTTTCAAATGTTAATCTAACGAAAAAGTTTGATTTCGCTTCAATATCTACAATCACCAGTAATTCCACATTCATTCATTCCTCTGGTCTAGAAAAAAAAAAAGAAGTAATTATATACAAATAGAAATAGAAATACAAATAATGTATGAATTTATAATTTAATATCATAAAAAATAAACATTAATTTGATTTCGTAACCACGGAAAGATTTCTAGTTTATTTCTGAAAAACAAGACAACCAAATTGATTAATTTTATTACACACTGCAAGTGCATTGGGATATTGAACATTATCTGGTAAATGTATTTGATTAAATTTATGAGTGTAAATTGATCAAGGTGTCGTTTGGAGCACCAAAAAAGTTTAAAAAAACTTCAAAAGTTTTAAGTTTTGTAAACTCCAAAAAATTCTAATTTTTTTGAAAAATTTATCAAAATCCGTTGCAACGAATCAAAATGGTGCGTTCCAAAGGATTCTGCCAGATTTTTTTTAAAGTTTAACTGACATTTGTACCTAAAAGTTTTATAAAATTTCAAAAAATTTCAAGATTTTATACTAAAATCTTGTCACATGTCACTTTATATAATTTTTAACAATTTTATATCAAATCAAACACAAACATCCAGCTATCATTTCAAAATAATTTTTGCACTCTAAACACAAAAAAAAAAAAAAAAATTATTTTTGATTTACTTTTTATTTTTTTGAGCTCGAAACGCACACTAAATTTGTGATTAGAAAAATTATGAGTACACGTCAGTGTATTTTTTTTTTTCTCAAATGAGACTATGGATGAAATTTATGGGCAAAAGTGATTTTTTTTGATCCACACTCGTTTGTACTTTTAATGTACCCTAGCACTGTTTGATTTGTTAAAAATCAACAAAGATCTTTGAAAAATTTTGAAAATTTTTAAAACCCTCTAACACAATTTGGTAACCTCGGACTTCATGAAATTTTTATATATATTTACATATCTCAAGAAATTTTACAAACCTCAATACTTTTTTTATAAATTTAAATAACTTTTTAACAAATTTTAATGAATTTGACATAAATCCACGAGAACGGAGCGAAATAATCATTCTCACGGTTTTTTTCTCTCTACATTTTTCACATAAAAGTTAAAAAATTCAATAATTTTTAAAAATATTTTTACAAAAATCCGTAAGAATAAACTCAAAAAATCATTATCATAGTTTCTCTATTTAACTTTTTATCGCAAAAGTCTAAAAGTTACACTATTGTTCTCCAAAAAATGTGATCTAACTTAGAAATGTCCAGATCATATTTTTTTTTTTTTAATTTTTCGTGTTTTTTACCATTGCAAACGCTACCTTAACATAGTTGGCATTGCTGACTTTGCATGCAGTATGTTGAGTTGGCCACGATCAGGGTGGTGTCTAAAAATTTGGGAACTTTAGACAAAATTTTTAGTGAGATTTAGTCTATGTAATGTTTGTTAGATATTATAATTATTTGATATTTAATGCATTAATTATTATTATCTAATTTTTTTAAAATTTTACCTGACATTTTTTGAAAGGTATCATAATTATTTAATATGTAATGTATTAATGATTATTTTTATTTAAATTTTATTTGATATACACATTTTTTTGAAAGTTGAAAAAAGGAGTGTATGTCAATAAAATAATAATTAATGCATTAAATATGATATAATTTTCTGTCATGTATATATGATGTTAAAATAGGAGGTTTTTAGTGTATAGAATGTTAAACAAAATTAAAAAGTAATAATTAATGTATTAAATGTGAGATAATTATGATATGTATAGAAAAAGTTAAAATAAGAAATTTAAAAAATTTTTCTTCGTGTAAAATAAAATTTTAAATAAGATTTAAAAAAATAATAATTAATTTATTAAATGTCAGATAGTCATGGCATAACTTAATCAGTTATTAGTTTTTGGTATACTGTTTATTGAAAAGTAATTAATATTTGGAAAGAAAATAAAAATGGGTGCATGTAACCAATTTGAGTGAATTTAAGGGGGTGTTTGGTTGATAAAAAAATTAGAAAAAAAGTACAACAAAAGTAGAAAGATGTGACATGAAGATGAAATGTAAAAAATTTTAATTGCAAGAAAGTACAAAAAGTAGTTAAAGTTGGTGAATTTTAATAATTTTTTATAATGCCAAACAGGGTCATGAAACTACATATATAGATAACTATTACACTCGATAGATGGTTTTGGTGTGATAAAAAGTACGATAATGTGAGATAATTTGAGATAAGTTGTAATTTTATAATTTATGTAATAAAATAAAAATAAATTATTTTTAAAGAATTTTAGAGATTTAAAAATTTTTAGAATTTTTCATGGAGCCAAAAAAAAAAAAAATGGCAAAATAGTTAGGCTTTGTTGACGTGACTCTAGCCACTATTGACGGTACCGTCTGGAATGCATATTGCCTAACTCTCCACGGGCGATTAATTCTGGTGTCGGAGCAACGGGACAAATGTCAAAACACTTAACACAGGTTCTGATCGGGGCGGCAAATAACATTAGGTGCGCTTATAGTTATAAAAGTTAAAATTTTTATTTATTATTTTAAAAATAATTAAAAAATATTAATAATTTTAAAAATTATTTATTTTTTATTTTATTATACGAATTATGAATTCATAATTTTTATAAAACTTTATAATTCTTTGTCACTCCATATATTTCAAAATATAATTTGATTTATTTTCAGACGTTTAAAGTACAGCCAACAAATTATAAAAGATAGAAATAAACAATAAAAATCTGTTTAATGAATTCTAGCAGGAACTTTTTGATATTTTGTGTCAAAACGTTTTAAGATTTGTAGAAATTTTATTAAAATTTATAAATATTTATAGAAATTTATAGAGATTTACGTGGTTTGAATTGAAAAAAGTTATACAGATTTGTAGAAAATTTTGAAGAAAAATAGTGCTCGAGCACACCCATGTGGACGCGGGATTTGGATGTGCTGTGAACTTAGTATTAACGCAATTTTGAATTATTAAAGTAAAATATAATAATTCAAACATATTATTTTTTTTAAATTACTAAATTTTAATCCAATGACTTCGAGCTTATTGCCACTAAAGTGCGATTTCAGCCTCTCCTTAAGGTGCATGCAACACACGAAGCCAGGTAAAGAACAAGTTGTTGGAAAAAGTCAGACCATATGCCATTATTGAGTTGCGAGTTGCGTTGTCTAATAATTGCACACACAAATTTCTTGTTTAAAAATTGAACAAGAAATTATAAGAATAAATTAATTTTTATTGATGATGTTGAAAATATAAATTACAAATTTTGAAACTTCTAATCAAATAAATAATTCTATGATTCTTCTAGTCTTAAAGTCAATTTGAGGGTTTAAAATTTGTTCTCGAACCAATACTAATATTCTTGATAATCAATTAAATTATCATCTGATTCTTCTCTTCTTGAAGTCAATTCGAGAGCTTAAAATTTGATCTTGAACCAACGTTGGAGTATTCTTGATACTTGAGAATCTGTAGAGTTTTGAGAGTTTAATCCAACAGAGTTTTCTTGTATGTAAAATAGAATATGTATTTGTGTTTGATAGTAACTCATATTTATAAATGTGGAGGAGAGAATCGTAGTTTAACTTTTCTAAGATAATTATCTCATTATTTTATTTATTAAATAAGAAATAATATCCAAAAGTTAATGCAGTATTATATTTTTTAAATAATTATCTCTTATTTATTTATTTCCTAAGAGATAAAAAATTAAGAAATAATAACTATTTTTAGCAATGGTCCTTAGTTTAATATAATTGATCAAGTTTTGCCACTGCATCATTTTTACACGTGGTGACTTATAATTTGTTCACATATATAATTTTACTAAAATTCTCTACCAGACACGTGACAAGGTATGATTTGTCAGTTTCATTAAGCTTTTATTTGACATTTGATAATATTTAATTAGTTAAAATTTTCGTGTCCACGATAATATCTGCCATTTGGTGGTGAGTGATGACACTGATGCTCCGTTTGGCCGGTTAAAATTTATCAAAAGTTATAAAATTTTAACTACTTTTTATACTTTTTTTCAATAAAATTTTTACACATATCACATTTATATCATATCTTTCTATTTTTACTATACTTTTTTGTCAATTTTTTTTCTTCCAAATAGCCCCCGAAAGTAAACTTGCTGTGCAGAAAATGCCAAAAATCAAAATCAACTCTCCGTTTTGTGGTAGCTCACAATTTCTAGGGTTGCTCAACCAGCCAACAAACTCACTGCATATTATTTTAAAAATTAAATTAAATAACATTCATAAGTAATAATAATTTAAAAAATATTATAGGACATTTGAAGGACGGATGAACCTAAGCCAGACTTGGATAATTAATTCAAAAAAAAAAAAAAAATAGAAGGCATTGACCCTTTCAACGTTTCACTTAAATATTTGAACAAAGTCGTGACTCCAGCCAGAGAACACGGCCAGACATTGTATTAATTTATTTATTTTTAACATCAGATAGCGAAAGGTCTAAGCTCTCGTCTTTTTCTTTTGAATATTCTTAACAATCTCACTAATATTTTTCTTAAGAATTGTAAGAGTTTCAGTTTGTCAAAAACTTATGACATCTTGTTTACTTTTTTATTTTTTGTTTTTCTATTTTTATTTTATACATTAAAAATCTCAAAATGAGAAAATAGAAAATACCTTATTATCCTTATGTTGAGATTTTTTTTTATTTTGAGTTAAAAGCTCTCAAAATGACTTTTTATCATTTTTCATTTCATGAATAAATTCATTTATGTTTTCCAAAATAAATTTTAAAAATACAATTAATCAAATGAATTTTAAGTTATTTTTCATTTTATGCTTTTGAAAATAAGTTTTTACCAATAATGAAAAATAGCTTATTTTCAAAAGCACAAAATAAAAAATAGCTCAAAATAGAAAATAAAAATAAAAAATAAAAAAAAACAAAATGAGACCTAACTTTTTTACCAATGATTCTTTAATCTTATATATATTTCGGTGTCTAATTAGGTATGATTATTTTTCCAGTCTATAGTAATACGAAGTATGATAAATGTGAACGTGATCTGTAATTCAGTGGTTAAGAGCCTCTCTTACTCGCTCATAACTCGAGTTCGAGTATTCTTCCTCTCTCTTATTAAAAAAAAAAAAAAAAACTTTACCTTTAAAAAAAAAAAAAAAAGAAGTATGATAAATGTCTTAAGCCTAGTCACTGGTCTGCTCCATGTCGACCTTATTTTTTGGATTTGTAGGCAGGAGTTTAGTTTGGCCCGAAGCATTAATCAACATTAATATATTTTATGTATTTAGATATTATTTTATTCATAATTTCTTATAAAAATTAAGTTTTTATATCAAAAATTTTGAAAATTATTTATTTTTATACTAAATAACTTAGTTTTATATATTTTTTTAAAAATTTTTGTATCTTGGATGGCCTGCCATTTCAATTAGCCCCCTTATTTTCTGAATGAATATTTTAAGCTCTTGGTTATTAAGAAGGTTGTTCAAAAGCGATGTATAAAGTATATTTGGTAAAATTTACGAGTAAATCAAATAAAAATATAATTTACTTTTTTTTAAAAGTAAATTAGTTTACATGAGCAAGCATAAGAATTAACTTAATGCCTAATAAAAAATCTTAACCCATTCCTTGTAGAAAGTAAGTGTAAGCTTATAATTAAATTAACATATAATCTTTAATTAAATACATAGGATCTTGATTTTCATAATATTTACATATTTTTTGACTCCTTACACAATATAATCAAGAATATATACCTCGACGTATTACTATGAAAATCTGAATACGGAAGTTACTTCAAAATTATTGTTCTTAAATCTTCTCCTTTAACAAAATAAAATACTTTTGGAAACTAGGGTTTCTCATTTTTGCCCTATAACCCTAATGTGTTGTAATTTTTAAGGCCCTATTTGATGGCACCAAAATTAACCAAAACTCACCAACTTTAACTAATTTGTATGCTTTCCTCCAGTTAAAATTTTTCATATATCACATTTATGTTATATATTTCTACTTTTATTGTATTTTTTTGTTAACTTTTGTGACACTAAACAGTCCCTAAATGTGTATGAATTGATATAATTCATTCACTATTTATAGGGAGAAAGATGACCTAATTTTCTAATTATTCATTTAATCTCTATCGTCTATCAAAGTAAGATATGATTATGAAATTAATTTACAATCTTTTACGAATAATAACTCTTCTAAATAAATTTTTATCAAGTTTAAATTTTTATATAGACCATTTTAATTAAAACACTAATTTGTAAAAATTAATAATTAATTAATTCCAACAATAGGAGGTTCCCTTCTCTTTTAAGTTTATAAGAATATCTAATGAATGGATGCATCATGTCTTGTGAACCTCGTGGTATGTTTTTATCCATCCAAATTTCATTTTTTTTTTCTCAAGCAATAGTTATTGTTGTGGTTATCCTCATTCGTACATTTGGCGCGGTGATATTGATTGAACGATTCCCCAAGCTAATTGATCAATGATGCTAAAGGTTAGAAAAAATAAAGTTGACTCGCAAATTGTGGCTCTGAATACTACTAACAAAGAAGTCGTGTGGAAGTTCTTCAAACGTATATCTATATGTGTATATATATAAAATTCACAATAGACATATATAATTGACAAAAAATTTTGGTCTGGAATCACCTCGTTATTAATATTTTAGTTATATTATCATTTATAGCTCTTAGATTTTAATAAATTACAACTTTTGGATCTAATTTTTTAATTTTCAATAATTATGGACTTAAAAATTTTAAATTATTATTAACAATACAACGAATCAAAATATTAAATCTTATTTATCACAATTAACTAAAAGATCAAGTACTAAAACATAATTTGGTACAAAAACTTTTAGATGCGTGTCATAATCGACAACAAGTTATTAAATCCGTATTCATTTTTCTAACACTTGTTAATTCTCTAATCATCTCATATTTGTCAAATTTAATAAATTTTGTGTGTGATACGTAATATTTTCGATTTTGGCACTATAATTTATTATTTTAGCTGTTGTACCCTTATGATTTGATTGCTTTTGATTCAATAAACATTCATCTCTACGAGAATTATTCTCTCTTTCTCTCGAAGAAGGCATAAACACTGAAGATTAGGGTTTTTCATTCACTTGGTATTAGTGTTGGTTTTCATAGCATAGGATTGAAAAAAATACCTCAATCTGAATGTTGAAATCTTGAAAAATTTTTAGATGCACAGAGGAAAAGAATTTTACTCAGCAATTCAGTCTTCCAAAACTATTATCAACTCTCTCTCTAGATGGTATGTGTGTGGTTACATATGAGGTCTAACAGCTTATCTTAATATATATAACATAGATATAGCGAGAGAGATACAGTATCTGTATCAGAGAAAATCTCTCAATTATAGAGATAATCTCACATCCACTCTCACACATATCACATGTATATATCTTATTCTACACTTTAACGTATAATAAATCTAGAAGATAAGGTATCCAAGAAAATCTCTTAATCTTGGAGATTATTTCCCAACCATATCATCTTATCTCAATATACGTTACTTGTGTATAATATTTATAATTTATTTTTTAAATAAAATAAATAATAAATAATAAGCCAACTAGACCTGCCCATCAAAATTAAATTGAGCTAGCTTAGGGACTGAAAACTCATGAATTCCTAACTCTGACTTAAAGGAATTGGGTTCTGTCATCTCATGACATCCGATTAATCTTTAAATTAACCTCGAGCTATTCTAGTAAAAGTCCTAGGCTATATGCTAGTTGTACATGTTAAAATTCATTTAATTAAAACAACTTTTAATAAAATAAATTTTGGTCTTAAACCAATAGTGTCCACTTAATTAACCCTCCATTATAATCTCATAATTAAGTTAGGCCAATATTAAACTTCAAACCTCTTAAATTACATATTTAATCCTAAGTCACTATTTATCCAAATTTTGATCATTCTCAATATTTCTATATTTGTAAATAATTTACAAATAAATATTATTATTCAATAAACAATTTATTAAATAAACTGCGGTCACAGATTTAATGATCAAAATGATAAATAGTTTAGGTGATCATATAAAATGGATTCTATTTTCTAAGTATATGTTTCCACGATTCATAAAATTAAATCTCCAAGTTATTGAAGTTTTGACCATTTATAAGGTCTCACTCCATGGTAACTCAAATAGATTTAATTCATGAATGTTTCATGAAATTAAATTTCCAAGTCATTGAACTTTTGACCATTTATAAGGTCTCACTCCATGATAACTCAAATAGATTTAATTCATGAATGTGAGTTCATTACAAACTTAGGATTAAAGTTTATTAAAGTTTTAGTAAATTATGATCAATAACATTTATTAAATCAGGTCACAATTTACAACAATTTATTCAATATGTATATCACATATACACATTAACTTCTCTACTCAAAGTCACTATTTTAGTAATCAAGATAAATCTCCCAATTAATAAGTAGAAAAGTTACAGTTTTAATATAATGAAATGCCCGTTTCATTAATAGTTGTGAATTTACTTTTATTTATAAAACTTATAATTTAAATCTTTCTGTGTTGACATCTTATACCCAATACTTCAATCACATACTTTATAATAAGGGACAATAATGTATGCTTAAATAAATAAATATTTTATTATAATCAGAAAAATAAAATAAAATAAAATGTTATTACAAAATATACTTTCAATGGCACAAATATAATATAAGTCTAACAATTAGAACTACTAATCTTCAATTAAGGTTGAATCATATCAAAGCTTTTCGGCATTATGATACAGCCAACGACACTCAGAATGCTCCTGGACTAGCAAAGTTGCACAGATCCAAGAAAAGGAGGGGGAGCTCTAAGGTGAGATGGCTTTGCTAACTAACATTGCTTTACCAAACCAAATCAAGCAATTGATGCTAGTTCTGTTGGAGGCAGTGGATTTAGAGGGCGTTTAAAAACACAATTTTTAGTAATTTTTTGTATTTTTTATTAAAAGTTACTAATTGTAATTTTTGTTGTATTTGGTGAAACACATAGCAATTTTTAGCAATTTTCAACAACTTTTGAGTATTTGATAAAATTTTTGATAACTTTTGATAATTTTTGGTAATTTTTAACAAATTTTTTTGTAACTTTTAGCAATCTTTAGTATTTTTTGAGTTTAGAAGTTACGGTAGCAGATCAAAAAAGTGCTAAAAGTTGATAGTTTGCCAAATATTTAAAAATCAAAAGTTAGTAAATTTTTGTTAAAAATTTTGTTGCCAAACGTCCCTTTAGAGGTTCTTAGATTTGACTCTCCCGCTATTTTTTGTTTGTCTGTTATTTTTTATTATTTTAAATCTCAATTCATTGTTTTCATTTAAGAGTGATAATATAATTTTTATGAGTCCTATTACATTAATTTTTTTATTTTAATTTTTACATTGACATTATCTCTGTATTTATTACGAATTGAATTTGTAGTATCAGCTTGGATGGACAAAAAGAGAGTAGACATGTAAAGAATCAACAAAAGAGCAGGCCAAAAAAAAAAAAAAAAAATTGCAGGGAGCCAAGTCCAAAATTCTGGCTTGGTCAACGTAGAAGAGAGTGCAACCTAACCAACCAGCCTTAGAGCGCACAGTCGCCATTAATGCCAATTCAGATGATGAATTATTTATTAACTTTTAAACTATATATAGTAGTTTGTATATTTGAGTGCCAAATCAGAAGTGGCAAAAGCGTAATTACTGTTTTTTGTTTTGCCCTTTTGATTCTTCAACTTCTTGTTTTGGGTCCAATTTTAGTGAGAAGTACTATACTATCCCAAAAAAATATAGAGAAGACAATCACAACGACGTGGCAATTTTTATAGACCTTTGAGAATTTTTTCTCATGGCTTTTTACGATCACAAACTGTTGATATTTATGGTTTTAATTATAATTTTTTTTAAATTTAAGCTAATATTTATGTGAAATTCACATATTATTAAATTTAGATCAAATGTAGAATTTAAGATACTCTTTATAAATTTTATAGTTATATATTTAATTATTTAAAATCATGAATAATTTGAATGAAAATTAGTTTCAAAGTGAAAAATTTGACAATATAAAAGTAAGTTTGTTCTACATTGAAAATTTATGAAAAATTCTAGAGATTTATATATGGCAAACTTGGGGAAAGAGGAGGGGTTTGACGGGCACTCATGTATAGTAAGTGGGAAGACTTAAATGGCACAACTCATCACTCACATGGGCTATACAGCCTCAAGATTGGACTTGGGTTTGGGTTGGGTCAATTTTTTTTTTTTTTTTTTTTTTATATAACAGGCACATCTCTTCTTAACGAGGTAAAGCACCTACATAGTTTATCACGGTTGATCATATTCTTGGAGTTGCGGCATTTTCTCTATATACACACGTAGGTCCTGTAATATACATAGAGAAATACTACGTTTACAATATCTTTTTATAATATTTTTTTTACAATAGTTCGAAACTATGTCGTTTTGGACAAAAAAAAAAATTGAGGGAAATAAAAAAACTCAAATCTGACGAGTGCGGCAAGTGGTTCCAATCCAACGAGATCTGGATCGGTCGACTCCAAGTTGTCTCATGCAAGGACTGCTGCGAAATTCGCCTCGAGGATCCCAGCTCCGGTGACCTTTTCGCCACCTGATTCGTCCACCCTAGCACCAGAGAGACCTCCACCAAATATGTCCTCGACTCTTCTCGCTACTTTGTGCTCAAGATCGAGGACAACACAAGCAAACACGTCTTCATCGGATTGGGATTCAACGAACGGAATGAGGCGTTCGATTTCTATGTGGCCTTGTCCGATCACGGGAAGCATGTGAAGAAGGGGAACGAGGAGGCCAGCAAATCCAATGACGAGAAGGACGCCGAATGAATCCAGCGACGAGACGACTCGGAGTCAGCCGGTCCAAATCTCGTCGAACTGGAGTCACTCGTCACATTTGTCAAATCTGAGATTTTTTTTCTCAATTTTTTTGTCCAAAACGATATAATTTTAAGCTGTTGCAAAAAAATGTTGTAAAAAGATGTAGTAACGTAAAAAAATTTTGGAGCTTGCTTGAAAAAATATATATAAGTATATATATTTATAATATTTTGTTTACTATAATATTTTAGACTAAAACCATATCGTTTTAGTTTAATCGAATTATTTATGTACTGTTCTTGAACTTAGATTATTTTTTATCGAATCAAGCTCGAGCCTGTATAAAAAATTGAATCGAGCTCGAGTTCAATAAAAATAGTTTGAGCCGAATTTAAATTAAGTTAAAAAAACTCTACTTGAATCCACCTATTACTGCAGTCAGAATACGTAGCCAAACTACAATTATGCAGCAGTTTGACGAGCCAATCATTTCAAAAGAAATAAACCAGGGAAATAATTTTTATTTTCAAATTACCTTGACATACAAAGGCATACAAGTTGCCACTAAATATTTTTGATAGTTTTGGATCAAAATGGTTGGGCCTATTATTTTTTAAAAGACAGCCCACTACAATGAATTTTTATTACGATGACAATATCATTGTCACATTATTGTTGTTTTTTCACTCATTATTTTTCCAATGTTTTAATATCAAACTTAAGCAGAAATGCCCGATACGGCCCGATGATCAGCAGCAGCAGCAGCTCTGGAAAATGCATAGAACTTGGCGAGAAAGAATCCAACCGCGTGTCCAACCACAGCCACAACGAAGACTCCTACGTTGAAGGACATGACAGACAGCATCACCAAGTAAGCCAGAGCCATGCGAAGGCCATGGACCGTGGCCCGGCCCAGTGCACCGAGAAATGGGCCGTTGCTGGGCTTGATCGTTAAGGGGGAAACCGAGAACACCTCAACCGCAGCAGAGAGGAAGAAAACGACGAAGAGGCAGAGTATGTACATTCCAAGGCTGTGGTTGGGCCATCCTTTGAAGAGAACTGTGGAGTCTTTGCCCCAGTAGAAGCTCATGTGCATCATCACCATGTCATCGTTATTCATGTTCATGGTGCCATTCGACATTGATCCATGGTCGTGTCTGTAAGACATTTTTTTTTGGGTGGGAGGAAGAAATGAGAGGACTTGGGGGAGAAAAGCTCGAGATGAATTGGGTATTGTAAGAATGATTGTATTCTTGGGTTTTATCATTATATATATATATAGATAGAGAGAGAGAGAGAGAGAGAGAGAGAGAGGATTACAAGAACCAAAGATGAAAGCTGGAGGATGTTACTAGATATGAACTAGGCCAGAAAGAGACAGCAGCGTCTGCGTGTGGTATCTTTAATTAGCAGTTCATTTTTACTTTTTTTTTTTTTTCTTGTTGCTTATCCTCTCCGGTGTTTTTTGTTTGCTCACTTTTGTCTCTTTGGTTTCTTCTTGTATGGATTAATATATAGTGCAAACTTGGTTTCACAATGTTTTAATTTTTGGGTCTTTTTCTTTTTTAGTTTCAAATTTTGGTTTTAAAATATCACTAAGTTTGTTAAGTTTTCAGGTCAAATTTTAATCACAAATAATTTAATTATTTTATATAAATTTCAATTTATTGAAACAAGCTTGAACCCAAATAAATCATAAATTATGTTGAAGTTTGCTTGATTTTCTAACAAACCAATCTCAAATGAGTTTATAACGGCTCAAGCACAAATCGAATTGAGTTGTTTGTGATAAAAAAAATTAAAGAAAGAAATTTAGAAATTGATAAAGTAAAAATAAATAATTAAAAAAACTAGTTTATGTCATACACCAAATTTCCAGTTCAAATATGGGTGTACTTGAAGTGACAAAAAATGAGATAAAACGAAATAATTTTTGAATTTATTATTTGTACAATGAAATAAAAAGTGAATAATTTTTGAAAAGTTTTAAATTTTTCATAAATCTTTTACAAATCAAATGCACTCAAAGTTTAAAAAGAAAACAAAATAGTGCAGATACTATCAAATTAGCACCGACTTTGAGCCAAATTCTATCTACTTTAACGTCAAGGTGTTAATTGATTTATTTTTTATTTTTTATTTTTATTTTTTTAAACTTATTTTTCATTTTATACTTTTAAAAATAAAAAAAAAACATGTCAAAATTTATTTGGTTACTTGTGTTTTAAAATTTTATTTTTTGAAATAAAAAATAATAAAAAATTATTTTAAGAGTTTTAAAAAAAAACTCAAAATAAGAAAAATAGAGTATTTTTTATTTCCTCATTTTCAAATTTTTAACACATAAAATAAAAATAAAAAATAAAAAAGTAAACTAAATACCTCCTAATTATTTTTAATTTAGCCATCAAAGTCTTCAAATTTATTCAATTTAAACCTAGCTAATACTGTTACCTAAATACAGAACTTTGAATAAATATATTTTGAGCCCCCAATTTTAAAAAGATCTCCCAATATATATACTTAGAGCTTTTATCGATTACAACGAAGATAGAGTCGGCGTAAAAGGTGAAGAAATTACATGTACTCGATTGAAAACTTTATTATTTGAAATTTGATTTCCAATTAACTAGAAAGAAAAGCAAGCATCAGATGGTTGCTCCTTTTCTCAAAGGAAGCGGTGGTGAAATCCTCAACATTTCTTTTTTTATTTTTTATTGGGTTGGGCCACCAGATCTTCCCCTTATCTTATCTCAACTTCACTCAACCAAAAGGTAGTTGTTTTCTCTCTGCAAAGCCTAAGCTAAAGCCCATTATTTCAACCCAGGCCCAAAAGACTTGGGTTCATCCAAATTAGCCGCTCAATGGAGAAAGATGCGAAAGTTTACCCGGCTCCCCCTTGAAAACCGGGCTTCCGAAGACAAAGAACCCGACCGCATGACCCGAAATTGCCGCAAGAAACACGCCCCCGTTGAACGACATGACGGCGAGTATCGCCATGTACCAAAACCCGGCGCGAACAGCTTGGAGAGCCGCCTTGGAAAACCCAGCTGCGAGCCGGTTGGACCCGGGCTTGACCAAGCTGCTGTGAGAGAGCCACTCGACGAGGACGGCTATGGCGAAGACGAGGATGATTACAAGGTAGTACATGGCGGTGCTCTTACAGGGCCAACCGGAGAAAAAGACCTCGGCGTGCTTGCCCCAGTAGAACGTCGCGTGTGCTGCCCTAGTCCGTCGGTGCACGTGGCCGCCGGTGGCATTCAGCCACGCCTGCAACAGTTGATCGTCGCCGATGTGGCGGTGCATCGTCTCGTACTGAGGTGGTGGTGGTGGACCGGTGATCGAGGCTGCACGAATGAATGCTAATAAGGGTGAGAGATTAAAGAATTGTCCCTCCCGGGGGGGACAACGGCGGTGATTGTCACCGTCTTTTATTGTTTCGGGTTTCACGCTCAGATTGTCGAGTGTACTGCACGCTCTACATTCATCAAGTAATATGGAAAAAATAAAAAAGAAAAACTAATTCTCAAGTAATTTTTTTTTTAACAAGACCCTGTACACATTGTACCATTTGAAATTTTTTTCAAATAAGTCATTTAAAAAATTTGTAAATCAATAAATATTATTCTTATGTCAAAATTATTCTCATTAGATTTTTTTTGGCATCAAATTTTATTAATTTCACATATTTTTTGAAAAAAAAAGATAATTCAATAAATAAATAGTGATATATATTTTCTAATATGTAAAACCAATTTTTTTTTTTTGGGGGAATATTATTGCACTTAAGGTTACGGTGATATACGCGCTTAGGGGCAATGGGGCATGAATTTTCTCTTTTGGGAGGAATGTGATTGAGACATGTTAGCAAGCAAGCTAAAGTGCACTTGGGAAGGGTGGCGAGGCTGACTTTCCAACTTTATCTCACCTCTACAATAATATTTTTTTTATTGTTAAATTAGAATTTAATAATTCAAATATATTATTATATTTTTTAATTAAAATATATATGAATATACGGCCGTTAAATTTTATTTCACTAGGTCACAAAATTGATATTTAAGTAACGGATGGTAGAGTTACTTTCAGTCTCTCCTCTTCCGGCTAAAGTCAATTGGTTGAATGCTTTTTCTCATAATAATAATAATAATAATAATAATAATAAAATAAGGACAAGTGCCGCTAGCGACTTTAAATGGAGAGATTTGGGTGGACTCGTCTCAATCTTGGCTTTTTTTCCTCTTATCTCTCAAGCAAATAGGTTGGGTCGGGTTAGAAATTACGGACCCCCCCTTAATATTTTTATCTTGTGTTTTTTTAATATATTTCTGATATTTTATTATAAATTAGATTATTAATATTACAATCAATCGAAAAATAATCTAAATAATGAAAATGGGCTGATAAAATGGTCTTAATAAAAAGGATTGAGTTGCAAAAAATTATAAATGAGTTGTTAAATAAATTATAAAATAAATTAAAAACATAAAAATAATCAGGATAATCCAACCCTGATTCGAACATCTACAAGCTAGACAAAGGCACAGGTCAGAGCTGGCAGATTCGCCTATCTTTAATCTTTACATTAGTAATGGGTATGTAGTTTACCAACAAAATTAAAAAATTTTAATTTTTACTAACTTTTATTTTCTTCAATTAAATTTTATTACGTGTCAATTTTTTTAATTTTTTTAATCAAATTTTATTTCATTAATTAAATTTCATTACGTATCACTTTTATATTATTTTTTTTTTTTGGGACAAACCAAATATCCTCGAATAAAAACTCTCAACCTATCTCACACCTTCCTTTGACCTCAATTCAATATAAAAGTGTGATTACAATATTTAAAATATTTTGAACAAAATAAAATTTTATAATTATTCTCTTTAATATTTTACAGATTTAAACTTAAATTTGAGAGTCTGATATAAGATTTATAGAGTTTTATAGAATTAAACACTTTTTTTAAAAGTTTAGGTATCATTTGATTATTTTTTTATTTTCTATTTTTGTTTTCTATTTTCTGTTTTGAGTGCATTTGCCATTTTGTACTTTGAAAATAAGGAAAACAGTTAAAATGCATTTGGTCACTTATATTTTTAAAATTTGTTTTAGAAAATAGAAAATGAGCTTACACATGAAATGAAAAATGACAAAAAATCATTTTGAGCGCTTTCAACCTAAAACAAGTAAAATCTCTAAATAAAAAAAATAGAATTTTTCCTCTTTCCTTATTTTGAGATTTTTAAAATATAAAATGTATAAAATAAAAAATAGAAAACAGAAAAGTAAATCAAATGCCACCTTAACAGTTTGATTTCCAAATTTGCTGACTTTAATTTCAATTTAAAGATTTAAACTTTAACTTGAAGATTTGATAACTTGATTTCAAGATTTTATAGATGTTTTAAATATTGTTGTAAGCAATTTTTGGTTAAATTTGTATCATTAAATGAAATTCTTTAAAAAAAAAAGTAGTTAAAAATATATGAAATTAAAGAAATATTTTAATTATTATTATTAAGGTGGACGGTTTTGAGCTTGAGTCGGCTTACTCCATCTTTAAAGTCCTTCCTTTAATTAGAAAGAGTTAATATATCATGAATCTCAATACAACAAGACCATAATTCTTTGTTTATTTATTTAATTATTTATTTTGATTAGTTATTTAGCTTACGCAGATTTACAGGAAAGAGGGAGAGAGAGTATTTAATTAGTATAAATAAGACAACCATACTTGAAATATGATATATATGCTCTCTCTCTCTCTCTCTGTCTATATGTATATATGTATAGTTTTCAAGTTAAAGGAACGGTCCTAACACGAAACCTCTTAGCCTCAACTTTGACTTTAGGAACCGTGATGGTAAGCACACCATCTCTCAAAGAAGCCTTCACTTGATCAACTCTCGCGCTCTCCGGCAACCTATAAGACCTCACGAACGTGTCACTGCTCTGCTCAACCCTGTGGAACCATCGATCGAGTCTTTCCTCTCTCTTCACGCTCTTCTCTCCTGTTATCTTCAAGACTCTTTCGTCCTCTATCTCAACCACCACATCTTCTCTTCTGAATCCCGGAAGTCTAGCCCTGAAGATAAAAGCCTCTCCGGTGTCCTCCCAATCGGTTCGAGCATTGACCATCCCCAAGGCACCACCACTTGGAACAGTGTAAGTGGGTGTGGTTCCCAAGTGAAAGTCCTTGAATGAGTCCCAAACTTGGGAAGAGTAGAGATCGTCGAAGATGTTCGGACGAGCGCTACAGGTTGCGATTGACATGATTAATGTTATTTTAAATCGCTAAGTGGCACTAAAGAGTGCTCTTGCTGGGGGCAGAGATTGGGTGAGGAAGTATTTATAGACCAAATGAGAATATAAATATACGTATTGAAAATACATTAATATATATACGCACACACATGAGAGAGTGTTTTTTTTTTTTTTTAAATATTCAAATATTCATATCAATTTACACACATTTCAATTAATTTTTGAACAATCAGGAAAACTCTCTTTAGGTCTTTAAAATTAACGACTAAATAAGAACTCCAATAACTCTTAATGGATTCGAATTAGTGATAATTAAAAAGTGAATTCAAGTAGGGGAGTTCCACTTTTAAATGGGTTGATGTCTTTAATTCGTAAATCGCTATCTATTTTCATTCGACCCTATCCAAATCCATATATTTGCCATCCTAGCGTGCATGAAGTTCTAGTGACGAGTACTTATACTATTCTAGTGACGAGTACTTATACTATTTTTTCAGTAAAAGGATCTAAAATCAGTAACATCACGTCGGGAATTTACTTAGGAAGAAGATTGAAGGGAATACATATATCCCATTATTTCCTGAAATATTACATGGACCACGTATCTAATACTAATATTGACGAAGAATGCCACTTGTAGCTTCGTCACTTATTCCTGCAATATTGCATGGACCACCGAATACTAATATTGACGAAGACTCAAGATTCTGGTCTGGACTTGTCCAATAATGTTCTTGTCGGATAAATCACTAATGAAATTTCTAAAGTGTTAATATGGATAATCAATTAACCAATAAATAATTGATTTTAAATGTGTTAATTCTGATGTTGTTTAATATAGTTAATTTTAACAAAATTTAAATATTTCAAATAACGTAGCATTATTGACGCAAGTAACATGTTGACCTGACCGACAACCATATTTAAGAACAGAGTTGAGAATTTTTTTGTCGTGAACTGGATATTAAATTGGGCCAATTTTTTTTTTTATCCTGAACTATGAATTGAATATTAAACTAGATAATAAATAATTGAATTAGAAGGTTATATGATATCAGTATTAAAAATAATTTAGGCTAAAGTCTTACTCGGACTATAACCCGCTCTAATCTATGAATGGCACAGCTCCTGACCATATCCTTTCAGTTAGTAATATTTCTTATTGTAACAAAAAATAGTATATATATGCACATATATAGAATGGTGGTTCTCTAGCTATTTCATGGAGCTTGAATGTGATTGCTCATTGATATAAATTGGCCAAGTTTACATGCCGGCAGAAACAAATTATGGCCATTGATTGCGATAAGATAATTGAATTGGAATTGCATTTTCTTCTTCTATGAGGTTGGGGATGTGGAGTCAATTAAAATTAACCTGGCAACCAATATTATGTAAGTTTGAGAAACAAAAATAGGCATTTGAAACTGTACAGAAGAACAAGTCTAATTGCGGTGAGTTTACGACGCATAGCTGTTTGGCTTAAAGATCTACCCTTGATTTTTAACGGTTAGTGAGGGCATTAAAGTAAATTTAGAAGTTTTAAGTACACAATTAAAGAATTTTAAAAATTACTTGACCACTTCTTTCAAGTTATGGGTGGCGAAGAACTTTTAACTCAAAACCATACAAATGAATTCATGGCAATAGGCAAGAGGTTTTGAAAAGGGAAAAGCACAAAATCTGAGTGGGGTCTTTTCCTTTGATATTTTCTTTTTCCCTCTTATTTGCAAAAGAGATATATTCTTTCTCCTTTAACAAAGGATGGGTGATCAATTTTCTCCTAAAGTTGCGTAATTTGAACCCATTCATGCCTTAAACATGGAAAGATTCCATCATGCACTAAATATAAAGCATTCAAAGAATTCCACCCCCCCCCCAACCTTTAATTTGTTCAGTTTTAGACCCAGCTTTGATTTTTGAAAGGGTTGGGTTTGCCTTGTGGGAGATTGGATTCTTTGCTAGTTATATTATAAGTGTGTTTAGAATTATATAAAATTATAAAAATTGATATCTCGTATTTTATATAGTGAGTAGAGAATTTAAATTTTATAATCTCATAATTCGTGTTTATAGAAATTTCAAGAGACATTTTTAAGCATTTTTCCTTTAGCCAACCTTGCCAGTTGCGACTTCTAGAAATTTTTGGAAGATGCTGCCAGCAGACTGATCGGGTTCCGATAAGAATATTCCTATGAACTTTTATAATAATTTTTTTGTTACTGTTTGTAAAACTAAATTAGTATTCCACTTTAGTTAAGTCTCTCTCACTGAACTAATGAACTTAACGTAATTAATAATTATCCCTGGATTTTTATTTTTAAATTTAATTTTTTTCTTTTTTTTTACCATTTATTATATATTGGAACTATATAAATATTAGAAGTGGTCTAGATTTTGATATGTTCAATCATACAAAATGAGAAGAAAAAATTAAGTAAAATTTAATTTAATAAAATTTTACAATTTTCCTAATTTAGTATTGAATTGGCATGGTGCAATTCACAAAAATTTTTATTTTTCTAAAAAATAATTTGTAATAAATATTGTTTTAAATTATAGTTAAATTTGTTAAATATAACAATTTATAAATTTAATTGATTAATTATATTTTTGTTACTTCTTCTTATATGTTTCCTCATAAAAAAAAATCGAATGAGATAAAATAGACTCTAAGTGGTAATTTAACTGATAAAATCTTGGATTTGCTCTCTAATACTTGTCACTAGTTCGAAACTACTTAGAACTCCTGGAGTGTTTCCTCAGTCGTTAACTTCCAAATTTTAAGGATTAATCGAAGTGCACTCAATAATGTAAGTATTCCAAAAAAAAAAAATGAGGTAAAATAAAATAAGACTTAGGTTATCAATTTATTTTTCTTATCCTTAGAATTAGTTGACATGAAAAATATTCACCAACGTGTTTTTTAATAACTTAAGGGCTCGCTTGGATGAGGTAAAACACCCCCTCAAAACTTTTACCCGTGGGCCCAACTCATTTCCATAATTTGACAGTCACTTCTTCCCCCCTCTTCCGCAGTCTTCGTTATCTCGGCGTTTTCTTTTTAGCCCCCGTGGGGGGATAATTTTTGACCCAGCCCAAAAATTATCCCCCTTCAAGTGGGTAGATTTTTTACGTTTTTAACCCTCGTTAATGGTATTATTAACTTGATTAAAATAAATATAATGCTAATAAAAAGAATAATAGATAGGCCAACAAGTCAAAATAAATATAATTTAAAAAATTAGATAATAACCAACCATTCAAAAGTATATATTTAAAAAAAATTATATAAATTTATAAAAAATTAAATTTTCAATGAAATAAATAATATAACTTCAAATTGTCCAAAAATAATTAAATAGAGTAGTTTTACAATTTAATATTTAATTTAATAGGTAACCAAGTTTGGGACACTACAAGGACAAAAGAGTCATTTGATTGATTTTTCCATTCTTCACCTCCCTCTTATTTATAAAACATCCAAACCAAGTCAAAAGTTATCTCCCTCCATAAACATCACATCAACCCTTTAAAAAGAATACCCCTTCTTATCTTATACCCCCTCTAAAACTTATCTCCTAAAATTTTAGCACCATCTAATCGGGCCCGATGCAATCCGAACTCATGTTAAAAAATTATTGTCTTACCCTTCTGCCTTTTTTTTCCCTAATTTCCTAAAGGTTAATAAATATTATTTCACATGTTTTTTTTTATCAATATAGTAAATCTTAACTCGATCCGAACTCGTGTTAAAAATGAACATTTTACACTTTGCTTGTTTTTGGCTCATTCTTACATTTTGGGCTTCCATAAAGGATTATTTAACATATTTTTTTATCAATTAAGTAAATTTCAATTCAATCCAAATTCAAGTTGAAATATGACCGCTATTCTCCTAAGTGCATTTTTTCCAAGTTTGAAAATATTACATTAGCCCTTTTAAAAATATAAATCTAAAAAATAAATAAATAAGAATAACTAAATAGGTCAAGTTTGAGTCATTGATTATAAGTGAACAAATATGTGAACCCCAAATATATATAACCCATAATTTAAATGTGTTTAAATGAATCGAATATTATTTATTCATAATTCATTTTAACTTGGCTTAAACTTATTCATTTATTGCTTTACCTCTAAGGTGCCTTGATTATCAACTGTGCTACTAAGGCTCCGTTTGGAGTATCAAAATTCGTTAATTTAAACTAATTTTTTTGTTTTTTTTTTTCAATTAAATTTATCCACATGTCATTTTTATGTCATATCTTTCTGTTTGTATTGTACTATTTGACTAACTTTTTATCAACCAAACACTCCTTAAAGGTGAAGTTGATGGCAATGAACAACAACGAAAATGAGATCACTTTTCACAGTAAAATTGAGCATGTGATTGCTGAACTGCTGTGATGCTGCAGCTAGAATTGGGAATGAGATCCGCCAAAATCTTATCTTCGATCGTAGCTTTGGTGAAGTGATCGTAGGAACTGATATTTAGAAGAAAGAGTTGAGAAATGGACCACACAAACAAGAAGGAATTGGTAAATTAATGGGATCAATTGGGTGACCCCGTTGGTAGACTTCGATAATTCCTATGATCTTTAGCTCCCCTGCAACTTGTTTGTTGTTTTTAAGGTAATTGGAAAGAAGTGTTTTTTACCGTACGTCTTCGCATTTTCCATCACAAAATGTAAACTCTTGGAGCAATTATATATACATGGCCTCTTTCATGGGGTCCTTGTGCCGTCAAACCTGTCACTGTGGCTACCCCCACCACCATAGTTTAATTAATGTCTGATGGAAGACTCTTGGGGGGCCAATGTTCTTAAATTTTGTTATCATGTTTAATTGTATTGTACTGTTGATAGCATGCCTGTCGGTCAATTTTTCTTTACACATTCTTCCTTAGCTTTCTGCTTCAAATAATTAAAATCACCATTGTTTGTGAAAATTCTATAAGCTAGTGGAATCACCATTCGATCCAACCTAAATAATTGATGCAAGGAGTCTAGGATCAAGATACTTTGATAAGTCGAATCATTTTTAACATATTTAGGTGAGGTCGATGATTTTCTCATAATTACGTCAAATTGGACAAGAGAATCGAAAATGACTTTATAACCAATACTCATTGTCTTTGCTATGACTTACTCCAAAATTTTGAAAAATTCCATCTTGGAGGTTATTAGATCATCGCTTTTGTCACTTTCGGAAAGTTTTTTAATCCTTAATAACTTTTGATAAGAAATTCAAATTTTTTTATCTCTTGTTTTGACAATCTTAATTGTTTTTTCTAACTTAAAATTGAGAGTCAAGCTCGAATCTTAATATTTTTTATAAATCAATTTTAAATTCAACTTTTTGTAGGCCCTCGCAAGAGCCCGATAAAATGAGACGAGGCAAGGCGAGACAAGACGATTTGAGCCAAACACAAAAGAAATATTTAATTCGATTCGACTCGATCCTGCTTATGTAGTACACCTTTGGTTACAAGATTTTGAATGATAAATTAAAATTACAAATAAAGTTTTACTCAAAATTCTCAACACTTAAATTTTTGACTTTAAAATTTAGTTTATGAGTGTGTTTAGAGTAACAAAAAATAGATAAAATAAAATAAATTGTCGATTCATAATTCGTAAAGTGAAATAAAAAGTAAATAATTTTTAAAATTTTTTTATCGATTTTCTAAATTTTGTACCACACTAAACGGAGCCTCTATAGGTAATGATACCTACAGTTAGTGCATTGAACCCTAAACCTACAATAGTACTTGCTTTAGGAAGTCTTTGACGGTACTGTGCTGAAGATCTTTATACCATACCGAAAGTATTTGTCTTCTTCTTTTTCCAATATTTATGATTGAATTTCCCATCCCTTATCCAAAGTCTTTTCTTTGCTTTTTCGACGTGCAAATACTTCATATATGCATGCACCTCGATAGCAGATAAAGCACCATATAGATTAATATATTAAGGCTTCGTCTAGAAACTTAGCTGACTTTTTAGCTTTTAATTACTTTTTTTTTTTTTATTTTTTTAACCGATCAAATTTATCCTCTTAAATTTTAAATTTTTTTTAAATCATAAAATGTAAAAATGTCAAATTATATAACAAAAAGTTAAAAAAAAAATCTAATTACTAAAAATTTAGATTTTTTTTTCTTTTCGAAACACACGCAAAAAAAAAATTAATTGTTTTAATAATTAACTAATAATGAATTATAAAAAAAATAAATAAATAACTTTTTTTTTTCTTTCCAAATTACACCTAAATTTCTGACAACATATTTATAAAAATGAATGAATGTCTCTCTGTGGGGAGGCAATACCCTAATCTGTTGCTGCATCCAAAATAAATAACTGTAAAAGGCATCTAGACTCTTATCATACGGTAAAAGTTGGGAAAATGACGCTCCTTTTAGAGTTTCACCAACTCTTGCAGAAGAATTGTAAGATGAAGTTATGCTAGCTACTTCAATTAATTCATCCTTTGTGAAAAAATATATGAAAAAGAAATTCTGGGTGGGGCATGATTTCAAGAATCTATTGTGGAGCCCCCCCGTAAGAAAACAATATGTAAAATAAAGACATGAATTTTTTTGCTCTTCAAATAATCTGGTAAGGAAAATTGATATATATATATATATATGAATGATCTTGGAAGCTTGAACATCCTAGTGTGTAATTGTATATAGACATCAATGGTAGGGAGTGGAATTAGAAGCTTCTAATGATTTTTTTTTTTTTTTTTAAGACTCAAGATATATCAGAGTTAAATTACGCGCACACTTTGACTAATTCTTAACACTTTTGAGTTAACGACTGAATAAACTCTCTAATAATCCTAAAAAAATTATAACTAATACTAACTAGTGGAGAAAAAATTTAAGATATTATCAGTTAAATTACTATTCAAAATTAATTATATACGTACCCATCAATATGATTTCACATTAATGGTACATCCGTTTGTGAGTCCACGAAAATAATCACCGTCAACAGTGCATGGGCGTCATGGAAATGTGATAATTTTTGTGTATGCTTATAATATACGAAATTGTTATTACATTATTAAACCTTCGTTTCCAATGTATATATGCTTTCTATGATAACGTTGTATTATAATTAATTAGTCAACAAAGTAGAACTAATAATGCTGTCTTGCCATATTGTACTATTTTTGCCAGTCGGTGGGTTTGATGATAATGTCGAGATGCTGGAGATTAATTTCCATTATAAATTCTCCAGCTAGGTTACATTAATCTCATAAGTTTTGCAATCTCTACTCAGGGTACGTTTAGAGTAACAAAAAATAAGATAAAATGAGATAAGTTATGAGTACAGTGAGATAAAAAGTAAATAATTTTTAAAATTTTTTAATAATTTTTTTTTTTTAGAATTTTTTATCACTTTAAACGAAACCTTAATATAAGACTCTATCAATCATTTTCCCAATACATTTGTGTATGTTTGATTTTTTTGCTCTTAATTATTTTAAAAAACAATTAAATATAATAATATTCATCTTGCATACTTGAGCACAAAAATGCATTAACAATGGTTGTTTAAATAATTAGCGTCTATTCGTTGTACACAAATTGAGCCAAGTCCAAAAGTAAAATTGATGACGGTAAATAATTATTTCATCTCTAATGTTCGCTTAGCTATTAGTCTCTCCAAACATATTATTACATTTTACTTTTAATTTGGTCCTTCTGGTTATAAATTAGTAATTTTTCTATTTCCATCCTCTAATTTTTAATTTTATATAAGTATGTTAAATAAAAAAAATGTGATTAAACCTGTTAATTCTAAAAAACTTTGAAGCCTAAGATGATGACACGTGTCATATGGGAGATTTGGCTGGTAATAATCCCAATAGTTGCGTCTGTGTGAAAATGAGATTAATAGGCAGTAGCTAGCCTTCAACCATAAAAGGAGAAGTTAGATGCAAAGAGAGGGGTTTTCAGACCATTAGCTCTCCGAGCGAGATCATTTTATCTTCAAAGTCTTCACCACCCCATAATATTTCTATATTAAGTTAGTTCTTGTTTAATTTTAGGTTTTGCTCGAGTCATTGTCCTATGTTATGTAGTTTGAATCCACCATGATGAATATATAAAATCCTTCCATTTTTAGTATTCATTATCATTATTATTATTTTTTTTTAACTTTCAAACAATTAGGTGTTATTTAGTTTTTTTTTGCTTTTATATTTTCTATTTTGAACTCATTTTTTATTTTATACTTTTGAAAATTAAAAAAAAAACAGTTCAAAACTCCTTTAATTACTTGTATTTTTAAATTTTATTTTCGAAAATAGAAAATGAGTTTACATATAAAATGAAAAATGGTAAAAAAAAATTGTTTTAAGAGTTTTTAACAAAAGTAAGAAAAATCTCAAAATAAGGAAATAAAACATTTTCTATTTTTCCGTTTTAAAAATTTTAACACATAAAACAAAAATAAAAAATAAAAAAATAAATCAAATGCGATCTTAATTTTTATAAATAAAGTAGAACAAAAATAGGCCAAGTTCATTGTCATGGAAAGCAAAGTGATGAAGAGGCAAAAGCTAAGCATCTCCTTACGCTTCGTCTCTCTAAATTCCGTTGACGTTTAATTTTCTTCTAACTTTTTTTTAATGATTTTGTAGAATTGAGAAATTCTAAAACTAAGGTGAGCTTTTCACAATCAAATTGATAAATGAACTAAATATCTAGAATCATTGTGATTCTAGCACATTCGTACCCCAAAAAATTTATTTCAAAAAATATAAAAGAACACGTGTTATTTTTTAGCACAAATAATTTTTGACACGTTTAGTAATAGTCAAGAACATTTTTTATGAAGAAATAGTTTAAAAAAAAAAACAAGATGAAGGAATTGGGAAAGACCTCTTATACGAGGTTGATCCACAAAAATTGATCAATTGGACAGGAAGAGCGAGCTCCATTACCTCATCCTCGGTGAATCAGGCGAGAAAATGAAAAATGCGACACATTTTATTGAAACAAAGATCGATAAGCATATAGATTGAGTGTGGTCTGCAACTCAGTTGTTAAGATCTCTCTCGTCCGCCCATAATTCTAGTTCAAGTCTTCTCCCCCCACCCCCAGGGCTTACCTAACAAAAAAGATAAGTATATAGATTGGTTAGCCAATGTAATTCTAGTAATGAAGAAAAATGAAATATTAGAGATTTCATAAATTTTAGATACCTTAACAACGCCCCACCCAAGAGTGAGTATCCGATGCCTATGGTTGATTCTTGTATAATCCGCAAGTGCATGGTTGTCATACCAATAGAAAACCGATTGAATCCCAAGTTGGTTTGTCCACAAAAAGAGGCTTGGTGGTGCTCAATTGTCTGCCTCCAAGGTAACCAAAACCAATAAGTTATACTAAATTTTGTGTTATTTTTATAGAAAAATCGCTCAGACATTTTATCAAACACATAGAGCATGCTACAAAATAAAGATAAAAAAATAATAATAAATAATTTGAATTTAAATACTTACGCGACAAACCTAAACACAATTTTTAATGAGATTAAATCTTCGTACGTTAATTAAATTTAAATACTTATTAGATAAGTTTTAAATAATATGAATTATTATGTGATAAAATTTTGATATTTTATTTAAACGTAAATATTCATAATATAATTATTAGTTTTTTTTAATAAATTTGTTTTGAGTATGTTATTATACTAAGCATTTATTTTAAAACTCGGAAGTTGGTAAAAGTTTAATATCATCTAACACTGGTGAATTACATTTTTCATTTAATAACAATACATCAAATATATACGGTATTTTTTAAAATATTATAATTAATATCGCTAAAAAAATTTATCTTTCATAAAATGTAAATAATATTATAGGTGAGATTTTGTGATAATAATTATTCAAAAAAATATAATTAATATAATATAAAAGTTAAGAGTTTGATGTTCTGTTGCCTTCAAGTCTTTATTTGAAATAATAAAAAATTTAAAAAAATGATGAATAATACTGAAAATTTTTAAAAATTAGTTATTTTTTTAAGCTTATCACACTTATAATTTATTTTATTTTATTTCACTTTTTACCATTTTAACGCATTTGTGACAGAAATTAATTAACCGGCCACGCGTCATTGTATCAGTGGCTATTGGAATCCCATTTTCAACAGCTGTGCTGGTTTGCGCTTCTTCCCATAACGATCGATCGAATAAAAATATATTTGGATAAGACAAAGACAAAGTCGCCAACTTTAGACTTTAAAAATATCACCGGTAAGCCCAGTGAGCCCAATAGAGGGAGCAACTATCAAATTGATCGCATCGGAGGGCCCACTGACACTACCCATGGGGCCCACCGCATGAGCGTTGGGATTCGAGACAAAGAAATGCTTGTCTTCTTGGTGGGGCCCCTACTCGCCTCCACCGCCCTGTCTGATGCAAATCCCCCAGCGCCCTCGACGGGGATCTTTAACCGTCCGATTGTTGAGAAAGGAATCAGATTTAATAATAAAGCACCTGGGAGGGGTCCTTAAAGGGTAATCAGCATTGATTTCGTATCAAATGGTGATTTAGTCATGGCAATCAGAATTGCTAATGTTACATATCAACAACCAGTCAATTAAGGCAGGACCGATTGTTTTGTCAAATTAACGATGAGTTAACATTTTAAGAACTTATTCTAGAATTGATAAAAGAATTAGCAAGTTAGAATGATTTTTATTTAACTCGTTAAATTTCAAATTAATTTAGAAAAAAATTGGGTAACTACACTTTATTTTTTGAAATTTTATCTAAAAACATATAAATTGCTTCTAATTTAAAAATTAAAAATAAAAAAATAATGAAATTTGCTAAATATAATTAGATTTGTGCCTCGTTGGTAAGAATTAATTAATACAAAAAGATTTTGTAGAAAATGAATAGATAAAAATGTATTATTTTTATTATTTTTACGTTGAGATGAATTTTTATTTCATTTTTTAAGAGACTCAGTACAAAATTCATACGCAGATTTGTCTCTATTTTTCTTAATAATTTTGCACGATTATATATAAACGTACATGATACATTAGGTATAACTGTAATTTTACATTTTTAATCCAAATCGTGATTATTTGTTAGATTACAGACTAAATATAATCATATATTTTTATGTTAAGCTAGAAATAAAAAGAAACTAATACTCCTTGTACTTGTGCTTGATTTTTTTTTCTTATTTATTTAGGTGGTATTTGAATGATTAAAAAAGTATAATGAAAGTATAAAAATTTAATGTAAAAATAATATATAATAAAATCTGATTTGAAAAAATAAAAAATAATAATAATTAATTAATTAATTTTAATAAACCAAACCCATCTTAAAGAGACAAAAATTAAAGCACAAACGATACACAAACGGGCAATATACGGTCATTATATATCCAAACTATCAGATTGGCTATATATATATATATATACACAGTCATTATATATCCAAACTATATATGTATATATACACCTCACGCTTGCTTGGAGCATCATTATTTTCACAAATGTGAGTGACTGATTGGTATTTTCTAAGAAAAGGAGTTCCTCCAATCCTATTTTAGAATTCTCCCAGTAACGGAAACGCTCTCTATTCTCTCGCCATGTGTGAACTGAAACAGATTTCGCGGCCTCTTCTCTGTCTGTCTCTCTCTCTCTCTCTCTCTCCGTATCTTCAGTCTTCAGACATCTTTCTTCTTCTTCTTCTTCGGGACTGCAGGAATCGTAGAACCATCACTTCATTGATTCTCTGATTCTCTGTGCAATTTCCTTATTTGGATTCAGTCCGCATTGTGCTTTATCGACGTTAAGGAGCTTTCGTCAATGCCTCTCTCAAGATCTCCATTTCTTGACTGCTTCTAGTATGTACTCTTAACCTCTAACCCTCTCTTAATACATTTTATATTTATTCAGTTCCAGTTGGTGTAGATCTGCTAGTTGCTGGTTGAATCTGAATTGCATTAAGAGATTGGTGTTTAACATTGAGTTACTTTAACAATTGTGATGGATATATTGGCATTTGAGGATAAAGTTTTCTTGGAGCTTGAAATTTTGGCCATTGTTCTTGATCTTCTTGCAAATTTGGATGAAAATATGTTCATGAATATATGATTTTCCGTGCGTGGTTACAATTTTCGCAGTTTCTTGACCATCACTTCTTCATGCTTTGTCAAAAAAGTGCAAAAGAAATTGCAATGTCGCCTTTTAGGTTACAATTAAATGTTCTTGTTTTCCATTCTTGGATTGGAAGGGCTCTGTTTATGGATCTCGGGCTCTCAGCCTCTGAAAACCGTAAACAGAATAATAGTCTTCGCTTGTGCTTGTGTGACTGACTGAATATTTATTGCAATGTCCTGAACTTCATTCCCTAATTTCTATTGTTTTATTTTATTTTTATTTTTTTTTATGAAGTGATGAACTTTAGAAGGATGTTTTCAGAAGCTTACACAAATTTCATAACTAATTTCCATGCTAAGGACTTGGCAGTACGGCAACCAATAGAAGCTACCATTTGACCTTACACCCTATAATGGATCTTTGTATTCTGCCTCTGTTGGTCTGTTCTCCCATTGCTCAGGCGCTGCCCACTGGCAGAATAATCATGACTAATATGAACAATCAAAATTTGGAACCCGTGATTTATGATTTGTGAAGCTGATCCATATAATTAGGATTAGCTGTTGAGTTGGGACTAAGGAAGCTACAGTTGAGGTAATGCTTTATCGCGTAATACTTTAACCCTAGTTGTCTGTCCAGGTGAAGTAGACGACACATATGATCTTTATGATGAGTGTCTTCATGAAAGGTTTGGGGCATTCTGGCTGCTTGTATTTGCTGCATGTTATATAGTTCCAAATTTTATGAATTCAGTCAGTCCTGGGCAAATTCAAATCATGAAGTTTGCTATTTCTTATATCCCATTAATGGAATATGGAGTGCTCTTCATTTCGATGAAATTGTAAATTTTTTTGTTACAAATATTTGACTGTTCTTTAAATAATATTCTCCTTTGTTTTCTATTTCAATTCCTACAACACCAGCCCCACCCCAAACCCCCACCCTCCACAAAGCATGAGAAGTACCTGTATTTATATGAATTTTGCCAGGATGTGATTTTAAGGCAGAATGACTTCCCAGCTAACCTTCATGCATGCAGGGATTGATTTGTCAAATGAAATTTGATACCATGCCATCTGAAATGTGATCAAGGCAATGCTCAAGGCTGGACATGGAAGCCAATTTAGAAGTCAAAAGGAGATCAAGGGCGCGAGAAACCTCGAAAGTTGTGAAGCAGAAGATCCTATCACCTCGAGCAAACGAAAATCTGAATTTTCAAGACAAGCAGCAAAAAGAAAGTCCATTTGGTCAGCCTTTTTTTAATCAGCATCATGAAATAAGACACAATGCAGGTAACAGGCTTATACTCCAGACAAAGTCTTCTAGGACCTCTCAAAACCCTTGGATTGGGAGGAAGGCAAATAATGATGATGAGCTCGTTAAGCACATGTCAAATTTGCCTGCCTATCTCCAGCGAGTGGAGAAAGGAGATAATATCCAAGAGAAGGCTCTGAATTTTGGAGTTCTAGATTGGGAGCGCCTAGAGAAATGGAAGCATGCCAAAAAATTTACCCCAGCAAGAGGTGACATTACTGCATCTTCCTCTGGCAGTAATTCTTCATTTAAGCCAGGTGGACTGTCTACACTCCCCAGTACAGCTCAAAGCAAGAGTCTTGCCCGACATGAGAAGAAACCCATATCACATTATCCTCATCTTAATTCATCTCATGAAGGTGGCTTTTTTCAAGATATTAAAAAATCTCAAGGGAAGGTCATACAACAAGATTTTAGAGGTGATCCAAGGAACACCTTTTATGGGCCGCAAAACTTGCACCAGACAGATAAGCCTTCTAGCAGACATTATTCCAAGGTCAAGCTCAAGAGGGGTGGGAGAAAAGATGAAGATCAAAAGATCACATCCGAAAAGGGTACTTCATTTTCAGACTCGAGAAAACATGGATTCCCTCATGCTTTTAAGGATGAAACAAGTGCTCAGAGCAGTGTAGGAACTAATAGGTTAGAGGAGTTGCAGGCATCATCTGAATATTATATTGATAAAAAACGCTACCCTGGCAAGCACAAGAGCTTTGTTCTCAGATTACCCAAACATTCTCCCAGAAAAGTTTCCTCCAAGACAGTCCAGCCTTCAGAACCAAGGGAAGCAAACCATGGGAGCTTTTCAGATGACTTTTCTCCAGAGGAGGTTCACTCTGCAGAACTCTATTCTGAGACTCCAAACCTTTGCCCACTGCCTGTTGTAGCAGAGACCAGCTCCAAGTCTCAAATAAGGCCACGTGGCATAACTCGTGCTCAGAGCATGGATCTTCCAAATGATGCTTCTTGCTCATTCCTGCATCCAAATGAAACATATGCCATATTATCCCAAGGTAAATTCACAGATGAGGCTGTATCAACCATGAAGCCTTCAAGTGCAAATGCAGTTGATACTTCCAAGAGATTGGATAATGAAGTTATTGAGCCATTTGGTGTGAAGGACAGGCATTCATTGCCTAATTGTCAGTTTGGCTTAAGCCTTGGTGGGATCAGCAGAAGTTTAAGTTCTAAGGAAAGCCCAGCTGTTACACGGTTTACTTCCACAATGAGATCTGATACATCTGATGGCTTTTCTTGTGAGGGGGTTCTCTCTGCAGAATCCTATTCTGAAAATCTACACTCTTGCCCGCTTCCTGTTAGAGATGAGACCAACACTGAGCCTGACCTGAGGCGGCATAGCCTGAGCACTGCTCATAGCACAGAGCTTCGTCGTGATGATCCTTGCACGTACAAGTGTCCAACTGAAACCCCAAACACGCCATCCAGTGCACATACAGTGATCAATTTCAAGTGCTTGGATCAGGATGCTACTGGACCGGCTGCTGCGAGAGGAAGAAAACCATCACATAATCGTCGGTTTAGCTTTAGCCTTGGTAAGATGAGCCGAAGTTTCAGTTCTAAGGAAAATCCAACCGTTCCACACCTAAGTTCTACATATGCTACTGTCAAGTCTGGTCCAGTGAGCTCTGAAATGTCTGATTCTTTGAATAATGCAAGCAGAAACAGGGCCAATATTCCCAGTAGAGCAAGATCCAGCCCCCTAAGAAGGTTAATAGAGCCTCTACTGGGGAAAAAGGTAACAAATTCAAATCATTCTCCCGAGAACTTTCAGCCATTGACAGAAATCTTGAATTTAACCTCCAAAGTTATCAGTAGTACCGGATCCCTTAATAGCAAGAAGCACGAGGCATCAACTGTCCAAGCTTGTCTGCAAGTTACAGTTAGGAATGGACTTCCTTTCTTCAAACTTGAAGACAACAAAAGTGTCATTCTTGTTGCGATGAAAAAATTAACATCATATGGAAAGGATGAAGCCGGATGGGTTTACACTTTCTACTCTGTCCGTGAAATTAAAAAGAGTGGCAGCTGGCTAATTCAAGGGCAGAAAGAAAAAAATTATGGCTTTGGCTATAACATCGTGGGTCAGATGAAGGTTTTCAGCTCTCAGTATCCAGATTTGACTTTACGGAGTTCCAAGGACCAATTTACTGTGAGGGAGTATGTTCTGTATGGTGTTGATCTTCCACAGGCAGGTCAGGAAACAGAAGAGTTAAAGCCAAACAGGGAGCTTGCTGCTGTCATTGTCAAGACCCCAATAGGGAAATCATTTGCTGGAGGACATCAGAAATATAATGACAATGAGGAGTTAATAGGAAAGGGATTTGTGGAGTGGTCGCAGGAAGATTGGAGTCCCTTTGAAAGAGGAGAAACGGAGAAGTTCAATAGTACAACAGTCATTCTTCCTAGAGGTGTTCATGGCTTGCCCCATAAAGGTGTTCCTTCGCCATTGATTGACAGATGGAAATCTGGCGGATTATGCGACTGTGGAGGCTGGGATGTTGGTTGCAGACTAAGAATTCTTGCCAATGACGATCAGAGCTTCAAGCTAATGGAACCATCCATATCCTGCTCAACCCCAGATCATCTTGATCTTTTCGATCAGGTACTGCATTTATTTTTCATACTAGCACACTTGTCCGCCCATTAAGGTTGGTGTCTTCTAATTTTGCTTTCTTCACAGGAAGGAACTGAAGACAATCGGCCGATCTTCAGCCTTGCACGATTGAAGAAGGGGATTTACTCTGTTGAATTCTGTGCATCGATCTCTTTGCTACAAGCATTCTCTATATGTGTTGCACTCGTAAGTAGTCAGAAATCAAGCGATTTCCCAGAATTGAATAACCCATCTGAAGCACAAGTTCGACAAGAATCCACCTTCTGTGAATATGATGCGGTAAAGGGTCCCACCAATGTCCCTTCTCCCCCTCGATCTCCTGTTGGAAGAGTCTAGTTTCCATGCAATGGGATCAGTCTTTGTTGTTGGCATTTTAGCCGTTGTGAAAATAGCAGAGGAAGCAGCAAGTCTAGGCCTCAAAGAGGTGTCTTGTTTGTTAGCGATCGACCCGGAGTACAGAAAATTTGGAGGATGATCTCGTTCAACCAGAGTGCTGTGGGAACAATCCATCAGTGACCATTTTAATTTTTGTAACAGGTTCTGCTTTGCAATGGCACCACTCCTGTATATAGAAATTATATGCAATTCCATTGACTAGTATGCGGTTGTAGAAAGTAAACACATATAGAAGCAAAACTCTGTTATATGCTCAAAAGGTTCAGAATGGATGGTGCTTTTTGTTGGCTTTATACTAGTTTGAATGTTATCAACGGTCGTACCAAAGGAAGTTAACGTAGTTAGTACATAACTTTGAATTTCTACTGTTATGTGTGATTCCGACTTCGATTCTTCTTCCTGTGATCCTTTGTTGCTCCAAAAATAAAATAAAATAAAATCATCACAACCTTTCCTCATTCTTTCCCATTTGCTGGAGACGCCCTAAAATGTGCACCAAAAGATGAAACAAGATCGACTTCATATCAGTTTCAAAAAAAAACAAAAACAAAAAAAAAAAAGATCGACTTCATATGGTTTAAGCTAGGGTGAAAAAAAAAAAAATACGATTTATGTTATTAATCAAACGATAAATCCTAATCCAATGGGCAAATTGAAAAAACGATCGGCTCAAGTGTCCAATAAATTAAATTGATGTGTCATAAATAAATAAAATTTTAATATAGTTAAAAGTTATCTAAAAATTTGTCACATATGGTGTCAATTCAGTTTAGTGTGTTCTAATCCTGACTATCCATGTGAAAACTGAATCGGTTATAGTTAGGTATATCTGATCCTAATCCATTCTCATTCGCCTTATGTATTTTTTAAAATATTTTTTATATTTTTAAAATCAATTACTTATAAACTTAAAATAAAAATAATTAATTAATTGGTCTTAAAAATAAATAAATTATTACTAATTATTGAACATTCATAGGTGTTGGAGTTTTTCAATCATGAACTGAAGAATTAATTGAGTTTCTACCCTTAAAATCATACATAAACAATTAAAAAAATAATAATAAAATTGAATTTGTAGCGTCAGGGTCGAATCTGTATAGATACAGAGTTAAGAGTGAAGTCCGGTCAAAACTGAACTGGGTCAAGATCGACACAATTCTCTTTACATGTCTACATATTTCTTCTAATGTCAATTATTTATTTTTGTAAAAATCCTCACCAGATGACATTTCTTCTTAATTATAAAAATTAGTGTAATATAAATAATTAAATAACAGTTTTAATTTTACTTTATAGTATTTTAAATTATAAAAAAATGACAATTAGATAATAACTTCAATTTATAAAGATAATTAAACCGTTAACAGTTTCTTCAGGTCACTGTTTCAATAACAATTTTAAGCCCATTTTTTTGTCACAATGAATTTAGCCACGAACCTGATTGTTTTATTTTTTTTTATTAAAGTGGGTCACGAGTTTATCAATTCAATTAGCCTAGTCAATTAAATTTTAAGATATCGTACCAGAGAAAAAGAAAATGAATTCTCAAAATTATAATTATAATCAAATATGATATTGCTTATAGGGTTGTGTTACTTAAATAATTAACCCTGGTAACTAATTAGAAAATAACAATATATCTGAAATTTATCGAATCAATAAACTGGAATGATTGCAGAATCTCAAGGAAGATGAAAAATAAATTAGTACAAATTTTACAGAGATCAGCTTTTACTTCTATTCTAATAACAATTGCCAAAATAAAAATTATCAAAAATAACGAAAAAATTAATTTGGCCCCTTAAACAATGAAATTCAACTGCGAACAAGCATGTGTCATAACCATAGACGGTGAAAATGATTTCAAATGGCTGAAAATACTCAAACTTCACATATTGCACGTCCAAATCGAACACCTATAGCAATAGTATACCCTTGAATGTCTAACCAAATCAAATTAAGCCAAATCTTTTCCCACTAAGTGGGGTCGATTATATGAATTTGTCGACGCCAATTAAATTTATTTAAGGACATGTACTCCGATAAATCTAAGTAGGTCAAGTCATGTTTAATGGTACATTGTAACCCATAACTACCAGTTGCACATCATTCTTAATTTAAAAATTAAAAAAAAAAAGAAAAGAAAGAAATAAAGAAAGAAAAAAATATTAATTGTACTAACTCGCCTAGATAGCCCAGCGATACTTGGGACTAACCGTAAATCCGAAAGTTTTAAGTTCGATTCCCGCTAACTCCTATTCTGTCTTGCCCGGTACTTAGGTATTGCAAGTGGATTCAAACACCCTCAGTTTACTTATCGGTTATGCAGTTCGTTGAGAACTGTAGTAAACCAATGTGAGTTCCGAATTATCCAAAAAAAAAAAAAAAAAGATCCATCGTACTCCTCCATTGCAGCCAAATGTACCCCATACAGGACAATGGATTTAATCCTCAGCAAAGAGAAATAATAATAATTTTTGAGAACATACAACAAACCACTATATGTTTATAGTGGGGAGGTAAGGATACGGTTGCCCAGTTTGGAACCCAGGACCACGAGTAGAGTTACGAGATCCCAACCGTTTGCTCAAAATAATGACAATAATTGGATACCCAACAAGCGAATTACAAACAGGTCTACAATCTACGAAGACATTGCTGGAAATACACATGATCATCATTAAACAGAAAATTATCTATAAAAAAATCCATAAGGAAACAGGCTTTTCAAAATTGTGCATGCTTATTACTTATTTCGGTGTGCGATACTCTTGATGATCTGCTTCACAAGTCAACGTACGAGGCATGGTGAATACAGATAAACCACCGTCCATCAATCTTCTCAAACACATTAGTAGCAAACTGTCTTCCCCAGCTGTTACCCTTCGTCTTAACCATTTCGATGCAAGTAACGTACCCTAAATCACCTCTAACGTGAACTTGAACATCCTTAAGCTCAATCTGCAGCGGGAATTCATAGTCTGCCCATACAAATTCCCAGCTTCCCATTACGAGGTCGTAACCGGATATGCCGCTGACTCCAGGGTGTACGACACACACGTTTTCCCCCTTCGCCCAAAGAGCTTGCATGGCAGCTAGATCGCCATTCCTGAACGAGTTGTAGAATCGAGCATTTGCCGCTAATACTGAAGATTTGCCATCCTCCTTGAGTACACGGAGGCTATCCCTGATTTTTGCGGCTTGCACATAGTTCTCCTCCTTAATGGCAATCTGTAGCTCCTGCTCCAACGTCTGCTCATCTAGCGTGATGCTTTCACCACTCAAAGCTTCCCCCATGTCCTCACTTTTGACTCGGCATGGTCTGAATGAATGTGAACTAGAAGCTGATCTGAGAGGGGCTGCACTGCATAGAATGGAAGTTAGACCGACTCGTGTCTATAGTGCTGAACCGAAAACCAAAATACAGTCAAAAGCACAGATAATGCTCACTAGCAGAGAGAGATCATACACCATATATGAACACATTAATGAGGCATAATCCTAAAACTATGTTTTTTTGGTAAAACTAAATACAAAACCCTTGATACGACCTGACTTGAGAGAGGGAGAGCAAGGGGGGGAGAGAGAGCATTCCTTAGAAGCAGCAAACTGTAGTTTCTGGGACAAAAAAGCACAAAATAATAACAGGAAATAAATCATCTATAACAACGAGAGTATAAATGAAATCTATTCCCTTGTTGAACTAGAAGAAACCCCATGAAAGTTTTCTTATTGATTATAAATGACACAGGCCAGGATTTCATTGCAATCGTGTTTTCAATACAGGTTTCTCTAAAAACAACCACAGAGGCTTTAACAAAGAGATGGCAGCTGAACATGAACACACAAAGCAGGAAATTTTTTAAGGTGGGCTTGTCTCTTCAGCTCTCAAAAGCTCTCGTCGCATGTTAGGAGGCATTCTGCTAACATGCACCAATTTAGAAAGCACAGGCTGTTACAGCACAGGGTGAGGGGCAGAAAATCTTTTCATATCAATGGTATCTCCATTGATATCGACCAAGATTCCAAAATTAAAGATGAAGTTAGGATTGTGGAGAGGGGTAGAGGCTATGCTAGAGCTTTCGTTTTATTTGAAGAAGAATTAGTATGGATTCAAAAGATGTGTGTAAAAGAGCTCGAATCCATTGCTGAAATTCAGCAACTGGGCCATCTTAGAGGAGGATATAGGACTCTTGTTTGCACCAGAATAAGAGTTGGACAAGACAGGAAACTTGAACTTCGCCTCTTTGCTCCTTTCGGTAGATACCAGGTTAGGATCCCAGAGCTATCAGCAGGGCAAGACTGGTGCTTCTTCGCCAATCTAATCTCTGAGTTTATTACTGGTGAAATAGACAATCTCACTACATTTGAAAGCCAAGATCCATACAGGGTACTGCCCAACCCTCTTGATAGTGACTTGGAAAGAAGAAACAGCACTAGATCCTACCTTCAAGCTGCTACTTTACCAAAGTGGAACCTTCCTAACATCCGAAGTACAAATATGGGCCAGCATATATCTGTGAACTTTGAGGATGCAGTCAGCAGCAGTCACAAGATGAGCCGATGCTTAATTGGTAGGTTTGGAGGCCCAAGTTCATACAACATAGACATAGACACTATTTCTACATGGTTGAACAAGAAATGGAAGATCCCTGGTGGGCTGGATATCAAGGCTTTGGATGGGAAAAGACTCCTATTCTCTTTCCCTTCCAAGGAACTAGCAGAGAAGTACTTGATGGAGAGGATCACTTACAATGGTCAACCATTATTCTTAGACAAATGGCACAGCTAGGGTTGCTGCTCAAGAAGAAGAAGAAACCAGTTTGCTGTATGGGTTAAAGTGATGGGATTGCCTGTCTACCTTTGGAGTCTTGGGGTCTTTCGTAGCATTGGCAAGTTATGTGGTGGATTTTTGGAGATGGATGAGGCGACCAGGTACTCTAAGAACCTAAAATGGGCACGCTTAAGAGTCAAGAGCAATGATAGAGCTATTCTAGCTACTGTCAAAGTTGTTGTTGGCCAACTTATGTATGATTATCCACTCTAGGTAGAACGAGAACCATGGGTAGATTGGGCAGATGCTTCTTTGTCCAAAGGAAAATTCCGGCCACCGGAAGGAAGGAAGATGGTGGCACGTGACACTGCAGCTGATGCATTGAATGTTCCTGCCTTGGGAAGTCGAAAGGGTCAACATTTAAAGAAACATGCGGCTAAACATTTCAAAAGTCACCAAGCGTCTGCAGGGGAAACTAAATGGATTCCAATTCATAGAAGCAAGCAGAAATCATTTACTGCTAAGAATAAGCAGGAGGCTAACCAATTCAATGTCATCAGCAGCCTGGGAGATGAAGGTCACACTTACAATGAACCCAGTCAGCAGATTCATAATGATGGTAATAATCACAAGGCAGAAATAGATGCAGTCAATCTAAACATTGGGAATATTAACTCTGCCAGACAGAAAGCTCTGTTTGGAAGAAAATATCTCTCCAAAAAACACCTTAATGGGACCTCTTTAAAGCTTAATAAATGGGTCTCTCCCTTTGATGTGGAAGATACCTTGGGAAAATCCTTTTCAGACAGCAGTTTTGCCTCTAAAAATGTCTCAGCTCAGGAGAAACAACAGCTTTCTTTAAGCCTGTATAGCCCCACGCAGGAACTGCAACTTTATTAGTTTGAGGACAACGTAGAGGTGCTGGATTCCTCCCATTAGCCTCTGTTGATCCTGGAATTGAATGGCAGGAGTCAGATGAACCTTTGCTGTTGGAGAACTGCGGCCATGATCAACCAAGAATTTCTGCCTGGGTGCTCAACAGAATGAAATCTTTCAAGAAAATATTGGGAATCTCAAGCGAAGGTTTTGAAGACCAATTAATGGAGTTGCTCAGATCTATAGAGGAAAAAAAAAGGAAGTAATAAAGTGATGAAAGGAAGAAACAAAATCGAAGTGCAAGAAGAGATGTTCGAGAATTGAAGAACCTTCAGTGTTCAATTTCTTATGACAAAAGGGGATGAGTTGAGGATGCTGCAGAAGGAGAGGGAAAGAATATAAATATTGGTGTTTAAAACGAAGCCAAAAATACTAAGTTGGAATATTAGGGGCTGTAGAGGCCCAAGGAAAAGGATGCTAATTAAATCCTGTATCAAGAAGTGGAAGCCTGATATAGTATGTTTACAAGAAACTAAGCTCTGCCAAGTTGACAACTCCATAGTTCGTTCTTTGGGGGGAGGGGGATGGTGTAAATGGGTTAACCTGAACTCTGTTGGAACCTCTGGTGGAATAATCATTTTATGGGATCATAGGAAATTGAACCTAATGGAGTATGAATTAGGGGTTTACTCAATTTCCTGTCTATTCAAACATACGGAGGAGGAAATAACCTGGGCCTTCACAGGAGTTTATGGGCCTATAGATAGAAATTTGAAAGCTGAATTCCTTGAAGAGATTGGTGCAGCTGCCTTTCGCTGGTTTGTTCCATGGTGCATGGGGGGAGATTTCAATATGGTCATGAGCACTGAGGATAAATGGGGTTGCACAAGGAGAACTAAACAAATGAAGGCTTTTTCAAATTTTATAGATGATTTAAGTTGCATTTATCTTCCCCTGGGCGACAGAAATTTTACATGGAATAACAGAGTTAACAAATCAAGAATAGACAGATTTCTAGTTTCTGCAAACTGGGAGGACCTTTTCCCCACTGTTTATCAAAGAACTCTACCTCGGCTAGCGTCTGACCATTTTCCAATTTTATTGGATGGGGGAGCAATTAAGGGAGGACCAAAACCCTTCAGATTTGAGAACATGTGGCTGCAGATTGATGGCTTCAAAGATCTGATAGCTAATTGGTGGTCTAGCTACAGCTTTGCTGGAACTGCAAGCTTCAGGATGATACAGAAACTGAAATGCCTAAAGGCTGATTTGAAGCAATAGAATAGCGAGGTCTTTGGAAAGCTTGAACAGCAGAAGAAAAAACTAGAGCAGGAAATTGAAAATATGGACAGACTTGATGAAGAAGACATGCTAACAGAGCAAGAAAGAAGTAACAGAACAGGTCTGATTCTCAAATTGAATAAGCTAATTCAAATGGAGGAAACCTGTTGGAGACAAAAATCTAGAGTCAAATGGCTCAAGGAAGGAGATAGGAATACCAAATACTTCCACAAAATTGCCTCAGCTAACAGAAGAGCTAACTGGATCAGCAGATTACAGTTTGATGGGGAAATTATTGAAGATCCCAGAAAAATCAAGAAGCAGATCTTGGATTTTTATAAACAGCTGTTCAAGGAAGAATATACTTGGAGACCAAAGGTGGATTTCTTGGAAATCTGTCGGCTGGATTCTGCTGAGAAGGAGGGGCTTGAGCCTCCTTTTACAGAACATGAAGTCCAACAATCCTTGAAAGATATGAATGGAGACAAAGCTCCTGGACCAGACAGCTGGACAATAGCATTCTTTTAGCACTGTTGGGACATTTTCAAGGAAGATATAATGCAGATTTTCTCAGATTTCTATCAGAATTGCAGTTTTGTTCGATGCTTAAACTGCACATTCATTGCCCTGATTCCTCAAAAATCTGGTGCTGAAAAAATCCAGGATTTCAGGCCTATAAGCCTTGTGGGAGTAATTTATAAGGTCTTGGCTAAAGTCCTAGCTAACAGGCTAAGGTTGGTTATGAATTCTTTGATCTCAGAAACTCAGACTGCTTTTGTGAGTGGGAGACAAATCCTAGATGCAATTCTTGTGGCCAATGAAGTCATTGACTCAACTCTGACGCAAAAAGGTACTAGTTTAATTTGTAAGTTAGACATTGAAAAAGCCTTCGACCAAGTCAACTGGGAATTTCTGCTCTACTTGATGAATAAAATGGATTTTGGAGAGCGATGGTGTAAATGGATTCAGTGGTGCATTTCTACTGCTAGCTTCTCAGTATTAATTAATGGTTCCCCTGAAGGTTTCTTCACATCTTCTAGAGGCTTAAGACAAGGGGACCCACTTTCCCCTTTTCTTTTCATACTTGTTATGGAGGTGTTAAGTAGAATGATTAATAGAGTGGAACAAACAGGCCTTCAAACAAGTATTCTAGTTGGAAACATTGATCAGAATCCGACAAGTATATCTCACTTGTTGTTTGCTGATGATACTATTGTTTTTCGTGGGACTGACAGATCACAGCTAGGACATTTAAGATGCACACTTCTCGGCTTTGAAGCTGTTTCAGGTTTAAAGGTGAACCTCAACAAATCTGAGATTATTCCTATTGGTGGCCTTTCTAATTTGAGTGACTTGGCTGCAATCTTGGATTGTAAAACTGGCTCTCTCCCATCTACTTATTTGGGAATGCCTCTAGGAGTCAAGTACAAGAGTAAAGAGGTTTGGGAGATTGTAATTGAAAGATGCAAGAAAAGATTATCAGATTGGAAGCTAAATTATCTGTCATCTGGGGCAAGAGTAACTCTTATTAAAAGTGTCCTCTCAAGCCTACCCTCTTATTATCTTTCGCTTTTTACTGCCCCAGCCTCTGTTGTAAAGGAAATGGAAAAAATGCAAAGAGACTTTCTTTGGGGGAGACATGCTGAGGCATTTAAGCACAATCTGGTAGCTTGGAAGACTGTTTGTGCATCTATTGAATCAGGCGGCGTGGGAGTCAAGAAGCTAAATTTGCAAAATGAAGCCTTACTAGGGAAATGGCTTTGGAGATACTCTAATGAAAATTCTAGCTTGTGGAAGAGGTTGATATTATCTAAATATGGAGAGGAAAAAGGTGGATGGTACACTGCACAAAGCTCTAAGCCATATGGTGTAAGCCTGTGGAAAGGCATAAGAAATCTGGCCAAAATTTGAACAATGTGTATCCTGACAGCTGGGCAGAGGTGATAGAATTCTGTTCTGGAAGCAAAGGTGGTTGGCCATTAGCTGCTTAGCTGATATTTTCCCTAATATCTTTGCCATTACAGTTGATCAAGATGCTCTAATTTCAAATTACTACTCTGACTCTGGACAATCTAGAGAATGGACTATTCTACTTCGCCGTAATGTGAATGACTGGGAACTTAGGAACCTTTTACAGTTGATGGAGCTACTACAATCAGTAATCTGGGATAACTATGATGACACAATGATCTGGAAACAGTCTAAGTCTGATGTGTTCAATGTAAGATCCTTCTACAGTGTCTTGAAAGAAGATGAGGTTGATACTTTTCCATTGAATAAGATCTGGAATTTTGCGGCCCCTACTAGAGCTATTTTTTTTACTTGGTGTGCAGCTCATGGAAATATCCTTACTATAGATAACCTCAAACTTCGAGGTTATTCTATGGTAAATCGTTGCCCCTTATGCAAATGTAGTGAAGAGATTATAGCTCACTTATTCATGCACTGCTCTTGGACAATTGAAATCTGGTACCTCGTGCTATCATGCTTCGATGTTCACTTATATCATACTAATGATCTCAAAAGTTTTTTCTCATCCTGGTGGGGGCAACCTTTAGCAAAGCATAAGAAGAAAGTTTGGAACCTGGTTCCACTTTGCCTAATGTGGTCAGTTTGGAAAGAGCGCAACAGAAGGGTCTTTGAAGCTAAGGAAAGTAACGTGGAAAGAGTCAAAAGCTTATTTTTTAATTGTTTATTTACATGGGTCAATGTTGGTAAAGAGGTCGAACTTTCTTCCCTAATGCACTTCATAGATTCTTTAGGAAAAGCGGGAAAATAGTTTGTATTTGGCCTTGTTGTGATGGCATCTTCTGGATGTTGTTCACAACATTCCTATCAATAAAAGCTTTACTTATCTTTCAAAAAAAAAAAAAAACAAAGTAGGAAAAGAATAGTACAAGTTCCCTTCAAGAAGAGGATAAGAAGAGGTCCACTACGTAATATAACTTTTCTGAACACAGCAGCCATACAAGTATCCTATCAGTCTATGTATCAAAAGCCCACATCAAAACAACATATGAAAGTCATAATTGAAGCATGGAAATGTGACCAATTCCCCAAAAACTGTCAACTTGGGACTTTTCTTTTGTTTCTTTCCTTTTTTTTTTTTTTTCTCTCTTTATTCTGTTTGGGGGGGGGGGGTAAGGGGATTTGGCACAGAAAAGAGAACTTACTGTATGTTGCAGTACTCCAAATGCAATGGCGGTGATTAGGCAAGATTCCTACCCCATTTCCTTGCCTAAAACTATCAGCTAAAACTAAATTGCGTTGCTTCGTAGACTGTGATGAGACACAAGACCAATTGAAGGATGAAAAGTTCAAGTCCCTGACATTAGAATCAATTCCCTGGAAAAAAAATTAAAAAATAAAAATAAAAATGAAAGGGCTACAAAGAAATGAACGCTGAACAGATAATGAAGACAACCAAGAAATAAACAAAATAAAGTCAGAAAGATAATAACAATACAACTATACAAGTACTGTGCTGATAAAATATATACATATATGTTATGCTGAGTCTCTAAATTCACAGAATTATTTCATCAGGCATTTTCACAATAATGAAATTAATGTTTTGTGAAATGCACAATAACTCAAACTGTTAGTTATCCAATTATCTCATGAAGTAATAAAAAACTTATTTCCCCTTTAATGTTACCCAAATTAAATGGAAAATTCACATAGAATTTAGCCCTTCTGGTGCCACTTCTCCACAAATCAACGACAAATGAATGACATTTGATCATCCTCCCATTTCTGTTGACAGTATCAGAATAAATATAAAAACAGTGCTCATCACTCACTTGAATATAGTGCTTCAATAGATTCAAAATTGCACAAACTGAAATCAATCAACTGCTACAAAAGAAAATCAAAAGAATTTTTTTTTTCCCCTGGTTTACTATAGTGTGCTCAATCCAGATTCTCTGATTGCAGAATGAAGATTTGCTTGAGCAATCTGACATAGATATGGGGTGGACTATCCAAAGGGTGTACCGTTATGCTGAGTGTTGTAGCGAGCATCAAATAATAATTCCAAGATTCCACAAACTACGTCTAAATCTTTGTTAATAATTTTCTACCCATTTTAACATCTTCATTGAAAGACCAGTGTTCAGTTTAATTACTCAACAAAGCCTACTCTGCCAACTATAACGCCAGCCAAAACAATTCCATCGTGCCATTCTGCCAAACTGTTCAATACAATTATTATTCTTACTTCCAAAAACATTCTTGAGCTTTCTCTAAATTCTCTGAAAAGTGTGTTTGGATCAAGGATTATTCAAGAGAAAAGAAAAGGGAAGAGAATGAAATTCAAAATGACGACTCTTGTTTGGTTTGCAGTGAAAAAGGTAGTTGATAAGTACATTTTATTTTCATATTTTTTTAATCCATTCAAATAATATATATATATATATATATTGCGCACCTCTAATCTGAGGGCCTGAAGTTGCGACGACCCTCAGTTGACCATTAAGGAATATACATTTGAGATTTTATATTTCCTTCTTCTTTTTCTTCCCCCCTCCCCATTTCTTCGCATTTTCCCTTCCCCCTTTCCCTCATCAAATCTTCAATCCAAACGCACCCTTAAATAACATATTATTCAGATCCAAATGATCCCAAATTCCCATTTTCCCTTCCATATGAATTCCAAACTCCCCATTTTCCCAAATGAATTCGTTGGGGAACACAAACAAAATCATATGAATTGCAAAGAAATTTACTGCTTAAAAAAAAAAAAAGAACACCTTTTTACATATAAATTAATCAAAAATAAAACCCACCTGGCAAGAGGAACTGAGTAGATTAAACCGAGGCTTCACTGGCGGTGAATGGAAATTCGAAACCTCCATGGTTAAAGGCAGAGACTTACAAAGTATCGACTGCATGTATACATGGAAAGAGAGAGATGAAATTGGGAAGAGTTAGGGTTAGGTTTTTGTTAGCGAAGGAGCTGTGACTTCTTTGAAGGTTCGCCAAACGATCTGACAGAGAAGGAAAGATTGCCGACTTTATCCAATGAGAGATCACCAGCTTGCAGCACGGATGGAAGCGATGGAGAAAGGCAAGTCAAGATTAGTTGAGGGCGTTTTTGGAATTTAGGCTTGTTTAACATGCGTTTATTTTGTTAAAAAAAAAATTGAAAATAACTGAAAAAAATTACTTACTTATTCCCTCATTGCACGAATTCAATTCATAATTTTTATTAAATTTTTTCACTTTTTGTCACTACAAATGCTATCTTAGTTAGGTTGCATTTGGAAAGCATCTTGGCTTTTACCTATTCAATTTTTTGACATTTTCTGAAATAATCAAATTTACTTTTTTATAATTTTAACTTGTTTTAAACCTTGAATAGAAAATATCAAATTAATAAAAAAAAAAAAAACTAAACAACTAGTTTATTCCATTCCTAAACACAAAAAAAAAATCTAACTTTTTATATTAGTTAGTATTTAACTAACTTTTTTTTCTCAAACCCAACCTTAATGTTGGACTAGTTGATTTTTTGACTTTTTTGAAAATAACTAAAATTATTTTTTTAGATTTAAAATTTTTTAAAACTATAAAAAGTAAAAATGCTAAATTAATAAAAGTTAAAAAACAATCTATTAAAAGTTTAACTTTTTTTCACTGTCCAAACGTAAAAAACGAAAAAAAAAATTTAATAACTTGCTACTAACTAGTTAAAAAAAATCTAACTTTTTTTTTTCTCTCAAACTAAACTTTAGCCAATGAGGCCTTGTTTAGAACACCAAATAACTCTAAAAATCTAAAAAAAAAATTATAAATTAAAAAAAATACTCTACCCCAAAAACCTATTGGAACACACATTTGATCATCCGATCGAATAGATTTTAAAAATTTTCAATAATGTATTTTGATACAGATATAAAAAGTTCTAAAAAATTTTTAAAAACCCTAAACATTCACAACTGTATTTAATAAAATTTCACCACTTTTACGCAACTTTTAACAACCTTTTTATCATATCAAACAATTTTTTCTTTGTCAAATCTAACGCAAATACTTAAAAAAACTCTAAAAATTGTTTTATATTTCAAATATTAAAAAAAAAACTCAAAAAATTACACTTTTTAAATTTTTTTTTTTTTTTTTTAAGTTGTTTTGAGCTCCAAACGAGCTTGAAAGAAAAAGTTGGGCTTCATCTAGTGAAATATGGGTTGGCCGAATAAGTGGATATGGTCGAGGTCGACAACTGCCGGGTCAAGTCGGATTTATTAATATTTTATTCATTATTAGGTGGATTTAGATTTTAAATTCTAAATACGTTCATTTAAAATATTATAAAAATAAATAATTTATTATTTTAATAAAAATTTTTACAAGAAAATATAAATATGCGTAAAATAAATTTAAGTATATGTTTTTAAATTATTTCAAGTGGAGACAATTTACGTAATTTTACACTCAACCTGTTTAATTAATCAAGTTTAAAATATTTTTCAAATCAGAAAAAAAAATAAATAAATAAGGTGGATTGGACTGTTTGGTCTATGCCCACCTCTAACAGGAACTCATTCACCCCCCTCCCACCAAATGAAAGTATCCTCCCGGATTAATTATAATAAATAATTGTGCAAACAAGAAGTTAACACAATAATTAATACGGTGATAGTAAATTAAAGGTTCTTAAAATTGAAGTACAACTTTAGAAATTATAGTTGAATTTTTAACATTTAAATTCTTATAAAAATTTATCTAACAGATGAGAATGTCTCGACCTTAATCGTTGGACAAAATTTTATGCGAATTTAATGACTCAAACTCAACTTTAACTTCTAATATAAAGTTTATTTCAACTTCAGTATTACTGACAAGTTATTAGTATTGATTTAATGAACTTTTCTCTTTGACATACAAAGTGTGTGCATCCATTCCTATTATATTTATATGGTAATGACAGAAATTTAAAAAAAAAAAAAAGAATAACCAATATAATGAACAATATTTTTGGTATATAAATTAAAAATAAAAGAATGTTAAGATATAAATTATCAGTACAATACCATTCTATTTATTTGTTTTAATTAAAAAAATTAATATAATATTATTTGTCATATCTAACGTGTGTATTGGATTAGTTTAGGTTGTTGGGCCTTCCTGCATAGGCCTTGGCCTAGGTAAATTTTTTTATAGCCCAACATTGTCCCAAGCTTAAAAGCTCTAGGCAGAGCTAAAATGGAGAGAGAGTTGGGAAAGAGTAGAGAGAGAATAAATTGTGTTTCTTTTCTTCTTCCTCCAAATCCAATAATCAAAATAAGAAAAAAAAATGTTTATTTTCAATTTCCTTTTTTTTTTTGGTTTCATCTTTTTCCACTGCAAAATCAAACATATTGTAAATTTTTTAAAAAATGGACAGGTATTTTAATTCATTGATTACAAAGAATGTAAGCAGATAATAAAAATTCGAATCTTCCAAACAAACGTTCGCAACGTTATGATTTCATTTCAATTTATCACTTTGATCACCATAATGTGTGAACGCGATTGACTTGAGATTTATCCAAAACCGACAAATTCAACTAGTCGGTTCTACTGACTTCGAATTCGATCTTAAATTGATTTGATTTAATTATTTTATTGAAAATATGATTGAATCATTTTGAATTAAAAAAAAAACCAATTATTTTAAAAATTATTGAACCGGTAGGTTTTTTTGAATTATACTAAACCATATTTTCTAGAAAATTTTATTTTTATTTTTATTTTTATTAGGATAACATACTTTCTAGTGTTTTAATATTACAATAGAATTATGTTAAAAGTTAAAATATAAAATAATAAAAATTTTATTATTAATTAAGTAAAGAATAAATTAAGCACTAAATACATGTTCAATCATTCATGTACGTAATTATAATTATTCTGAATACACACGAAAAGACTGACTTTATTGTCATTAATTTGTTAACAATGTTGCACTCTATTTTTATTTTTATTTTCACAGGTTTAATATCATTTAAAATATCAAATTATTGTACATTCATGGTCATTTATCCGATTTTTTTATTATGATAATTTAAATGCCAAAAGTTCAAAAGTATAAATATAAATGAGCATACTTACAAATTTAGTATTAATACTTTATTATGCAAATATTGTATTGTTAGATATATATATATATATATATATATATAACTTTATGCAAAAATTAAGAGTTACATAAAAAATACGCCTTGAAAACAATATTAACCTTATTAAATTGAACTTCTAAAATATATTAATAGTTTATACAACTTGTATTATATACATATAAAGAATGCTCACATTCATAATTATGAAGATAAAGGCAATAATTTTATTTTTAAGTATAATCATAAAATTTTAATATTTTGTATTATTTAAAATAGTTATGTTTTTATTTTTCATGTATAAATTTTATTTTTTATTTTTGGTAATTGTATAAATTTTATTAAATTCTACATTCATGTGCATTAATTAGAAAACCGCTTGAAATTCACTTGAACTAGTAAGTCGATGAACGATGAGTTGACCCATTCAATCACCGATTCAATTTTGGTAAGATGATTAAGTGTATAAGGTACTAAGTGTTTTTTTTTTTTTTAGGGTAATTATAAGGTACTAAGTGTTACCGGTAATGTCTAATTTTTTTAATTGCTACTAACTTTTTCTAATTTTTTTATTTTGTTAATTTTTTTTATTTTTTTATTTTTCTTTAACTTTTATAAATTTTTACTAAATTCTTAATCACCAACTAAAGTAGCACGTCTAAAAAAGTACAATAAAAAACATATACAAAATTGTATAATTTTTTTTTTTGGCATGTTCAAACAACTCATAATGTAGGTGTTTGGAAGGTCAAAAGTTAAAAAAAATGTATCGCATCAGTTACTTTTTGATATTTGAAAGGCCAAAAAATAATTATGACTTGTTCTAATAGTTTTTTGATCAAAAAAGTTGTAAAAATGTTGACAAAAACCGATAAAAATTGACCAAAAATTTGTAAAATTAAGAATTTTAAAATAAACCTATGGAATACGAAAAGGTGGGTTTATTTACACTCTACAAGTAGATTCTTATACTCTATTTTACTTTTTTATTAAATAAAATTACATAATTATCTTGCTTCTCGTGAAATCGTATTTATGATATTAAAATTATAAAATATATCGTATTAGGAGAATGGGGATAGATGTGTCATTTTATTTTTATAAAAAAGTAAAGTGGAATATAAGAATCTATTTTTGAAATGTAAAAATATATTTATAAAGTGTAAATAAACTCACTTAGAGCTCGTTTGGTGTAAGAAAAAAAAAATAAATTGAGATAAAATGTGATTTTTGATTAATTTTGGCGCCATTTTTTCTGAAAAGTGACAAACCGTGGAAACGGTTTTCCAAATCCGTTTCCACAGATTCAAAAAAAGTCACAAAAAATAATGACAATGGTGCTCGTTTGAAAGTTTTTGACATGAAGAATATGATTGTATAAAAAATTTACACATTTGATTAACCTACTTTTAGATTTTTTTATTTTTTTAACGAAATATTAGAATTTTTTGAAATTAGTGATGGCGAAAAAATTAGAGGTAGAGGGGTTGTTAGAGATTTATAGAATTTTTTTGAGAATTTTAGTATGCCAAACGGGGCCTTAGGCATCATTTGGAGTGCTAATGAACTCCATAAAACTCTAAAAAACTCCAACAATCTCTATAAATCACTAAAATTCTCTATCACACTTTTACTTTTTTCCACATTTACTAATTTTAAAAAATTTCATTATTTCATTAAGAAAATGAAAAATTCGTAACGAGATAAATCGAGTGCGAATTTTTTTTTTATAATTATATTCTTTGTGTCAAAAACTTTCAAATGAGTACCATTATCGCTTATTTGTTTTCATTTTTTTAAATCCGTTAGAACGGATTTGAAAGACCGTTCTAACCGTTTTGGCACTGTTCGGAGAGAAAAGAAGCATTTTTTTGAATCCGTTAGAATAGATTTAGAAAATTATTTTAACGATTTTGGCACTATTTATTTCTAAAAAAAACACAACTTAAAAATAAATACCAAATATTCTTAAATACCCAAAATTATATTTTTTTTATTTTTCATCACTCTAAACGTTAACTTAACACAATAAAAAGACAAAACGAAACACAAAAACGGCTCCCATGTGCTCATTTAATAATTAGAAATATATAAATGGCCCCCATGTGCCCCCAAAGTAGGTGCTAACCCCACCCTGCAAGGGGCTAGGGCGAAAGGACTCGATGACACTGGGGCAACTTTTCAGGTCATGTGGGAAAAGTAATTTGCCGAATTGGAAAGTCAAGTCAATTTTCCAATATTTTGACCAAGCAATTACTATATAAATCTGTCAGGAAGTTAGTATTATAAAAAAATAAATTCAAATTAATATTCTACCGAATGATTCTATAAGAATTTTTAATCATATAATGTGAATGAGTTGTCAACCCCTTATTTTCTAATAGCCTCGCTTTGTCAAGAAGACCAAACCCAAAAAAAATATATATATATATATATCCTAATAGAATTCTTATTTTCCTTTTTAAGAAAATATGCTTAGAAAAATGTTACAATTACAATGTTGTACCCTACGTAGGTTTATAGTTTTGAAATGATGAGCCGAGTGTTTATAAGTGTTTTACATCTTTCAAATTATTATTACTTTTGAGTGAAAAACAAAAGTGTGAAGGAAAAAAAATTATAATTGGAAATTATTCTCATCCTCTCTATGTTTAAATTTTCTTTAACAAGTTACTCCTATATCACACAAATGGTAAAAATTATACAGAGTGTTATTTATGTTAGATGATTTTTGTATAACCCAACCAAAATATCTTCGTATAAGATCACTCATATGAGACGTAAATGCTAAAAATTGTATAAATTCTCGTTTACATATAAGATGAATTTTGCATAAACTAATCAAAATATCATCGCATAAAATATTATAACTTATAGTTAATTTGATCGCTTACCTTGTAAGTAAGAAAATTGTAATTAGTTCGTATAAAAATATTTGAAATTAATAAGATTATGTTTACTTTTTAACTGTTATAAATAGCACAAGGAGGAATATGTTAAAAAACCTTAAAAGTATATTAAGCTAAGAGTAATTTTACAAACGTAAAGGCTGTTATCTAATGTTTTAAAAAATCTCAACAAAAATAAGTGTAATTTACCCAAAAAAATAGATTTCCAAAAGGCTACTAAAACAATCTCGAAAAAGAGATGAACAAAGTTTTCAAATTCTTTAGAGGCTGATTAATAAATTTTTTAATTTTTAGTTTTCGTTTTTATTTTTTTGAAAATTGAATATCAAAATTTATTTGGTAAATTTGTTTCTAATTTCAAATTTTAAACTTCTAAAAATTATGAAAACATAAAAAAAAATGTTTTCTCAAATTTTTATTTTTTAATTTTTATTTTCCTTTTCAACCATCACAAGTCGCAATCATCAACCACTAGCTATCGTTGCCAAGCCATTGCCAGTAGCTATTGTTACTGTGACTACCACCATTTCCAACCCCTGTCACTGGCTCCCATCCATTGTCAACCTAACAGGTCGACCACCACCTCAACCACCAACTGTTACATCTCTGACCACCATCACGGTCGATCAACCACCATTCACCACCTTCTATTAGAGGTCGACCACCACATTTATTGTGATCGGCCAGTACCATTTCTGACCACCGTCATTGTTGACCAACCACCATCTGTCTCCAACCACCACAAGTCAACCACTACCTCCATTGCCAACCGCCACCGTCTTCAACCATCACCTTCCTCCAACTATCATCAGTTAATCGCCACCGCCACCGCCGCCGCCGCCGCCATGGGTCACCACCACTTCCAACAATCACCATAATTGATCGACCACCACCTACCTATGATTATTACTGGCTAGCTACCACCTTTGCTGCCAACCGTCATCTACCTTTGATCACTGTAGATCGCTATCAACATGTAATCATACCTTTGCTACTAGCAACCACTAACTGCACTCGGCCATCCTCTCAAAACTTTGAATGGCTTTAAGTGTACATGTAACATAAATAAAATTATAAGCGAAGTTCACAATTTGTATTAAAGATAGATGACTTAAACAAAATTTTCTTTCTTTCTTTTTTAATAATTTCATAAATTACAAAGAGATAGGTGTAATGTTTTTAAAATGTTGAAGGGAGGTATTTTACTAATAAATTTATAATAGAACAAACAAACTACTGAGACATTCTAAGAAATTTGAGAAAGTTGGCGTTTCCTTCACGGAGTCAAGGTACAGAGGAATCGGACATGTTTGGCTGTTTTTCAAGGAAATAATATCGAAAGAGAGAGGGAGCCATTTTATGTCAACAGTAGCATCTGTCCACGTGCAGATTCTGAAGATTTCTGCAGATACATATATATATATATATATATATATATATATATATGCATACAGCCATTTGGAATTTTGTTACCAATAGTTTTTTGGAGTAAGAAAAAATGAGATAAATTGAGATAAATTGTGGTTTGGAAAGAGTTCGTAATGCGTGCAGTGAGAGAAAAAGTTGATGTGATATAAAATTAACAGAGATTTAAAGAGATTTTTGGAGATTTTTAGCAAAATATATCAAACCAAACGGGCCCAATGCTGGTAATAAATTGACATTTCATAGACTGTTGCACCACCTTGTTTCCTTCTATTAGTTTGACCCTCTCTCGTGGCTCTAATCAACCCCTGTAACCAATTCCGCGCCATGAAATTTTAAGGAGCGCCTCAGTAGCCACCGTTGCTCGGGTCGGGTGTGCAATTAACTTGACCCGTTATAAAATAAATAAATAAATAAATAATAATTACTAATATATAGAATCCGTTAACATGTTTATTTTAATTGGATTGATTGAAATATTTTGAAAAAAAAAATTGTATATATTCAATTCAAATATTGTGAAATATTGCTATATATATATATATATATATATATAATTTAATTTTTCTAAGTAAATTTTGATTAGTTCGACAAAATTCGTTCATAAAATTTTACTACCGACTTAATAAATTAAACATTTTGAAAAATCTAAAGCAAACTAAATTAATTGATTGAACCAATTAACCGAATCACCTTAACCAAATTTGATAGATTTAATTTTATTTTTTCGGTTTATCCCCCCCCCCACCCCCTTTATTTTCCTCACCCGTAGTTATTTCCAGTGAAATATTCCCCCTCCTATTTACCGGTGGTAATTCAAACTTTTAGGCTTTGTGAACAAAAGGTAGAAGCTAGCGCAACAAACAAGATGAAAAACAAAAAGAAAAGGAGGGGGGAGAGAGAGAGAGAGAGAGAGAGACAAACTAGATGAAAAACAAAAAGAAAAGGACTAAAGGAGGGAGGGGGGAGAGAGAGAGAGAGAGAGAGAGAGAGAGAGAGAGAGAGAGAGAGAGAGAAGGGGGGGAGGGAGGTATGTGGACCGCACCTGGGCATTCTTCCCTATGACAGAGCCTCTTGGTATTCAGCCAACACGATGCTTGTAATGAAATTCATTATAGTTTTTCTTCTTCACCTTCCTCTTCTTTTCATTATAGTTTATCTTCTCCTTCTTCTTCTTCTTTGCATTAGAAGGGTGTTTAGCTCATTAATTAATTTTCGACTTTTTTTTTTCACCAGACAAATTTTCACCTTTTATCAAGTTTTTTAAAATTTATCAATTTTTTCTTATTTTTATCAATTTTTTTAAATTTTCATCAAACACCCAAATAAAAATTAACTTCGCATCTTAGTACAAAGTTGCACATTTTTTTGTGGTGCTAAATAACATCTAAAAATCAAGTTCCTAATAACACCAAGTAAATGCCCTTTTAAAGACATCTTAATTTATATATATATATATATATATATATTTTGGGTTTTCAAACTTACATGTTTTTAGAAGTAAAAATCATGAGAAATTCAAACATATGATCCATTTAATGTTGCTTTTATTTTCTTATAAGTAGTTCAATTTCTCTAGAACTCAAAAAACGTGTGAAATATTTTCTGTAATTGCGTTTCTTCGTGTGAAATTTCTTCCAAAATAATTTTGGAAAAGAGCTTATCCAATTGTGTTTCGAATTTAACTTGCCTAATATTAGTAATTGGTTTGACTTATTTCTGTAAGCAATATATTTGTGTGTGTATATATATATATATATATAAGAAACTTTGACCCCTTATAGTTTTAGTCATAGTTTGTGCACCACCTACCAAAATTTGTCGTGATTAGTGGAGATCTACTGATTTGCTTAGTATTAATATGTATATTATTTAACCATTCTACATTGATCAAACATATATATATATATATATATATATGAATGGCCCTACTTTTTGAGTACATTTGGATGACTAATCACACTCCCAGATGACTCATAAATTTAGGGTATATTTGGATGTCAAAAAATTAATAAAAGTTAATAAAATATACAACCTCGTAATTCATACGACGGAAGAAAACTAAAAATTTTTAATAAAATAGAATACTCCTATTGCACCCTTAATCTGGGTAGAGGTGCCAAATGAGACCTTCATACAGTTTTCTTCAATATGTACACCTCTCATGGAATATTTGACCATTAGGTGAAAGCTCTCTCCACCCCACCTTCATTCATTATGTCGACCATGCCCCCAAAATATTTGAAATTCGACGCGAGGGAAACTTCCTTCCTTGCATGGTTTGCATTCAGGGGTGTTTGATTGATAAAAAAATACTATAAAAGTATAAAGATTTGATACAAAAGTGATATACAACGAAATTTAATTAGAATAAAATGTAAAAAGTTGGTAGAAATTGATGGACTTTAGTTAATTTTGACTAATCAAACACTATCTTAATATAAATATAAAGCGTATTTCAACTTATAAAAATTGGTATAAATTTGTAATTTTGATATTTGTACAGTGAATAGAAATTTTAAATTTTATATAAATTTGCACATATTTGTAGAGTTTTGTTGAGTTTCGAATAAGTCTTAAATTATACAAACTAGTTAGGTTTTAAAATAATTAGTAATATTATGAGATAATATATGTGTATGGATTTATTTTTTTTTTTTTAGATTATTGTTTAGATATGTTTGTTTGGGGTGTCAAAGTTTGACCCAAAAAAAAAAACAACAAAAAAAAAAAGAATAAGTAAATTTTAAATTGTTTGGCATTTAGTGTGTTTCTTGGCAAATGCAAATAAATAAAGAAAGTTGAAAAAAATTGGTTAAAGTTAAAAAAGAAATTAAAAAATTTAAAGACTTTTATGTAAATAAAGTTAAAAATTTGACCCGACGTGATCGTTCAGCGGATTTACGGTTCCTGCCAAGAACCGTAAACCCAGGCTTGGTGTGTGTTCGAGTATCGCTGACTGCAACGTTTACCGAAGCGGGATGTGTGAGAGGGTCGGCGCCCATCCCCCCGGTTTACCTGTCGACTACACGGTTCGTTGAGATTTGTAATAAACCGGTAAGGTTCCAGGTTATCCAAAAAAAATTAAAAATTTTTTGTCAAATTTAACACTCTAAACACATATTTAATGAAATATCAATTGTGATTATGTAATTTGATAAAAAAATAATTTTAAACTTTTAAATGTTAAAAATATTTAATTTAGATGAGAGGTATATTGGGCCCGTTTGGAGTTAAAATAAAATATTACAAAATTCTATAAATCTTTGCAAACACGAAGTACCAGATAATAAATTAAAAATTTTCACTCACTGCACAAAATACAAGATATTGTTTTTATAATTTTATACAATTTTAAACACACCCATTAAAGAAGTTACGGTTGATTGTACTGCCTGGATTTTATATATATATATATATAGGCTTCTAGAAAGGGCGAATTAGAAATGTATATATTTTGTCACCAAAAAAAAAAAAGGAATAATCAAACGCGCTAGCGAAGACAAATGTATGTGGAACAAATCGTTAGGCTCGCTTATTCATGTCGTTTTGTTTCGTGATGAAATTTTGTTGACACGTCGTTATCACGTGGAAGAAGCCGCCCTCTAGCCAACGGAACCAAGTCTCACGAATTCCAACGTGACACGTACTCACTTACATTCAATTAACCTTATGATGGGTTTCGTTCGTCAGGCCCATCGCTCGTTCGTTTTCCGTTCTCGTTTTTATCTCGGAATCTCCGCTCAAAACCAAATCTTGCAACTCGGAATCACGTGACCGGGTCGGCCGGCGGCGGCAATAAGGACCATTGACCATTGACTTTTAATTAAAAAAAAAAAAAAAGGTTAGCTGCACAGCAACACATTTATCGAATTTAGACATAGGGATTAACTCAATTGCTAATATTTTAAATTTGTCTCTCGTAAATTATTAGTTCAAAATTTTTCAAACTCACTGAAGGACAAGTTAGACGAAACTAAAAAAAATTATGAAATTCAAATAGTTGATATTTGTAATTTTACCAAAAATTCAACAATCATGTCTCATGTGTTTAATTAGTGATGTTGATGAACGGACATAAATATAATTTTAAATTCGTATGAATTTTATACTTAACAATTTATAATATAAATATATTATTGTTTGACCCGATGACATCCTGATCTCATAATATAATTTTACAATATTAGATATTGAATATTTTATATAATATTACGAATGACATACAAATTTAAAATTTATATAGGTGTGGTGTGAATATGAATGAATAAAATAATAAAAAAATAAAAAATTAACACATAGAATTAACATGATTTAGTCAGATTATCTACGTCCACAACGGTTGAAATATTTTTCTTATTAATTGTAAAACTCCTTGTAGGATTACATAGTATAAAAACGCATATATATATTAAAAAAAATTATAACTTTATCAAAAAGACTAAAATTCTCATACCATATCGCTAGGTATGTACGCAACAACACGTGTATTATTGCAGATGAATTTTCTACACTCCACGTTTCGCTCCAGAAACTTCTCGTCTCTTTCTAGTTCTTCAATTTAAATATGAATCGCATATTACAATAATTGGTTCCATTTAGAATGACAAAAAATTCTCAAAAATGGTGAAAAATATTAAAAATTCTAAAAGTTATTTACTTTTTATCATACTGCACGAATTATAAATTTACAATTTATCTTATTTTATCTCACTTTTTATCATTCCAAACGTACCCCATACTGTTAGCTGTGTTTGGGGTAACAAAAAACTCTAAAAAGTGATAAAAACTACTACAAATTTTAAAAGTAATTTATTTTTTATCTTATTGCACGAATTACGAACTCATAAGTTATTTCATTTTATATCACTTTTTACTACTCAAACACAACCTTAATATAAGTTTTAAGGATTGGTTGTAAGATATTTTTAGAGTAGATGTCATCCAAAATGTAAAAATATAATGAAAAAACGATTTCGAAACTTTACAAATGTGAAAGTGCCGTGGAAAAATGATTCCGAAACTTTCCGCAGGACACTTGAGGACTAGTTCTTTGAAAACATATACAAACCAACTAATAGGGAAAAAATTTAACTTTATTTGTTAAATATAAATTAAAGTATTAATTATAGTTTTTTTCTAAACCAAAAATTGATCCTCATAGAAGAGTTTAAATTTTACTATGAGTTTTAGGTTTGGTTTGGCAATCAAAATTGCTAGCTTTTTTGCAACTAGTTTTTTGTATTTGAAAATTCAAGATAGCTAATTTTTTTAATAAATTTATATATTGATATTTGTGCTCTTAATACTTCACATTATCTTCCAAAACTACTATTAAACACACAAATACAACAGATTCTCACGTGGCTAATGCCAGAAGGGATTAACCTTATTAGAAAAAAAGGGGGTCGACTTTATTTGTTGGTTTAAGAATTCACATGCTTATTGCTAAAAGGAGTCGATCCTATTTGTTTGATTTAAGGATTCATACGTCTACTATTAAAAATGGTCAATTCGCTTTCTTGATAGGGTCGAACCTATTTGTTGAATTAAGGATTCACATGCCTACAATATCTAAAAAAATGTAATTTTGTAATTTAAAAATGATTCAACAATTAGCTGCTACAGTGTAAAAGAAAAAAAAAAAAAACCTAACTACACAACAGATGCTAACCCGACTTTCCCAAACGATACCTCAATATCCTAACTTCTTTCTTAAATCAAATATATATATATATATGTACCTTAGGATTAATATTAAGGGTGTTTGGTTTATTTAAAAAATATAATTTTTACTATTTTTTTCACTTTTTTCTAATCAAATGTCACTATATGTTACTTTTACATTAAATTTTTATTTTATTTTATTTTTTGACCATCGAAACACTATGGCTGCGTTTGGCATAAAAAAATATTGAAAATCTCTATAAATCTTTAACAACTCCTTTATCTTTAATTTTCCCGCCATTACTAATTTCAAAAAATTCTAATATTTCGTTAAAAAAATAAAAAATATGGAAGTAGGTTATCCGAATGTGTAAATTTTTTATACAATCATATTCTTCGTGTTGAGAGCTTTCAAACAGTACCATTGTCGCTATTTTTTGTGAATTTTTTTTGAATTCGTGGGAACGGATTTAGCAAACCGTTCGCACGGTTTGCAACTTTTCAGAAAAGAGTGGCGCCAAAATCAATCCCAAACTACATTTTATCTCAATTTATCTTATTTTTTATTATGCCAAACGAAAGCTATATCTATAACATTTTAAAGGGCGTTTAGAAGCCAATAATAATAATAATAGTAAAATAGAGAGAGTTTTTTGGTTACTTTTATTTTTTTATTTTTTCTTCAAAAATTACTAAAAATTCTTAAAAATTTCTCATTTTTTTACCAATCTATTAAAAGTGTTAAAAATTTTTGAGAATTTCTTTAACTTTTTATCAAACAATCAAAAGTAATCAAAATTTTAACTAAGGGGCTGTTTGGTTGGCCAACTTTGACCAAAAAGTACAAAAAAAATGAAAATATGTGACATAAAAGTGATAAGTGTTAAAATTTAATTGAAAAAATACAAAAAATAGTTAAATTTTAATAACTTTTGATTTTTTTTGTTGGTTAAACAACCTCTAAATACCTAGAAGTTACTAAAAGTTTCAAAAAAATTATTTATTTTATTAAATATACAAAAAGTTAGATAAAACTCGAGGAGAGGTCCTGTGACTAGCTCCACGTCCAATCGTGACACTACACATCAGTCACCTTCGCATATTATGACTCCATTTGGAATGTTCAAAAATGTTGAAAATATTAAAAATTATTTATTTTTTATCTCATTACACAAATTACATACTCATAATTTTTATTAAATTTTATTATTTTTTGTCATTCTAAATGCACCCTAAAATATTATGGACTCGTTTAGCGCAACAAAATTTGTTGAAAATCTCTGGATGCCTTTGAAAACCTATTAAATCTTCTAAAAATCTCTATTACATTTTTACACATTCTTACTTTCTCGAAATTTGAAAAAAGTTTAATATTCTCTGAAAAAATATAATTGGAATTCGGTTAATTAAATAGCAAAATTTTTTTGCTATTCTCACCACTCTCATCACGGACTCTTAAGCTATTGTGACTAATTTTTATAGGATCATTCCAACGAATTGTATAAACTGTTTGGACGCTTTGACATTTTTTTAGAAGAAGTTAAAGCAAAAAACTTAATAATTCAATATCATCCAAAAGGTTCGCACCAAACCGTTTTAACGGTTTGGCTCTGTTAACTTCCGTCCAAACAAATTACTGTAAATCATTCCGATGCAAAACTACTGTCTTGCTGATACAAAATTTTAAAACTGTTCAAACGAAAATCCAATCTTGTCAATCTTGTCGGGAAAGAAATCCTACTGTCTATCTTCAAAAAAATATAGTATGAGATATGTGTACTAAACGTCAAAAATTTTTGTAAATCACATTTTTCGCTGTCGCAAGCGCCCCCGTTATAAGTTTTACAGTATAAAAATATTGTCCAATCAAGTAATCAAGTCAATCATTTTATTATTTATGGGTCTTAATATGAACCCAGAAATTATAAACTCAATTAATCTGGGTCCGGACTGCAGCATATAATTTTCTCAACATGCTCGGATTTGAATCCATCTAGCTTGCCAATTGCTCGTTTTACAAGCATACTCTCCAATCAACATCGTCGGTCGATGTTGTAAATTTCACCGTAAAACCTTTTTCCTCAACATAATTAATATTGTTTATTTTTAGTATGCATCATTATCTAGAAAAGCGCTCGCAGGACTGCTGTATTAATTTAATTTAATTTTTAAAATATTGAAAACCGTTTGCATGACTGCTATATTAACTTACACGGTTTAAAAATTACCAAAAATGGGTAAAAAATATAAAAAATTATTAAAAATTACTATAAAATATTAAAAATTATCAAAAATTTTACTAAATATTCAAAAATTAGAAAAAAATTAATAAAAATTATTTTTTTATTTTACCAAACGCACTAAAAATTATAACTAATAACGTTTAATAAAAAAAATAAAAAATTACTAAAATTTAGGCTTCGAAACAATACCTATATCTGAATAATTCTCTCAACATATCTCCCGCCCATTCAGTCGAATTTCTAACTGACATGTTTTCTTGGTTGACAATTGCTTGTTAGTTTTTTTTTTTTTTTTTCCCTTTCTTTTATTTTCTTAAGTGTTTGATTGGCAAAAGTTTAATTAAAAAATATAATAAAAGTATCAAATTTTGATGTAAAAGTAATATGTATTAAAATTTATTAATTAAAAGAAAGTAAAAAAATTAATAAATTTTAGTTAATTTTTACCAATTAAACACTGCTTACTCTCGTCGAAAAGAGGAAAAAGTGTGGTTTTTGGAACACCTGCAATGAAAAAATTCTCTCTCTACAATTTTTCCCAGTGCTTTTTTTTTTTTAATATTCAGTAATAATAAGTGAAGGTTTGACTAATAAAAGAAAAACTTAAAAAAAAGGCTTTTGTTGGGTACGACTTCCCAAATCCCTAATAAATTATAAAGTTTATTGCAATTATGGGAGCCTTTAAACTGGGTAAAAGCTTACTGGACAAAACCAATTGAATTCAAATCCATCATCATGGCCCATTTCAATCCAAGTTGAAAATATAATTATCATACCATACAAATTAAGAAGTTTCCAATTGAATCTTCTCAAATATATATCTATATCTGTAGCCTAACCAACCGTAAGCAATAAAAACTATCTGATACATATACATATATATATATATATATATATGTATATTATAAATAATGAGTGAATTACGTATATCTCTCTCAATATTTGTATAATTACATTTATATTCCTTAACATTTAAAAATTATATTTATCTCATTTATTTTGAATTATTATTAATATATATTGACATATTTTCATTAAATTAACCATTAAATTTAATAAAAAAATCAAAATAATCAAAATTTTATGTGATTTTTGTATTTTACCGTCCCGACCTCACATCTTAATCAATTTTTTTTTTACAAAAATATCAAAAAAATATATTTTTATTTTAGAGATTTTTATAAAGAAAACTGATGAAAATACAAAAAAAGAGTGGTAAAATACGAAAAGCTCCTAAAATTTTAGTTATTTTGAGATTTTTTCTGTTAAGGTTTAACAGTTGATTTGACAGAAGAAATCAATATTAACAACATTTCAAAATAAAATACATAAGTGTATTTTTTAAATATTAAGGGTGATAATTGTAATTAACCAAATATTGGACATGTTTGGAATTACATAAATTTGTAAAAGTTAATATCTCGTGCTTTGTGCAGTGAGTAAAAAATTTAAATTTTATAATCTCGTAATTCATGTTTATAGATATTTGTAGAATTTTATATTTTTTTTAACTCTGAATAGTGCTATTATAATTTATCCGTAAATAATTCCAAGTGCTGAAGGCAGTGTTTATTTTTCTTAAAATCCACCTTCCTCGTTAAGGAAGGGTGTCAACTAATTTATTTTTATATTAGAAGGAATGCAAGTTGGTATTTTATTTCCATATTAGATGGCTAATATTTATTTAAGATGTCAACTAATTTAATTAATTAATTTTTAATTTTTTAAATAATTTAATCGCGTACGTCTGCTTGACAACCGCAGAACAGTCAAATACGTAAAATAAATAAACGCTTGAAAAAAAAGAAACAATGTGTCCAATATATGACCAATTCAAAAGACTTTCGAGTGGCTTGTTGTGGGACCACGCACCCATGCTCTAGAACGTTCGGTCGAAGGATATTTTTGACGGCTCCACTAATTTGACCATTTATTTGAACGCTGACCTTTAAAATTTTTGGTTGGAAAAAAAGTTTGCTTTCGCTTTTAACTCGTGTGTAATTTTTTTAAATACACTACTAATGTAAATATTATTATATATAAAAATAGGTTTTAAAATATCACACTGTTGATAATTATTACTTTTTATATTTTATTAAATCACAAAATAACAATATGTTATATCATTGGCTCTGTTTGAAATAAGAAAAAAATAAGATAAATTGAGATAAAATATAATTTTTTGTTAATTTTTACATCTTTTTTTCTAAAAAGTAGCAAACTGTGGAAACGGTTTTCTATATTAATTCCCACGATTCAAAAAAATTCACAAAAAATAGGGACAATAGTACTCGTTTAAAAATTTTCGACACGAAGAATATAATTGTATAAAAAATTTATACATTTAGTTAACCTACTTTCAGATTTTTTTATTTTTTAGCAAAATATTGAAATTTTTTAAAATTAATGATGGAGAAAAATTAGAGGTAGAAAGGTTGTTGGAAATTTATAAAACTTTTTTGAGTTTTTTTTTTTATGCCAAATCGACCCAATATGTTAAAGTATATATACACACACAAACACACTGCACTAACAGTTTATTAAATTAAATATTTTTAATTCACCAATTTTTAATGTTGATTTAGTGGAAGCGAAAAAATAAAAAAGTATAAAAATACAAGATATATATTTAAGGTGCATTTGGAGTGACAAAAGGTGTAATAAAAATAAAATGAGATAAATTGTGCGTTTGTAATTTATACAGTAAGACAAAAAGTGAATACTTTTTAAAATTTTTTATTTTTTAAAAAATTTCTTACCACTTCAAACGAAATCTTAATAGCATTAATTAAGTTTGCAACATGTGATGGCTATTTGAAATGTATAATTGTTTTTTTTTTTTAACTAAGCTTCATAAATAATTGTATTTGAATTGTTTTTCTTTTACTAAGCTTCGATCGACATAAACAACCTTTTGCTATGAAATTAGTTTTTTTTCCTTTTATAATGTCTTTTTTATTAAAATTTTATTTTAATTTTTTATTTGATAGATTTTAGGCATTATTATATTTTAAAAAAATAAAAATTTGCTTAAAATTTGAAAAAGAAAATATATGAATGGAAATTGACTTTTTTTTTTCTAAAAGATTTGTATTGTATTTTATTATTTTTAATAATTTATGAAATACAAATATTTTAACAAATATTTTATGAATTTTTAAAATAATAGAAGTTAAAAAAATTAACAAATTAGTTATATATTTGTAAGAGTTGTATGGCAGATAGAATTTTAAAGGCAGAGAGTACCAAATAAATATTTTTATTGTTATTTAATTTAATAATAACGAGCCTTACATAACTGTAATTTAATAATAATAATAATAATAATGAAATGACCTTAAATGTAATTATTTTAAAAAAATATCTCTTTATAAAAAGTACTACAGACACTCCGATTTTTATGTTAAATTATATTAAAATATACAAAAATAATAGAAGTTATAAAATTAATCAATTAATTATATGTTTGTTATTTTTTATTATTAATTAATTTCTTATTTTATTTTATCTCATTCGCCAAATTTATTTCTATTATATTGAGTAGAAATAATTCATACATAATTATAATTGAATAATAATAGACCGCATATATGATAATTATATTTTAAAAAATATTTCTTAATATAAATATTTTAAATAATTATAAATTGAACATTTAAAAATCCTAAATGTTGGAAAGATGTGTCCATTTGACGCAATATAAAACGTTGAAAGCGATGTAAAATGTTAAAAAATTTTAAAAATTTCTTAAATTTTTTAAAAATTATTTGCTTTTTATTTCATTGTATAAATTAATAATTTACAAATTATATTACTTTTTGTCATTCTAAACGTTCCTTTAACACGAAGATAATACCTGAATTTTTTAAAATAGGGAAATAATGTGCGGAGAGTTGTCATTTTGGGGTTGTTTGGCCACTAATTAAATACCAAAACTTATCAAAAGTTACAAAAAATTTATATTTTCTTCCAATTAAATTTTATCACATATCACATTTATATCAAATCTTTGTACTTTTTCTATACTTTTTTGTCAACTTTTTTTCAACCAAACACCTCATTTATAGTCAAACTCAAATTTAATTAAAATAATATTTTATCCGTAAAAGTCAAATCATTTAAGATAAAAAGATAAGACTATTTTTGGAATAAAAATAGATTGTCAGCAGTTCAAAATTTAAAAGCAACAGTTAAAATAAAAGTAGTCCATTTGGAAGTCTTAAAAAAATGATACTTATTCCAATTTAAAAATTGTTTGCGTATCTTTTTTTTTTGGAAGACAATCTTATTGCGTATCTTAAAAGTTGAATAAATTCGAAAAAAATAAAAAAAAAAAAAGATTGACGATTTTGTGTCTATAGTAATCTTTGCAACGTTTGGGAAAAATTATAAAAATATTAGAAAAAATAAAATTAAAAAATTAAATATTTATAACAAATACCAAAAGCATCGCGGGGAACAAAGTATGGCTAATCGCGGTGTTGCAGATAAATTGACTTTTTGAACTTTAAAATTTTGAAAAGAGCGAGAAGACGAGGCCGGTGGCTTCGGATTCTCCGAAGCAAAGAACTACGGCTACTATTTAATATTTGTTTATTTTTATTTTTTTGGAAAATTAAGACTTTGTTTTGTTATAAAAAAATTAGTTTTTTTTTTTAGTTGTTTTGTCTTGTATGATTTTTTACCAAAATTTAATTTTTTAATAAACAACAGTTTTTAAACAAGTTAATTGCATTTAAAAAAATAAAAAAATTAACATCTGTTTAGCAAAAAGTTATCTGTTTAAATAAAAAAGTAACAAAAAAAGTTAATTTTTTTTTTATTTTTCTCTCTTTTGTTCAAACGGACGTTAGAGTTTTTATTTTAATTTTTTTAAACAGTGTGAGTGACATGTCTAAGAGTTAAAATTTTTAACAATTAAATTTTGATGAAAAATTCTATAAGATAAAAAAAATAAAAAAAAAAACACTAAAAGTTTTTACGTAAACAAATATAGCTAAGGCTTTGTTTGGTTACAAAAAAATATTTTGCTTTTTTTTTTTTTCTAGTTTTTTCAATTTTATGATTTTTTCACTAGAATTTAATTTTTTTAAAACTTATAATTTTTAGGCATGTTAATTACATTTATTAAAAAAATTGAAAAATTTACATTTGTTTGGATAAAAGATCCCATTTAGGTTAAAAAAAAGTTGATTTTTAATTTTTTTCATTATTTTTTTTATCCAAACAAATAACTTTTATCTAAATAGATATAAAATTTTTAATTTATTTATTCATTTTTCTATGTGCGCTTAAACGACTAGAAGTTAAAACTTCTACAAGTAAAAAATTAAATTGTGGTAAAAAAAAATATAAGACAAAAATTTTTTTGGTAACTCAACTAAGTCCAAGTAAAAAGTAATTATTAAACATTTGCAAGGATGTTTATGTAATTGAACAATTCAAGCTCTATCGACCCTTTCTAACTGCCATAGCAACCATACACACCAGTCACTAGGGTGGCTCACGATTCGGTTAATTGGACCGTGAGCCAACAGGTTCAATTTTTTTTTAATTAAATCAAAACTAAACTATTATAAATAATTAACCGTTTAATAGATAATCGTTTGTATCGGTTTGTTTACTTATGTTTATTTTTTTAAAATAATTATCAACATATAACTAATTAATTATAAATTCAATCAAACATAATTTGATGATAATAATAATATAATTTTAGTTTGAACTACTCGAAGGATAAAACCACTAATAATTAAACAAACAAAAGAAATAATATATTAAAATATAATCAATATATATTATATAATATATATTAAAAATAAAATTCAGTCGATTAATCGAACCGACGATTAATAAATAAAAAAATTAAAACCAAATCGTCAGTATAATTAATCGTAGTTTTCTGTTCAATTTGTTTGGTTTAGTTTGATTTTTTAATTTATTATTTTTCCTTTCTCACCCTACTTGCCACTCGATCCAATTTATGACATTTATAGATAGTTTGCTCTACGAATAACTTCGCAGCAATTCTCCCACGCTCTCGTTTTAATTGGTTTCATTGTGAAAAACATGTGATGTGGCGCTATATGCGACGCTGCTGAGGATTCGTTGATAACCATGATTGAGCGAGGCTTCGTTGATGAAATCATATCTCCGCATGTTTAGATTGTAGGTTACACTTTCGTTAAGAAATGCATATCGTAACGTCATTTTTTTGGACGCTTTTGGCAGCTAAAACTTTTATCAAATTTGGACGTGTTTCGAGTGATAAAAAGTAAAATAAAATAAGATGAAATAAGATAAGTTGAGTTCGTCATTCGTATAACAAGATAAAAAATGGATAATTTTTAGAGAATTTTCAATGTCAGCAAACCAAATGAAGTCTTTGTATAAAATTTTGATAAATTTTACCAATTTACATGTTTAATGTTTAGTAAAAATTTGTAAATATTGGTAATAACTAAAAAATTCAAAAAAAATTGATAAAATTTGAAATAGTTAAAAAAAAAAGTTAGAGACAATTGGTAAAAATTAATTTTGTGTTGGTGGATAAAGTTGGATAAAGTGAGAAAAAAAAATCATAAAAGTTTAATTTTTTTTTTTTGTGAATTTAGTAAATCAAACATGACCTTAATACCTTATTTTAAGTGATATCAACACTTAATAACAAGATAGCTTAATTATTAAGATTTTGAATTTGGCATTCGAAATTTACTTGATCATTAATTTTTAGAAACCATTAATTTTAGGCTTTAAAAATTAACGGAGGTGTGCATAAGCTGATTTAGATATTATAAATTAAAAAAAATTAACATTTAACATTTTTCTTCATTAATTATTTTAACTCTTTATCCAAAAAAAAAAAAAAGAAAAAAGCAAAGAAGAAGGGGAAATGAGTGTGCAGGCCGTGGCCGGAGGACACGAAAAGAAATTTCAGCCTCAGCCCTCTCACCAAACCTAAAATTAAATTCAAAGTCTTTTTTTGATGCCGCCCTCAAATTTTTAAAACAAAAAAAATAAAAATAATTAACGACAAAAAGGGATTAGAAGAATATCTGCTTTTGGGCCTCGGTTTTATAATTTTGAGCTAAAACCCCCCCAAAACACTTCTAATTTACCGTACGAGTCCCTCTTTCGTTTTGGGTCGCTCTTTCCTTCCCTTTTCGCAAGGGGTCTCTCGCCTAGCGGCTCATCTTCCCTTTAAAAAGCCCTATTCTTTTATTTTTCCTCTCTCTCTCTCATCTCAACTGTCGCTCCGCGTTCGACTCGCGTTCCAGCAGACCAAAAGAGACGATTCGAAGAACAAAGAGAGATAATCAGAGAGTTCTAGACCGAGAAAGTCTGGAGGTTATAAATAGAGGGGGAAAGAGGGAGAGAGCGAGAGAAAGACTGTGTGTCTGTGTTTTGATTCATAGAGTAGAGTTCTAGGACCAATCTCGTATTTCTCATTATTGTTTGGGAATTGTTCGATCTCGGCGATCGGGTCTCATTGGGTTGATCGTGATTTGAATCGTTGGGGGAAAAGGTTCTGGACTTTGGACTTTTGGTTTCTGCTTTCGATTCTGCGAGAAAATTTTGCGAAGCTATTCGATTTTTGAATGAGGAGCTTTGGTGTTTGAGAGATTTGTGATGAATGATGTTGACCTCAACTGTTGGTTTGTGATGTAATATGGCACTGGTGGTCACACGCGGAGAAAATGTCGCTTTACATTGGTCGCGAGGCTTCAAAGGTTCGTCTTTTTTCACGCTTTGATGATGATTTTTCTTTTTTTGCGTTTAAGCAAGTTCTGTAAATTACTTTGCCTTTTGTTTTATTGCTCTTGATTGATCGGGTCTTTGGTTCTGGTGTGAAGCTATGGAAGAGATTTTGCGCAGAAGTTACAACAGAAATCAACCTCCTTGCTGAGAATTGGAAGTACATTCTAGGCGGGATCATCTTTCAGGTTTTCACTTGTCGTTCTTATCTTAAATAAATTTCCGTCCTCATCTTCAAATCATTTGTCACTTCTCGTTCTTTTCTCTTTCCCCCTGACCAAGTTCCAAATAAAGCTGAGTTCTTTTGTCAGTCTCCTTTGAATGAAGGATAATTCAATTTTGTTTTGGGTTACGACTCGGCTTTTTCTTTCAAAAACGAGTTTTTTTCGGGGTCATTTTTATTGGCCTGTGGATTAGAATTTTCTGGGGGTGTTCTGCTTGCTGCTGCCCTTTGGACTTTTATTGGAGGTTTCTCTTGTAGTCGCCTAAATTCAAATCTAAAGAGGAAAGTTGTGTGAGCATGCTTGTTTTTCATGTTTGTTTTATATTTTTTTTTTTTCACTTTGCTTGGCAATTAGATTTGTATTTTGACCTGATTTATTTTTTCTTTTAAACCAATACAATATCTTGGTGAATGCTGCACTTGATGTGGTGAAGGTTTAGTGTTTCTAATGCAATATCGTCTTTGGGTTTTCATCTTTTGATTTTTAATTCACCTTTTTCATAAATTGAATCCATCTGGATTGAATTATGTCTGCATTTTCTATTTCCTTTCTCTTGCGTCTGGAATGTCTTTGTATTTTTTCCTTATTTTTTGCAAAGCCTATGAAGTGAAATGATTTATTTATTTATTATTATTATTATTATTATTTTTTATTCAGTACTTTCATGGGCTTGCTGCTCGAGGAGTTCATTATCTGCATCGGCCTGGACCGACACTTGGGGATCTTGGGTTCTCTATTCTCCCGGTTTGTATCCCTTTTTGTTTATTTTCTTTCTTTACATAAGAATTGGAGTCTCTATAATGGGCCGACTTTTCTTATATCTGGTATTCCATGACTATAGGAGCTTGGACAAGACAAATCTTACATCAGTGAGACTGTTTTCACCTTCATCTTTCTATCATTTGTCTTGGTAAGGTTCCAAATTATACCCAACTTTCTCTAATGGAATTAATGGAAAACTTTTTTCATGTCAAGGGTATTGCTGGTTAAAAAATTGGTGAAAGCCTAATGTGGATCATGTTTTACAGAAAATTCTAGAACTTTGAAATTTATGTACCATAATACTGTTTATATTTACCTTCTTTCCTCATTCAATGATGTTTCTCTTATGTGTTTGTGTTCTTGTGCAGTGGACTTTTCATCCTTTCATTTTCAAGAGTAAAAGAATCTACACAGTTCTAGTGTGGTGCAGGGTTCTGGCATGCTTAGTTGTAAGTGCTTCTTCATTTTTGCATCACAATTTAGAAATATTATTTCTTCATTGCATTTGTGAATCTTTTTTGTAGACTGTTGAATAATGTAATGGAGGGTTTTTTGGAAACATCATTGGGTTTCTTATGTTTTCTTTTTCCTGATAGATAATGGGGCCTTTTAACTTAAAAAGTATAAGCTGGTTGAGTTAATTTTTAATACAACCTTCAGTCATACTATTCTTAGTATGTGGACCGAGTGCGAACTTCAAAAATGTACAGGGTTTCATGTGATGTTAATGCATTCCATAATGTAGGTTGTGTAAAAGGACCGGAAAGAATCATAATTTTGTAAGCACACGCCATCAAATCAAACAACTTATTGAGACATGGGATCAGATTTGTCTATTTTAATTTTAAGCTAGTTTATGAAGATGCAATCTTAATACCAACCTCTTTCAATCAATGCATGGATAACATAAATTTATCTGTTAAAAGAAAATTCATTTGTTAAAATTTATTAATTTTATGTTAAAAGAAGATAGCATAGTGTCTGCACTTGTGCTTTTATTTGGTTGTATGTTTGTAAATGCATTTTTTGCTTGCAGCTATTTTAACATCATGGTTAGAGATTATGATCCAATGCTTGTTACAAACCAATCTATGGCAAAATCTTTTGATGGTCAAAATTAAAAATCTTCCTTAGATGTATTATATTGGGATGGTGAGCAGGTTTTTATCAACTGCCGATTGACCTTATTGAATCAGATTCACTTATTTTGAGAATGGATGTAATTCCTAAATATCCTTTTGACAGTTGATCTGTGAAATTGTTTACTGCAGGCTTGTCAAATGCTTCGGGTCATAACATTTTATTCTACTCAGCTTCCTGGCCCAAACTATCATTGCCGCGAGGTAAATTTTGATGAGTATTACACCATTTATTGTAGTACATCACGTGATTTTATTTATTTTTATGCATTTCATGAGATATATGAAGGTTGGGAAACTTTTCTTGTTAAGTGACTAGGCCTTGCATTACAGTCTGGTAGTTCTTTACATGCAGGGTTCACCGATTGCAACACTGCCGCCTCCAAAAAGAGCCCTGGATTTGCTATTAATTAATTGTGAGTTACTATTGGTTTAACTTCACCATTTCCTATGCATGACTTATTGCAGATTGTCCGTGTTTGTTGTGCTCATTGATTTTTTCTGTCTTTTTTTTTTTTTTTGAATGTGCAGTTGGAGGTATATTATATGGTTGTGGTGATTTGATATTTTCATCACATATGATCTTCTCGCTAGTCTTTGTGCGCACATATCAGAAGTATGGAACACGGAGGTAAGAGTTTGATTTTGTGTATCTAAGTGCAATTTCAGCCCAAATGTAGTTTGGTAATTAACAGAATTTACATACCTTTCTTAGATAGGTGAGGCAACGTCATGTTTAATATGCTGGCAAACCAAGAGCCATTTATATTCAAGTATAGATGTCTAAATTTTCTGTTATATCTGACTGTCTTTTTAGTTAAGAAGTAAAGAGTTGAATGAAAATGTTAATAGTTACAGCCTATTCTACTTGGTTAATAGTATAGATGTGTAGTGGGATTGAAAGAAAGTGTTTATTTTGTGAAAAACTTCTACCTATTGGTTGTACTGAATTCCAGCACTTCTGATCAGTTGACTTTCTCCTAGATGTGTCATGTGAATATATATTCTGATTTGATAGAATTTACTCATGCAGGTTTGTGAAGCAGTGCGCTTGGTTACTTGTGGTGATCCAAAGCTTCTTGATTGTAGCATCTCGCAAACATTACACAGTTGATGTTGTCGTGGCATGGTAGGGTGATATTTTTTCTTTTCATTTATATTTTTGACCAACATTTTCTGATCTTTCTCTGATGTAGTTCGCCAATATGATTCCATTGTAGGTATACTGTTAATTTGGTGGTCTTCTTTATTGAACAAAAGCTCCCAGGTTAACATTTATGACTTTCTTTTTATTCCTTAATCATCTTAGTTCCACCTGTTGTGCAGTTTACGCTTTAGTATTGACATTAAATTGTCTTGATGGCAGAATTGCCTGACCGCACTGGAGCGGCAGCATTGTTGCTACCGGTGAGCAAGGATAGCGGCTGGACAAAAGAAGAGAACCATAAGCTCCTAAATGGAAATTCTGGAGATCCCCTTGACCGGGTACAATGAATTGATAAAATTCTTTCATCTTATTCAAATGAGTTCATTGTTCCTTCTGCTGTTTAGTGTAGAATCTGGACTGAACATTGTTTGCTGTTCTTTGTCCAGAGGCTTAGAACTCCAGTGAATGGCAAGATTCTGGAAGACGGCAATCCAGCCCATGTTGACTCAGCAATGAATGGGGTATAGGTACTAGAAGCTGCTCGTGTTGGATTCATCCATGCCACTGCTAGGACTGCTACTTCAATTGTTAGAAATTCTGGTTTATAAAAAAGTCACTGGCTCCTTCTCGTGAAGCCTGGTAAAACTCGATTTGTGTATCCTAGTGGAAATGGAATTTTGGTTGTGCTTTTCTATTTTCTGGGTCCTGTCATCTGTGTGGTCGATGCCATTCATCGTCATTAGTGTCAGCATGTACCATGGGGGATGTCAGTGTTTTCTTCTATGCTTTTTAAGCTATTTTTCCACCATTTGCATCGTGTAAATAAGTGTTACGATTTTGCTCTTCATATTTTGGGTGGTGAGTATAAAAACATTCTCCCATGCCCACTGACCCGCTTCTTTTATTAAATTAAAATCTGGAGGAAAAAAAAAAAAGAAGAAAAAAGTTTCAAAATGAAAATCTAAACGTCTTCCATTATGTAGCAGAATGGGTTGTTGATGCAAATCAATGTTGTTTGTCTATGGTCCTCACTTCCACCTGTCTCCACAGTGGAAAGGTTTAATATTTAAAGAGACTTGGCCTTGCCTTACATGGCTTCTTCTGCGGACAGATTGTGAGGAACGCTGTAATTTATAAAGGGATTTAATTTTCAATGACCTAACTCTTGTAAGTAGGGCAGGCTTTCCATTTTAAGGGGGAGACCGCAGGCTTGTGTCACGTGCCCCCTCCATCGAGAGGGGGCGGCCCATCCTCTGGTGTGAATGGAAAAGTCAAAAGAGTTCCATTTCTTGATGAACATTTCCAGCCAGGCCATGTGCCATGATGTGGGACTGCATCGGTGGTTTGAGTTTTATATTGAGTAATCTAATTTGCTTCCCCTGCTTGCATTGGACCATCTGATGAGTCCTGTTTGAAGATTGCGTCGGAAATTAATATCTAATGTTGTTAGCAAGGCTCCATTTTCTTAATGCTGAATGTTTCTGGTGTTCGTGCTGTTCATAAATACGTGTCAACTCCGCGTTTGGACACACAACCAGCTGTTAGAAACTCTTTTAGAAGTTTTATTATTATTATTATTATTGTTATTATTATTTCTCTTTTTTAGGATGTCTAATGTGAGCATTGTTCAGGCAATGCAATGTGTGGTTTGAGCGTTAGTGAAATAACTACTTAGGTTACGCTTGTTTCCGCATTGGTGAAATAACTACTAAAGTTAGGTTTGTTTCAGGGATGGGATGAAGTGGGATATAACGTCGTAGGATATAATATCTTTGAGAGAGGTTGTACTAAATTTAGTCTCATCCTATATTTGGTGTTATATGGGATAATATATGTCGTATGATTTATCCCGTCAATCAAGTGTTTGTTTAGAGAAGAAATGTAAGGGGATAAGAATTCAAGAATTAAAATATTATTCCATTACAAATTTGCATTTCTCAAATTTTGGGGAGCTTAGAATGTGAGTACGGGATGAAAATAAGTGGAGGGGTAAAATAGTTATTTGTTGGCATGAGTTTAGATCAGATCGAAATTTGCTTAATTAATGAAAAACATGCCAAGTAATATTTTTCAATCTTTGAGATGTTCAAAATTTGAATTTGGGTTGATAACCTAGGGTCTTAGGAGTAAAATGGTAATTTTATGACCTGAACTCAAATGAAATAAATTCTCAACCTTTTGGGGTGTCTAGAATTCAAATCGGGGTCGAAAATTGGTCCAGTGGTAGGGTGCTCATTTTACGATCCAAAATTTGCCAAGCTTATATTAAACTTGTTAAAGATTAGTATGAACCTTTTGAGTTGTCCATATTATGAATCTAGCATGAAAATAAATTGTAGGTTGAGTCAGAGTATGATATTGTAATAAAATAAATAATTTTAATAAGTAATTATTATTTATTAAAAATAATTTAATTTAATAAAACAAATAATTTTAACAGGAAAATTTTATTTATAAAAATTAATTTTAATTTAACAAAATAAATAATTTTAGTAAGTAACTATTATTTATTAAAAATATTTTTAATCAGCTTAATTTTAAGTTTAAAGGACGATTTATGTATTTAATTACTTTATCTCACCAAGCTCTTATTTTGGAAGATGTCATTTCACCGTCATCTCAAAATGTGTGATACACTATGCATCTGACAGATGTCATCTTATTAGAATGTCTTATTCTATATATTAAAAAAATACAACCAAACACGTGAGTTGTACTATCCCATCAAGATGTTATATCATCATATTCCATCCCTTATTCCGCGAAACAATCCAGGCCTAAAGTGAAAATATAAAATGAGAGTGGTTTTCTAGAAATCAATAACCCAAACAGGGCCAAATTTTCATTGTTTATTTTTAATGAAATAAACCATATTGGCTCGTGTTATAAAACAGGGGACCTGTCTCCTACATGACTTGTTCATTTTATTGCCTTCCCATTTGTGGTTTTCAAAGTATAAAAAATTTTGATGATACATATGTGGAGTTGTGTTGATATGCACAGCTAGTTTTTTTTCTCAGCCATGTGATCATTCTCTCATATGTGTTGTTGCTGTTGGTACTTATGGCAGCAGATTGGCCCCATGCCTTGCTCTCATCTTTTGCGTTTAAATATAGTAGTAGAATAAGTGTCTGGTGCCCCGACCAAGGAACCCCCCGAACCTCAAAAGCTGTAAAAGATAGCCAATGAAGAGTCTCTCTCTCTCTCTCTCTCTCTCTTGTAGTTATATACATATATATATATATATATATATATATATATGGCATTGTTAAATTTTATTCCTGTATAAAGGGTGGGTGTGGTGGTGGGGGGTGGGGGGTCCTTTACCCTTGCGTGGGTGCTAGTAATAATACTTGGCTTTCTTTTCATGTTTTGCCTGGGGTGATTGGTGATCATCTGACTCTGAGCGAGCTCAGGCATGGGACCATTGGGATGATAGGAATTTTGTTCTGTTCAGGTTGATAAAAAGGTTGGGGGGGGTGGGGTAAATAAAGGGAAAAAATTAAAAAAAAGATGTAATATTGTTTGGCCACGTTTGAAAAATGAAAAAGTAATTTTAAATTTGTAATATTATTTTCTTAGCAAGAGTGACCATTCCCACCCATGACGAATTTTTGAGTTACCTTAATCCTAGGCTGTGGGGTTATTTGGATTAAAAAAATAACAAAGTTATCAAAAGTTACAAAAAGTTATTAATTTTTTTCAATTAAATTTTGTCACATATCACTTTTATATTAATTTTTTATACTTTTCTTATATTTTTTAATCATTCAAATAGATTCTAAATACATACATATATGCGTGTGTGTTCGGCAGCAAATTTTACCGCCGGAACTATTGATCATGCTAACTGGAGATATAACTGTGAACCTGCCGAACAAAGGAAAGAGAAAGGTTATAGCCGGAGTAGAGGTCTCTAACCGGAAAACCCTTCGATACTTAAGTCAGCAGATAACTTTTGAGAAATGCACAAGAGAGGAAGTAAAGAGTGCAATAAATTGGTAATAGTCAGTTTATCTTGATTGTGAAGTGAAATATTGTATTTATAGTAATGTAAATAATAAATAAAATAATACCTGTGATTTGGTTGTATTCATGCCTCCGGGTACTTTCTTTCCTCCCTTACTTTAAATGCCTTTCACTTCTCATTTAATACCTCATATTTCTCATTTAATGCATTTGGTAGTTAAATGCTGCTGTATAGTCGGAATTCAGTTGTCAAACTGTCTACCTGTCGCATTTATCAACTACTCATAATGAGATGAACTAGTTTAGTTTCATTCACAGTGATAAATATATAGTCCAGTGGTAACTAGGGTGCATTTATGGTACAAGCCCATATTAATGTTAGGGGATCCATGCCTAACATTTATTAGCCGCCAATCGAAGAGCCGAACAAACTAACTTTTGAGATCCTCGGCTACAACCACGTGGTAACATATTATTCGTCAATACTAAGGCGCCAGGGAGACCAACACCATCTTTATTTGAAGCCACGCGTCAATCCATAATGCTTGTGGGCGATGTCACGTGTCAATCATTATTTGTTTGGTGCAGGGTCACGTGTCATTAGTTAAAATGTTCGGTCAACGACCATGTGTCTCAAATATAAATGTTAGGCATTGGGCCACATGTTACCTCATTCATTCGTTCGGCACTCCATGTTTTCAAATCTTATTTTACCCAACACTGTGTATATACTATTTTCTTCATTTAGTTTTACCACAACGTTCTTTCTTTATAGTAAATTTTACTAACTAAACAAAATAATTAATTTGGTACCCATTTTCTTTTTACTTTTAAATCACTAAAAGAAAGACCAAAAAAAAAAAAAAAGTTTACCAACTTAAAGGCGATCTCTCTTTCGGTGGCTAACCAAAAAGAGAGATTATGGCTAGGATTTCGCCACAAGAAGAATTAGTCCCGCAACTCCTAAACAAACTCCGCGTAACTAGAATTGTTCAACTCCTAATGAATAAATCTGTCATTTTTTGCAAAGTCCAATCCAGCGCGAACAGACAGACAGACAGACATCCAGAATCAAGATCCAAGTGGACCCGGCTTGATTGGGTTGGACCTGGACCAAACGTGAAATTTGAACTAGTCCAATCGAGATAGCTGTTTCAATTCCATCTCTCCTTTTTGGCAAAATTAGCCGAAAAGGATGGGGTGACATAAAAAATTATGTTAGTTTAGTGATATTGAGATCGAGACCCGTTAAATTAAAATTTAATAGTTTAGATATATTTATATTTTTTTAATTCAAAAAAAAAAATCGTAAATGCATTTTAATTGTTAAATTTTAATTTAACGATTTTTGATTACAAATCACAAAACTGACACAATTTATCAAATTAGCCTTTGGATAGGGTCACGCTCACTCATCCATTTTCCTCTGCAATAATGGGACCCTGGATCAAGGCCAAAAGATCACCTACTTTTGCTTCTTGTATTACTACGATTGATGAGTAGTAAGGCTGATAAAGATGCCGCTCATAGCATTCAAAGAATGGTATTTTTTTTAAAAATAAAATAAAATAATCATATTTGAATAATGTAATACAACAATTTAGTTAATAAGTTTTAATTTTAGTTTTTTTTTATTTGAAAATAATAAATTTACTCTAGCCACATTATTTTAGTAAAATTTTCTGAATGTATGTTATTACCTTTATGAGCCGAAGTATTGTACAGTTAATTTTTTTTTTTTTTTATAAAAAATATGCATCAAAAAAAATTTTTTTTGGGTTAATTAGTTTACGAATAGAAAAACCCATTAACAATGCTTTTGTTACAATAGTTCCATTGTCATATGCACAATTTCTCCAATAAAAATTACACTAAAAAAGCATTTTCAATAATAATATGACATATATATAAATTTACTAAAATATATGACATATATATAAATTTATTTTTTAAAAAAAATTGTACTATACTTTAAGAGCATGTAGTGTTTTTGACCGTTAGATGTATATTGCATAATTACTTTGATCTGGTATGTACTTATGCGGACACATATCTAATGACCTAAAGTGATCACGGATCATAGAGTAAATGTTCATTTTAAAAATGCTTAGTTTATCGTATGAAGCAAAGTAAGTTTTTCATAATATAATAAAATAGAGTAATGAAAAAATTTTAGTAGTAGTGTAATTAACATCTTAATATAATGGATTGGAATTAATAGCTCTAAAACATCCCTACTAAAATATTTTTTTAAAAATGTTTAGCATATAAGAGGTCAAAGAAAAAAAAAAAAAAGAATAAGAAAAAAATAGTAACAGCATAACATCCAACTTGGTATAATGTGACTTTTGAAAAGGTCAAAGGAATAAAAGTGATGAAGATAAACTTCCTTTTTTGAGGAAAAAGTAAAGGAAATCATCATAATCATATTATTTATTAATATTATTATTGTTATATCAAGCTATTTCAACCCCAATTCTCACTTAATGCACCAATACAAGTAATAAAGTGCTTAATAATAAATGGCAATAACAAGACTCAAACCTTTTCGAATCAGAGTTCTGATATTATATTAAGTTACCGATTATCTAAAAAATTTAAACTGTTAAGAAATAGTTGCAACAATGTATGTTATATTATTTCAATTATTATTATTATTATTATTGTTATTATTGTTGATGTTAAATCTAATTTTTTTATGCTGGCTAAATTGGTAAACAAAATTCTTTATTGAAGTGTCTGAAATATTGTTATGCACAAGTACTCATGCATACTTTAGGCTATGTTTGGGAAAGGGGTTGGAAATAGTTGGGATGTGGGTGGAGTAGGCTAGGAAGAATTGGGGTTTATATTATATAAATATTTTAATAATATTCTTAATTTGACTAACCGGTGGTAATCGTTGTTAATAATATACTTGTAAATTAAAGTATATGATTTTAATATTATAATATTAAAATAACTTCAAGCGAGATTCATATATATATATATATATATATAACAAATAATATGTTGAACGATGGACCAAAATTCTCTTAAATGTTTTCATATTATACAAACAAAATATTATTATATACTGAAACGTTGCTAACAAAGATTGAATTGACTGACTTATTACATTAATCAATACCGACTTTAATAATAAACTGTGAATTTGTTTGATTATGGGATATGTGGAATGGGGGAATTAGATTTGACAATGGGATATGTGGAATTGAGATTAGATTATTAATGGGGTTGTTTGGTTTGAGAAAAAATTTCAAAAATCTTTATAAATCCCTGTTAACTTTATATCACATCAATTTTTTTCTCTCACTGCACACATTACAAACTCTCCTTAAACCACAATTTATCTCAATTTATCTCACTTTTTCTTACTCCAAACAACCTCCAAGTGAATCTCACCTAATCTTATGGTTGATTGACAAAAATAACTTTGAATTTATAGTTCAATTTGGCTTGCTAAGGGGAGGTGGCACCGTATATCTCCATTTTTTATTTATTAATTTTCTACCAAGAAATAAATGTTCAAAATTACTTCATATCAAATTTCATCCTTTATACTATTTTATATTTTATTAATTAAACACAAAAAAATAAAAAATAAGTTTATTTGTACTGTACAAATAGATTATTACACTCTATTTTAATTTTTTATTAAATAAAATGACACTAACTCTCCTTATTTTTTTAATAAGATATATTATGTAATTTTAATGTTATAAATACTCTTCTGTAAAAATGAGGATAGTTGTATAATTTTATTTAATAATAAAATAAAGTGAAGTGTAAGAATTTATTGGTGGAGTGTAAATACGTTTACTCAAAATAAATTTTACATCAAAGTTTAATCTTATATTATATTTAATTTCATATTTCATCTTATGACATTATTTAAATTTTTTTTAATCATTTAATCCATTAAATCAAACATACTTTTACGAGTCTACAACTTTACCTAAAATACGAGGAAGTACTAGAAGGACTCGTTTCTACGTCAATGGATTTGTTTGACTTTTACCCCAAATTCAAACGGCTTTATCCATATGGCCGATAATATATATATATTAAATACACTATATTTTTGAATTTTCATACTTATAGATTAAGAGTATACTTGAAGTGACAAAAAGTAAAATAAAGTGAGATAAATTGTGAGTTTATAATTCATATAGTAAAATAAAAATAAATAATTTTAAAAAAATTTCACTGATTTTTAAATATAAACAATTAGAATCAACGCACATTTGGTACTACGCATAAAAAAATTAACATCCTCTAACTTTATTTAAAAATCAGTATTTATGAAAATCCTCATTTTTAGATTTATTTTCCATCAAGATTTAAATATTCAAAATTACTTCGTATCAAAATTTATCTGTTATATTACTTTATATTTTATTAACTAAACAAAAATAATAAATAAATAAAAAGTAAGTCTATTTGTATTGTATAAATAGATTCTTACATTCCATTTTACTTTTTCTTATTAAATAAAATTTTACAAAAACAACTACCTTTATTCTTCTAATAAGGTGTGTTGTATAATTTTAATGTCATAAATACTTTTCTACAAGAATGGGGATAATTATGTAATTTTATCTAATAAAAAAATAAAATAGGAGTATAAAAATTTATTTGTAGAGTGTATATAGACCCACCCAAAATAAATTTTATTTAATATCAAACATATAGTTTTACGAGTCTACAAGTTTACCTAAAATACGAGGAAGTAATAGAAGGATGTGTTTCTAACGTAGACGGATTTGTTTGACTTTTGACCCCATATTCAAACAGCTTTATCCATATGGCCGATTATATATCTATATATATATATATAGCTAGATACACTATATTTTCAAATTTTCATAATTATAGGTCTCACAATAAGGCTTCATTTGGAACCTTAAAAAAACTCTAAAAGTTGACACAACTGCCTGCTGATACGGTCTGTCAAAATTTTAAATGCCGTTAGAATGCGCTACATATGCTCCGTTCCAACGGATTTTGCCAAAATTCAAATAAAAGTGATCTGACACGTATACAAAAAATATACAAAATTCAAAAATTTTTCAAAATCTTCTACTAAAATTTTAACACGTCACTTTATATACTTTTTAACAATTTTATATCAAATCAAATATAAACATTCAACAATCATTACGTAATAATTTCAAAATATATTTTTAAAAACTTTTGAATTTAGTTGGGATTTCAAACGCACCCTAAATAAGTGTTATTTGTATATAAGCAGTTAAAATTAACGTACATTTGGTATTGCGCATAAAAAAAATTAGCACACTCTAATTTTATTTAAAAATCATTATTTATAATAAAATAGTATGGAGTATGAAGTGTGAGAAATTAAAATTAAAATGTAATTATCATTTCATTATTTACTAAAATTTCATTATTATTTATTTTCTAAAACAATACAAGCATATTTATTAGGAGATATCGTCTAAATCAAGTTTTTATTATTATTATTTTTATCTATATTTAATATATTTCTGTTCCGATCATATTAATGTACACTTACAAAATATAAATTATTAATGTAATAACTAATTAGGATAAAAATTCCTATAATATTATTTTTTGATATCTTTCTTCCTTTTATTTTAATTTTAAATAGAATTTAATTGAAAAAAATCAAATAACTCAGAAGGAAGGACATATAATCATCAATTAGGGATGCTTTACGAAGGATTATTCTGAATTTTTTTATTTTATATGATTTTTTATTTTACAATGTGTGACTATGTATATTATTCATATTTATACAAAATATTAAAAAACATACTTCAAATAAAAAAAAAAAACTAACATCCTTTAAAAAAAAAAAGGAGACAACCCTTTTTTCATACCCCTTGACAGGGTCAGAGAGAGAGAGAGAGAGAGGAAAAGGTGAATGATGATGGTGTTGATGATGTGGGTGTTGAAATGCAGAAAAGCTGAACCCAGAAAGGAGCAAAGCGAAAGACAAAGAGAAAAGAGAAAAAGGCTCTTTTGCAACACTACACGCATGACAGAGAGAGAGAGAGAGAGAGAGAGAGGAGCGCTTTGTAAAATCTCTATTCACTGTGTATATATTAGAGAGAGAGAGGGCATTAAAAATCTTTGGATCAACAAATATTCTCGATCTGTTGTAGCTCTGCATAAAGGCTCTCTCTTCTCTCTCACAGAGCTATCATTCCCCTTTTGGTTGCCTTTTTCTTCTCACAAACTGGAGCTTGACAGCTCTTCCCACCCTTTGACTTAGCAATGCTCACCTTCTGATCTCTCTCTCTCTCTCTCTGTGTTTGTCTCTTGGTGTGTCCCTTCCGTCTCCGCCGCTCCGGCGCAATGGGTGCCTGTTGCTGCAAGTTCTCCCTCTGCTGCTGGCGCTCCCACCGCAAACCCTCTGTTCTCGAATCCTCTGATCTCGGCAAGTTCCCCCCCCCCTCTATCTATAAACATACACACACACATATTAATACACATATGCATATACCCACATGTAAAAAAATTGTCTTTCTTGCTAATTCGACGGGTTTGCGGTTTTGAGTTGCAGAGAATGGGGGAAAAAGTGACCAAATGCCTACCTTCACAGAGTTCACCTTAGAAGAGCTTAAAGCTGCGACAAATGGGTTCTCTTCGGAGAACATTGTGTCAGAGCACGGAGAGAAAGCTCCAAACGTTGTCTACAAAGGAAACCTTCAAAATGATCGGTGGATCGCCATCAAGCGCTTCCACAAGACCGCTTGGCCCGATTCTCGCCAGTTCGTTGTTGGTTCTTCAGCTCAATTTCGGTTTCAGACTTGTATATGTATCTATATATATATATATATATGTCTGTTTCAGCTTTTGAGGGGGGTTTGATGAGAATTGGTGTGGTTTTAGGAGGAAGCAAAATCTGTGGGAAATCTGAGGGGCGAGCGATTAGCCAATCTGATTGGATGTTGCTGTGAAGGGGATGAGAGATTGCTTGTTGCAGAGTTTATGCCCAATGAAACACTGGCAAAACATCTATTCCACTGTGAGTTGTTATTATTTATTTGTTTATTTATTTTTTTAATTTTTTCGTTAATTATTGAGAATGGTCTATTGGTTTGCTTCAACAACGACTCTTATTAATTATCTGCTTTGGATGTAGTAAGTAATTAATCAACAAAGGATTTTTGAATTTACTTATTATTATTATAATTGGATAAAAAATATTAAATAGTTTGATATATATTGTTGGGTCATTTTTTAATAGTTTAAATTTTTGTACAATTGGTAACTTAACCTAGTATTAGAGTCCAAATTTACTATCAATCTTAGCCCATTAGAAGGAATGGGTTGTTATGGGTTGTTGCTCCCTCTGACCTAGGGCCAGTGTGTGAGCCCAATGTGTGAAGGGAGAGATTGTTGGGTATCTTACATCCCTTGCGAAAGGGGCGAAGGGACTGATGGTCAGTATGTAAGTGTGAGGGAAAGTCTCACCCTACAAGTTAATTTTTGGGATGAGATAGGATCAAGACCACCCAACAATAAAAAAAAAAAAATAAAAATCTATAAATGGTAATTTAAAATTCTTAATTCGACTACAAAGGTATAGAGGCCTAATTTGAAGTAGCCCTATCTGCAGATGAAAATGAAATGGTATGCATCATACTTTGTTGATTACGCTTTTTATTTTGTTTACTTCTTGAATTGGCTTTAGGGGAGAGCCAGCCAATGAAATGGGCAATGAGGTTGAGGGTGGCCTTCTACTTGGCACAAGCTCTGGAACACTGCAGTAGTAAAGGACGGCCCTTGTATCACGATCTCAATGCTTACAGAATCTTGTTTGATAAGGTGAATTGCTGGTTCTGTATATAGTTTTGCTCGAATTCAATTTAAATTCGTTTGGTTTACGAGTCTCATCCTGAGTTGACTCTGTTACAGGATGGAAATCCAAGGCTCTCTTGCTTTGGCCTAATGAAAAACAGCAGAGATGGCAAGAGTTATAGCACAAACTTGGCTTTTACCCCTCCGGAATACCTGAGAACAGGTGTGTACTACTAGTTGATTCTGGATCAGCATCTGCTTTCATAACAGCTATTTCGTAGATTGTGTTTGTAAACAGATTGTTAAATTGATATTACTATTCATATATTCATTTTAGTTATACTGACTCACAATTATGTTTTCTCACAAATTTGCTAACGTGGTGCATTATTTTTTCTGTGAGTGTATAGATGCCAATTATGTGTGATTTTAAGCTTGAAATAACGGTGTGCGTGTCTACTTTTGGCAGGAAGAGTGACGTCTGAAAGTGTAGTTTACAGCTTCGGGACCCTGTTGCTAGATCTTCTGAGTGGCAAACACATCCCTCCAAGCCATGTAGCGTCCTTTTCTTTACAGTAAATTTTGTTAGATATAATACTGTTTGTTTGTATTTCCTCATAATGTAAATTTTATTAGGCTACCACACATTGCATAAGCTTGTGATCACCTTATTTGTCCAAAAAATAAAATAAAAGGAAGGCCATGTGAATTGTAGGGCACTTGGCCACTAATGATTGACGAGAACTCTTAGAAGTCATATCATGAGACTTGTCTCGATTCATGCAATTGTTACCATCAATAATTGTGGCGCATAATATTTATTTTTTTGGACGGCTTCCAGTCCCTGCTTTGTAGCCTAGTTGCTTGGCACTGGAGTGAAAGAGGGGTCAAAACTGTTGAAACTTAAAAAGCATTTCATTCGTCTAGGAGTCTGCTACACTAAGAGACAGCTAGCTTTAGAAGACGACTATTTTTTTTTATATGTTGACTTCAGTTATGTCACTAGCATTAATGCTCTCTTTCAACTCTGGAGTATCTTTCTGCAATATCAGGGTATTGTAACCATTGGTGATTATTGCTAATGAGTAGCCCAATGCAAGTTACATCCTTCTTGCTTTTAACCTCAAATTGTGATTGTGAAGTGAACCCACTTCTTGATTGGCAAGTAAGAAAATAAAAAAGAAAATGAAAACAGACGAGTTTGTTTCCAGAGCAAACCCTATATCTCAAATGAGAAATTAATCCCAAAATGTTTAGAATATTAACTAACTAATTCTAACTAGCTAATTTGGAATACTAACCAACTAATTTGGGTTCATAACAGATTGGCTTTAATATATGAAATTTTCTAGACAGATTTGGTGAATATGGGACAGCAGAAACGCAATTCGTTCTTGTTACTGACTCATGAAGGCTAATGAACTTTTATGTTTGTAAGTTGAATTATTTGAGTCCCAAAACTTTAAAGGTTACTTTCTCTCTATGCCTTTCTTGCAGGCACTCGACCTGATTCGTGGCAAGAATTTCCTGATGCTGATGGATTCTTGTTTGGAGGGTCATTTCACAAACGATGATGGAACTGAGTTGGTGCGGTTAGCTTCGCGCTGTTTGCAGTATGAAGCTCGCGAGAGGCCAAATGCAAAAACCCTTGTCACTGTTCTGATGTCTCTTCAGAAGGAAACAGAGGTATACACAATCAGATGAATTCAACCCTTTTACTTTTTATGAACCTGCACATAGTCTGGAGTGTGGCAATTGATGACTCGTCGCTTTTTGAATTTACCCAGAGTTACTTTCATTTGTTTGAAGTTGTCATTTTAAATGTCAGAAAGCATGTTAATTGTAAACGGTGTGTTAGAGATATATTTTTCTCATTCAACCAGGCTCCCTCGTACGTTTTGATGGGTATCCCACATGGAGCTGCATCATCAAAACAGCCATTGCTGCTGACACCATTGGGTGAAGCTTGCTTACGAATTGATCTCACTGCCATACACGAAATACTGGAGAAGATTGGATACAAGGACGACGAGGGGATTGCAAATGAGGTTTGTTACTGCTGGACCTACACACACTATTTTATTTCATATTAGTGACAATTGATAAAGATGCATCTCCCTATGTGTTCAATTCTAGTAAATTTAGTCATAAATTTTTCTTTGTTATATCAATAGACCATCACCTCCTGCTGACGTAGCTCGGCTACGAAGGAACACGAAAATAAAGAAAACGAAGAAGAAAGGCTGAAAGAAATATTCTAGAGTTTCAATCTCATCAAATCTGTCTAAAAACAATAACGTAAATTTATAGGGACCAACAGAAAACCCTAACCCTAATAGATAAATCCAAAACAAATACAATTAAATAAATAAACTAATAATAATAAAAAAATATAATTAAATAAATAAACTAATAGTAATAAAAATCATCATTGGGCTTGGGCTTTCTATCTCGTCCAGGCTTAAATATGGGCCTACTCCATGCTCCATCATTCTCCCCCGGTTGAAAAGAACTCTGCTCCGAATAGTGGGAGGAAAGGTAGCCATCCAACAATAAAGGATCCAAATGACGAAGATCATCTTCCAGTATCCAAGTAGCATCAGAATCAGGACGACCATGCCATTTGACAAGGAAGCGACGAAAATCACCATCTCGAGAAGTCACGAACTTATATGAGGTGGCAAAGGAACAAGATCAATGGGTGTGCGGGGTGAGTAGCTATTAACAATTTGAAAAGGACTTTTACCAGTTGAACGGTTAACAGAATTGTTATAAGTAAACTCAGCTGTTGGCAAAATTAAATACCAAACACCTTGTTTTACCCCAACCAAACATCTAAGCATATCACCCAAACTACGATTAACAACCTCAGTTTGACCATCAGTTTGAGGATGAAAAGCAGATGAAAATTTTAATGTAGTTCCAAACAATTTCCAAAGAGTTTTTCAAAAATAGGTGACAAATTTTACATCCCTATCAGATACAATGGTGGAAGGCAAACCATGCAATTTAACAACTTCTTTAAAGAATAATTTAGCAATATGGGAAGCATCATTGGTTTTGTTGCACGGAATAAAATGTGCCATCTTAGAAAACCTATTAACCACAACCAAAATAGAATCATGCCCTCTAGCAGTCCTAGGCAATCCAAGAACAAAGTCCATGCTAACATCCTTCCAAGGTTCATGAGGAACAGGTAAAGGAGTATATAAACTGGTGTTTTGTTTCTTAGACTTAGCTAACTGACATGTTCGACATTGTGCAACTATCCTAGCAATATCTTTTTTCAGAGACAGCCAATAAAATCTATCTTCAACCAATGCAATGGTTTTATCCCTCCCAAAATGTCCAGCTAAACCATCTGCATGCATCTCCCAAACTAACAAATTCCTAAGTGATGTTCGAGATATGCACAATTTAGTCACTTTAAACAAATAACCATTTTCAACAAGAAAGTCAACATATTCATGACGGTTACCTTTACTAACCTCATCATAAATAACACCAAAGTCAAGACATGCAGTACTCATCCTTCAATCTATCAAACCCAATGACATGAGCACTCATACGATGAAGTGTAACAGTTAATCGACTAAGTGCATCGGCAGCTTTGTTTTCAATACTAGCACGATGGTTAATCACAAAAGAATATTCATTCAAAAATTCAACGCACTTAGCATGACGAGCATTCAGTTTCTTTTGTGAGTTTAAATATCTTAAAGCTTGGCGGTCAGAAAACAACACAAATTCAGTAGGCAACAAATAAAACCTCCAAAAGCGAAGACTTTGCACTATAGCATAAAACTCTTTATCATATGTAGAATATCGTTTTTTAGCATCATTGAGTTTTTCACTAAAGAAAGCTATAGGGTGACCTTCTTGACTTAAGACACCACCAATACCTACACCTGATGCATCACAAGCAACCTAAAAAATTTTGGTAAAATCAAGATGTCTCAAAACAGGTGCCTCAGTCATTTTTACCTTGATTTCTCTAAATGCCTGGCTAGCAGCATTAGACCATTGAAACTCTGCATTTTTTAAACATTCTGTGATAGGAGCCATAATGGTGCTATCCTCTATTAAATCTCCTATGAAAGAAGGTAAACCATGAAAACTACGAGCCTCAGTGACAGATTTTGGTTCAGGCCACTCCTTAATAACTCTAACCTTTTCGGGGTCAGCTGAAATGCCATGTTCAGACACAATAAAGCCTAAGAAAAGCACATGTGGTTGCATGAAAGAACACTTCTTAATGTTAACATAAAGTTTAGCCTGTCGTAAAGTGAGAAAAACCTGTCGAAGGTGTTCTAAATGCTCTTCTTTGGATTTGCTATAGATCAATATATCATCAAAGTAGACCACCAAACATTTCTCAATGAAAGACTGTAGGACATGGGTCATAACTATCATGAAAGTACTAGGAGCATTAGACAAACCAAAAGGCATGACTAACCGCTCAAACAAACCATCTTGTGTTTTAAATGCAGTTTTCCACTCATCCCCTGACCTAACACGAATTTGATGATAACCACTACGCAAATCTATCTTAGAGAACCAACTAGAACTAGCTAATGATCCAACATATCTTCCAGGCGAGGGATAAGAAATCTATACTTGATTGTGATCTTATTGATGGCTCTACTATCCACACACATTCTCCAAGATCCATCTTTCTTAGGTGTCAACAAAGCTGGCACCGCACAAGGACTAAGGTTATGCCTAACAAATCCTTTCTCTAAAAGTCCTTCTACTTGCCTATTCAACTCCTCTCTCTCTTTAAGATTCATCCTGTAATGTGGAAGGTTAGGCAATTGAGAACCTGGAACTAAATCTATAGCATGCTAGATGTCTCTCAAAGGTGGTAGTTCACTAGGTAACTCATTTAGGCCTAAACGAGATAGGAAGCCCAAGCCCAATGATGATTTTTATTACTATTAGTTTATTTATTTAATTATATTTTTGGATTATTATTAGTTTATTTATTTAATTGTATTTGTTTTGGATTTATCTATTAGGGTTAGGGTTTTCTGTTAGTGCCTATAAATAGCACCTTACGTTATTATTTTTAGACAGATTTGATGAGATTGAAACCCTAGAATATTTCTTTCAGCCTTTCTTCTTCGTTTTCTTTATTTTCTTGTTCCTTCGTAGCCGAGCTACGTCAATTTGGTATCAGAGCAAATCGATCTATAATTAACGAAAACTCATTGTTCATCTCAAATCCTAACCCTAATAGATAAATCCAAAACAAATACAATTAAATAAATAAACTAATAATAATCCAAAAATATAATTAAATAAATAAACTAATAGTAATAAAAATCATCATTGGGCTTGGGCTTCCTATCTTGTCTAGGCTTAAATATGGGCCAACTCTATGCTCCATCACCTGCCCCCTTATTGTGGTATTTGTGTGCCTTTTTCACTTACATTACACGGTGGTCTTCATAGATAAGTTGTATGACTATGAACTTGCAGTCTAGTTGGTGTTTGTTAAGAGCTATTTTAGGCCATTCATTTGACCAACAAGGGAAGCTAGTTGGTATTTTTTTTTCCTTGTTTGCTAGGACACTTTGACAAAACTCTTTTACCCGTTCTTTAAAAGCTTCTTTGCTTTCTAAAACTTGGTTCCTGATTTCTGACATCGGAATGACTCGAGTGAATATACAGTCTTTTTGGAACCTCAGGGCGTGATGACGGTGGTAGACAGAACATGAAAATATGATTCAACTATCATCGACACGAACTCGACCCAACTTGAATACGTTTACTCGAAATTGACACAATTTGATATGATTTTTAAGTAAATTAATTATTTAACATGTTTATTAAATTTTAAGATAATTGAGTATAAATACAAATCGACACGAATTATTAACTAGAACACGATTCTACTTACACGCACACACATAAATACACGCGCACACACTTTTGTAAGTAACAGCTTTGCTAATACCATTGGAGGATTGTTCCTGTCTGCAGCTTTCCTTTCAAATGTGGACAAATCAAATGCAGGAGACCTTGAACTCTAAGAAGCAAGGAGACGCTGCTTTTCGAGCCAAGGATTTTGTAACTGCCATTGATTGCTACACACAAGTGAGCACTCTGTTGAAATCTCCGTGAAACTTGCCAATTGTTTAAAATCTCATTTTCTTTCTTTTTTTTTTTTTTTTGACAGAAGGGTTAATTTATTCTGCAAATGTCTTTTGTAGTTTATTGAAGGGGGAACAATGGTATCACCAACGGTGTATGCGAGGCGCAGCTTATCCTACTTGATGAGTGACATGGCACAAGAAGCTCTTGGAGATGCAATGCAAGCTCAGGTGGTGTCTCCCGAGTGGCCTACCGCCTTCTACCTTCAGGCAGCTGCCCTCTTCAGACTTGGGATGGACATTGATGCCCAAGAATCCCTCAAAGATGGCACAAACTTTGAAGCCAAGAGGAACAAAAAAATTTGATTTGTGTATAGCTCATTTTTTTTTGGTGTTTTTTTTTTTTTTTTTTGTGGGTGGTTTTGGCTCTACGTTGAAGTATATTTATTGTTGGCCTTGATTTTTCTTATTTCGTGTCTTTTGATCTGAGAGGGTCTCTGTTTGTATGCAACTCTGCAATGGCAGTGACAAACGTGGTTTCTCATCCTTTTAAAGCCGAGAGAGATAGAGAGAGAGGGAGAGAACCAAACAGTCCAATAATCTTAGGGAAAATGGTACACCATGAGACATAATTCTAGTCAAATATTAGGTGTCGTTTGTATACTTGTTTTGATCTTATTTTTTATTTTGTAATTTGGAAAACAAGGAAAATAGTTTAAAATGTATTAGGTTACTTGTGTTTTTAAAATTTGTTTTAGAAAATAAAAAATAAGTTTACACATGAAATATAAAATGTCAAAAAATTGTTTTGAGTTTTTTTAATCTAAAATAAAGAAAATTTTAAAACATAGAAAACATAAAAGTTAAATAAAATACGTTTTCTGTTTTTTCTATTTTGAAAATTTTAAAACATAAAAAGCATAAAATAGAAAATAAAAAATAAAAATACAATTCAAATGACACTTTATTTTGGTAAGTTATTTATATTAAATTGATTAGGCTACTAAAGTAATCGTGTTATTTTGGCAAAATATTCTTAGTTTAAAATTCTAGTTGAATAACACTATGACAATTTGGTAAAATGTTTTTAATTAAAAAATTCTTATTAAATAGTGATAAGATGCACTCAACTTAATAGGGTTATCTGAATGACCGACTCAATGACCTGAGTCGACTGAGTAAGATCTCGATCGGGACTGAACGACTGTTGTATTAAAGATAATATAACTTACATCACAATCATGTGTATAATTCTTTTTTGACACATTCCGTGATTTGCGCTTATGAAAGTGTTGCATGTCTCTTAATGATTTTGATAACCAATTGAATGAATCGGCATTAGGATCTACAATACAGATGGTTAGAGAGAAACATGATTGTGTAAGACTCATATGTATTTTGTCTATGTAGGTCCCACACTTTTATATAGATTGTCATTTCATAAATACACAGGTACACAGACTCTTGTCTTACTGAAATTTTGTCAAAATATTTTTTCAATTTTTTTGCTAATTTAAGTATCGGAGATTCTTTGACAAGTATCACACCGGTATACTAGACAACTTTCCAGGCTCAGAGTGGATTTCTAAGAAGATATAAAGTTGTTGAATCATCAATTAGTGCCGTTTGTGGGATCGAAAGAGTCACGAGGCTGTCATTTCCAGTCCCTTAATCCTCGATTGGGGGGTTCTGATACTGCAACTGTCCCACATTGGAAAAGAATCGAGAACTGAGGTAACTTATAAGCGTCTCTATCTCTCCTCCTAGCATAACGCGTTTTAAAACCGTGAAGACACTTAATTCAGAAGGAACTCTAGGATTAAACGTGCTCCAATGGAGTAGTGCCAGGATGGATGGATGACCCTCTAGAAAGTAGTTAGGCAAACGCAAAAAGCAAAACGTAAAGTGGACAATGTCTGTCAAGAAGACTTACAGTGTATAGACGAGAATGGATCATCATCAAATATCACTACTTTAATTTGAATGGCACACTTATTTAACGCTTCCCACACCACCTAATGTTATTGCAGTCAGGTTGCAATATAACATCAGCTGCCATTTCAATACCATAGCCTCAAGCAAGTTCAATTAGTCTGCACCATTAAATGGGAGTATAAACCCAACAAGCTACTTAAACCAGTTGGGCTAAGGGTAGAAACGAACCGAGCCGTTCGTGAGCTACTTGAGCTCGGCTCGAGCTCGATTCGTGAGTTAAACGAGCTCGAACCGAGCTTGGTTATTGGCTCGTTTTGGATTCGAGCTCGAGCTCGAGCCTAGAGAAGCTCGGCTCGAAAGCTCGTGAGCAGGCTCAGTTAGAATAATATATATATTTTTAATAATATTTTTATATTTTTAATAATATTTTTATTATATTTTTTAAATATATTATATTTTAAATCAAAACGACGTCATTTTGATTTAATCGAACTATTCGCGAGCCTAACCGAGCCTACTTTCTTCTTTATTGAGCCGAGCTCAAGCCTATATAAAAGCTCGAATCAAGCTCGAGCTCGAGCTCGAACTCAGTATAAAAAGTTCGAGCCGAGCTCGAGTATGTTAAAACTCGGCTCGGCTCAGCTCGGCTTCACCCCTAAGTTGGGCCCAGCACAGAGAGAGAGAGAGAGCAATATCAAATTTCATTTGTTGTAATAATAAAGAAAAGAAAAAAAATGGATAGAGCAAATTACCCAAAGCTCCTTGTTCAATTTTAAAACCAATTCCACAAATATCAACTCAGAAAACTATGCTTGAATCATTTCTACAACATAAAACCACCAACAAAACCATGTTATCACTCTAATTTTAACTTCTCACACTCCAAAAAAACACCGTAATGGAGTGTCTAAGGGGGTGTTTGATTGATTAAGACCAACCAAAACTCACCAATTTTTTGTACTTTATTCCAATTAAATTTTGTTACACATCACTTTACATTAAATCTTTATACTTTTACTATATTTTTTAGCCAACCAATCACCCCTTAAATTTGAAGGCAAATATCATTTTCCCCTGCTTTCTTTCGCCTTCTCTTCTTCTCAGCAATCCACAAAGGGGCAAACCTTTTTGTAAGTACGAGAAACCAACCAATAATGTGATTCAAATATAGTACCATTTTTTTTTTTCAAACTCTCATGGGAAAAACCACCAAGTGATGCATATTAAATGGATTAAAAAATAGCCCAGTATTGCTTTGATAACTACGCAACACATGCAAATATGGATTCATCTTAATAACTCAAGATGAGTATGGAGGAATTAATATAGCCTAATAAGTATCAAAATATGCTTATTTTTGTGAGAACATTAAAACTTTTTGGCAGTGTCTCTCACAGGGTTTCTGAATCCGCCCTCTTCAGACAAAGAACTCGATCTAATGCAGGTGTTTTCACGATGGGATGTTGAAGTGAAAGAGCCAAGAGATGACAAATGCAAATACCATGCAGGCAAGAAGGGAATTCACAAGGTGGTGACCATTCATGCAGCTGCTTTGGGCGTCTGCTGGGGCTGCCGCCGGAGGGGCCTGTGCTGAAACAGCATTAGTCTCGCCTGTTTGCTGTGTTGATGCATTCTCATTTGAACCAAAAACATTGTGGGCAACTGAGTTGCAAATTTCGCACGTCCTGTAATGTAGAGAAAGGACTTGTTAAAAGAAGGAAAAATAGAGATTTCAAATGTCATACACATTGGTGTGGGAGATAGCTTTTCTTTCTTTCTTTTTTTTTTTTTTTAATTATTGAATGGAAAGGTTACCCTAGAATATAGGTCAACAAGAATCCCGAATCGTGCAGTGCAGTCTGCTAGACAAAAAGAACAACAGTAATCAAGGAAGCATATTTTGATTTTGCAGAGTAAAATAGAGTCCATATTGAATTGAAAGGGAGGAGGTGGTTGCTGTCAGCTCCATGACATTAAATGTCTGCACGTTGGATTAAAATTCAACAGTTTAAATTTGAGTGTATTTTTTTAATTAAAAAAATATAAAAATGCATTTGAACCGTTAGATTAAATCCAACAGTTCAAAAGAGGCTGGCATCAAACCTGATGTCAGGGGACTGACATCAGGGGCTGACATCAAACCTGATGTCAGTCCCCCAAAATCCTACTGAATTTGCATATAACACATACAACCAGGTCAAGGTGAAATTTCAGTTTCTGTTTAAGTGATCAAAAAATGGGCTACATTGAGAAAGAACAATTACTTCGTATTCTGGTTCCAAGGAACAGGTGATCTCAAACCTCTTGTTTTATCATATACAAACATCACCTTCCACAGTTTTAACTTTTTTCTATGAAATTAAATTTGGGAAGGGGGAAGGGTTTTGTTTAGATCATTCATCAAACATCACTTTTTAAAAATCTTAGATTGCATATGAGTAGCATCATCAGATTCGATTTGATTGAAAAGACTCTGAAGTATAGCTCTCGCTAACAGTGAAAAGAACATGGTATGTTCCATGTCACGGACCATTGGCCAATAGTTTTATGAGACAAGGACTTTTTTCACAATTTCAGTCCATATAATCATAAGTCTACATTGTTTTTCTTTTTTATCCCTTCTAATTGGATCGATTCATTTTTCCATATTGGTGCATCCCTAAGTCAGGAATAACCTGATTAATAAGTTCCAAAAATTGCTATATGCAACTAGATTGAACAATTCTCACTTCTTGTAAATCGAATTGACTTTAAGAATATTAAAGAACTGTCTTGTGCAATGGCAGTACTTCAAGCCTCAAAACAATGGTTTGAACAATGTCCAAAAGCAGAATGATAAAACCCAAGTAAACATAGAAATTCATATTAACAAATTACCAATCTAAAACGGAGTGGATTGGAGAATGTATTCAAAATACACATTCCAATTAAATTGAAAAATGAAAGCCCATTTCATCAGACCTTGACATAGGCAAAAGAATTACGGAGGCACTCATTTGAAGCTTAAACAAGTAGCGTATGATGCAAAAACACAGGTTAACCTTCTAGGAAGGAAGACCTAAACTCAAACATAAAAGTTAGTAGAACAATGAATCAGATATAATATTATCAGCTGCCAATATGATAGTTTGACTTGATCCTTTAAGAGGCCCTAGAAAAACACGAACATTTTATTTTATTTTTATTTATTTTTTTATTTTTTTGTGAAAAGAATGGATTCCCAAATTCCCTACTAGGCTTACAAAATTTATCTGCAAATTATGCACATGTTATTAAGAAAATCTAATGGTAGACTATATAACCTTTTATTAGGCATCAGAATAAAGAACCATCCTCACAACTAAGGATGAAATATTGCAATGGTCATTTCAAGAAGTGTAGCTTGCGTGCCATTAGTGGCGATCATGATTCATGAATCCTATTTTCTTCCATGGCCAATTTTGGATGATGGATCTTTTAGCTTCTAATGCCAACCAAAAACTAATGGAAGTTGTAGGGTCCTTCAAACACGCATAACATGATCAGATACCGGACACGATGATGGCAAGTCCAGATTAACTCACAAGGCATCAGATCTAATAGGATTGAATCTTACTCAAATTGTCATGTCCAAACCAGGCTTCGAAAAATTTCATCCCATTTTCACTCTTTCTTTTTTGGTCTCTCCAAAAAAAAAAAAAAAAAAAAAATGCAAGTGGTGCCCGGTCAATTGCATAGGCCTCATCAATGACACAACATAGTAAGAGAAAATGGAATATTTGGCAAAGAAATGGTATCAGAAGTGGTGGTGTGACTCAACATTGATACTGTCACAACGAAAACATATAATCAGTCAAAAGTTCATAGAACCAAAGCAAATATTACTCAATCTGTACTGTAAAATTCAGTGTCTAGGAATCCTTTAAATCCAAGATTGGGCACAGCTGGACATGTAGCTATCATTGGATATAAGATCATAAGAAGGTCTAGTACATGTATGGAATAAAAAAAAAATGTACACATTATAGTAACAGCAAGTAATAATCTTCTGACAAGAAAATGATTATATTGATGAATCAAATCTCTACTTTCATAAAGAAAAAAGAAGAATCTCCAAAAATGAAATAGAGAATTTTCTAAAACTTCAAAAAAAGACACGAGAGGAAGGAATCGTCTGGGTATTTATAGATGCAACTAATCCTTCATACTGCTTTACTCTTTTGCTTTACTTTTTCCTAGACATCTTTAAATAGCACAATCTTCTTTAACTTTTTTTTTTTTTGATTAATCAAAACTAATGCATCCCCATAAACAGCACACCCTTCTACTTCTACGCTTTAAACAATAACAACCTCAGAAATCAGGACAATCACCAAACAGTAATTGAAACTAGAATAAAAATCTCTATACAATTCCTTTTGAAAATTGTAAAGAAAATATGAAGGGGACCTGAGATTTAAACAGCAAACTTAAGACAATTTAGCATAAACAGAGGAATTTGACACATGTATTGTGTTAAGTCACCAATTGTCTCAAAAGCTAGACCTCTTAAGAAATGGGCCCAACAATGCAATTAACCTATTTCAACACTTTCTCTCTTATGCAAATCTCAATTTGCATACGGAGTAAAGACAAGCAAACCAAATCAAATAAGGTGCACCAACAAAAGTTAACAAAGTGCACAATAATAAATAGAGAATAACAAGATATAAACACAGGACCTCTTAAAACTAGAACTCTGATATCATGTTAAGTTACCAATTGTCCTAATTGTCCTAAGAGTTTAAACTACTGGGAAATGGGTCCAATAATGCATATTAAGCTATTTCAACATTACGAAAAGAAAATCATAAGTTGCTTAATAATGGTAAGAGCCACCACATGGATATATTAATTGTAAAATAATTTAAATTCATCAATAAAAAAAAATAAAACTAACCATAAAAATGGAATTAAAAGACAATAATGAAAGGTATATAAGTTTTGGAAATTCACTCACTTATTTCCCTTAATCTTGAACCAAGCCTCAGCACAATTCTTATGGGCAGCAGCCAAATCGTCCTTGCAAGAGCAACCCAATTCAATAGCAATTCCAGACTCAGAATTGTCACTCTCCAAACTCATATGACAAATTCTACAATCTCTCTCTACTCTCCCCAAATGCACCTTGACTTCACGAATCCCGTGCTCGACGTCCACCGAACAATCCGATTCCGCCGCCGACGACACCCTCCTTGAGTCGGAAACGCCGGCTGTCTCAGGATCAAAACTGTAATCGTCGTAAGACCCGTCGGCGGTGGAATAGAACTGGGAATAACAAGAGCCCTCCTCGGCGTCAGAAAAGCAGACGCTCTCTTCGCCATCGCTCCCGGCGGAGGACGAGCGGCGGTGAATACCCCCGCATTCCAAATCGACATCGGACGTACCCACGGTCGTCATTTCAAAAACCCGGAACCCAAATGCTCAATTTGAGGCAAAAAACAGAGCATAAAAAAAAGCCTTGAGCTTGAAACTCAAAAAAAGGCACAAACCATTAAAATCTAGAGTTAAATCTCCATATATAGAACAGAATACACATTAAATAGACTGAGTTTTTACGCAACCGAGTTGTGGATTAGGTGACTTTTTTCAACTCCCATTTCTGTCTCATAGCAAAGATCAAGCGAGAGTCATAAATATGTATATAATATTTATGAGAAGAGTTCGGAAGTTACAGAGCGTTTTGCTTGTGAAATGCAGAGCGGAATTATAACAGAAGAAGAAGATTCGGGGAAAACAACAAGTCTTTGCGACAGAGGCTCATGCTTTTGGTACAGAAGTGGGAGCGTGACCGTGACCCAATGCGAGGAAGAAATAAAGAGAGAGAGAGAGAGAGAGAGAGAGAGCGAGAGGGGGGTGCAGGGTGGGGTGGTAGACAGAGGAACAGAGAGACCATTGTTTTGTTTTGATGGGGGTAAAGAAGTGGTAGCTTCTTGGTTCAGAGGTTTTGCACCGTCTGATGGGTAACGTTTCGGGACTCGAGCAATTTCGGAGAAAATCAGACGGTGATGATGGTGGCGATTGAAAGAAAGAAAATTAGAAAAAATTAAAAAATGCGCAAATCCATTTTTAAGTATTTAGAAGATAAATTCAAATTTTTAGAGGATCTAAAATTTTGAATTCAGCTAAATTAGCATTAAATTTTGGATTTGCCTAAACTAACAATAGAGAGAGCCACAAGAGTTTAAAATAAAATAGGTAGGATTGAGTTGTAAAAATTTAGACCAGACTATATTTTAAAAAAAAAATTACTTTATAAAAAAATTTTTTGAACGGACCACTTGGACTCTATCCCAAGTGAGCTCTCTAATTTTTTACGTAATTCGTTCGAACTAAATTAGTCATAAAAGTAGTAGAAGTTAGATATTGGATTGTGTAGTAAATCATATAAAAAAAAAGTGGTAGAAGTTGATAAAAATTAGTAATTAGTAAAAGTTTATAAAAATTAATAAAATTTTATAAAATTTAAAGTTTTAAAATAAATACACATAAAATGGGAATAGGCAAAAATTAATAAAAAGTTATGAAAGCTCATAAAAGTTAAAAAAAATCAATCTTCCAAATATGACATATATAAGGGAGATACAGTGGATTTTTTTTTTTTTTGGGTCCGCTGATTAAAGACTTATTAAATTATTAAAAAATTTTCCTAGTAAAAAGAGAGAGATAATTTATTTGAGCTTAGCTTCTAAGCAGCTACAACATGTGTCAGTGAAGGATATTAACTTGTTTGGTGGATTGGTGGAATAAAAAGTCGGTAAAAAGTATAATAAAAGTAAAAAGATGTGACATAAAAATAATATATGAAAAAATTTAATAAAAAATATAAAAATTAATTAAAATTAATAAATTTTGATGAATTTGATGGAACAATTTTAGTTCCATCGAACAGGGCTAAAGGAGAAAAAAAAAAAAAAAAAAGTAGAGTGGGGCGCAGTACAGGACAAGAAATAAAAGGTTAATCAAATGGAAAAGAACATAATGCGAAATTGCAGTTTGGAAAGTACTTGGCAGTTTGTCATTTTCTGTCAACAAAAATTGTGAAATTGCAAATTTGCAGCGCAATGTTCGGGTAAACAACCACTACATCATTAATGCCACGAAGGTTCTGCTTCGTTATTTTACTCTGGCATCATCACGCGGAGGGGTTGAGAAAAATTAAATTTTTTATAAAAATTTAAAAATATTTAAAGAAAATTAAAATTTATTGGTGCTCCAAATATCAAACGGAGAGATACTACGTTTACAATAATTTTTTACAATATTTTCTTACAGCTATCTATAACGATGCCCTTTTTAGACCCAAAAAAAAAAAAAAAATCTCAAATTTTATACATAAAAAATAATATTTAAAAAAGTAAGAGAGAGAGATGAGTGGGATTTGAGTGCAGAAAGTGTATCAGATTTGAAATTTTTTTATTTCTTAGTTTTTCAGTCTAAAATGACATCGTTTTGAAATATTATAAAGAATGTTTAAAAAAATTGTTACAAATGTAGCATTTATATTTCTCGGTCATATATTTGGAAACATATGCTACAATAAATTTATATTATTTTTTTATTTCACATTTAAAAAATTATTTCTCTTCTATTTTAAGTTTGTCTAACAACTTATTTGTTATGACATGCAAAATATTAAGAAGTGCGATATTTTATGAATGTAAGATGAATTTTATGTATAAAGACTAAAATATCACCCATCAACGTATAAAAACTGTTAACTTATAAATACTCTGATTCTTAAATTGTAAGAACATTTTAATTAATTAATTCGTATAAAAAAATATTTTCTACTAGTAAGATTTTGTAAAATTTAATGATTCATCTGTGAATTTAAGAGAATAAAAGAGCATGAAGAAAACATTAGTAATAGGAAAAGAAAAAAAAATGATAATGTTTCTTTCCTTGTGTTTGAGAGTTTATCAAAGAAAATATAGTGATTTTTATTTTTTATTTTTTTATTTCAGAGTTGAGAAAAAATGAAAGGAAAATAAAGTATGCATTATTATGTTATTGTTATATTCTTTAGCATGCATTTAATTCTTATTTTCTTATTCTTTGTTTAGGAAAAAAAATATAACATTATGAAAGTTTTATCAAAAAATAATTATCTTTCTCTACATTTTCGCAACTTTGAAAATATAGAGAAGGAATAATTTTGATCGTTTCCTTTTTCTTCCCATCTCTTTCCTTAAAACTCGTAAACATGAGATATATTTTCAAATCAATATTTTTATTTCTTTTCCATTCCATTCAAATAAGTTGTAGATTTAAAGCATAAGTGAGGATTTTACAATATGAATTTTTAAAACCAAGGCTTAGTTTGGGCTTTTTTTCCATTTTAGCTTTTTTTTTTTTAATCTTATATGACTTTTTTTGGCTAAAATTTATTTATTTACTCTTTTTTTGGTAGCTTTTAGGTATATTATTTACCTCCATCGAAATAATTATAAAAAATAAAAATAACAATAAAAAAATTTGCACGAATAGGAAAAAAAAATTGGCAAAAAAATATAAGACAAAAAAAAAAAAAAAAAAAAAGCTAGCGTTTTCAGTTGCCAAATCAGGTCTAAACTCTATTCTCTAATCATAAAAATTAACCAGCGGAGCTGAGTGACGTCTGATTGGCTTGGTGCTGCTTTTGAGTTTGCGTGAAGAGCGCAAAAGCAAACCTAACTGCCTTTATAAAATCACCACCCCAACCCCCTCCCTCCTTGCCACAACGCCTCCTCCCCTTGTTTCTGTTTCTTAAGACTTTTCATCCAAATAATTTTAAGATCAATCATTCAAATCAAGACTCGGACACTGATCAATCCTCATCGTTCGTTTCGTAGAACTCGATCTCAATTTTGATTGTTCAATTCTTACATTTTTATTTAATGGGTCTCACAATCTCGTATAAACAATGAGGATTAAAGCATTATTCTCAAATTATAATTTGATTATTGGATAAGTTACCGTCAGCGTGTTAATTCTTAAGGATTTTAAAGTTAAAAATTGTGACCCGAAGAAACTCTTTTTAGTAGCTTTAAAAAGATTGAAATCAGTGACTACTAAAAAATAAATTCAAAATTTTACCAATTCAATTAATCTCAAATCGAGTGATAATTCGCGTTGAGAAGTTGCTTCCATGAAAAAGATAACTAAAACACTAGTTAATCGGCAGTGGACGGCCATGTATCTATCAATCTATGTAATGGATCTGGTTAAGTGGTTATGGAGCTGATCAATTCTATCACCGATTCCACATTAGGCTTTCTTAATTTGAAAGATGAACATGCAAACAAATAAACAGGACAGGACAGACCCGTATGGGATCAAAGGCAGTTTTTAACACGTTAAAATGGAACTAGTTACACTTTGATACTAGTTGATTTCAATACATATATATATATATATATGTATGTATGTATATAAAGGAATGAAAGATGGGACCCCCTGTCCTGCTGCGTAGTGGTCGCTGAGGGGGAGTCAGTACAGTGGAATCTTCTGCTGGGGTAATGCCGGATTTTCTTTTCCACTTTTTTTTTCCCCTTTCCCTTCATCACAAAGACTGTTTGGCAGAGAACAAACTGACAAAACACGAGTGGACCCTAACAGACTTGGTCCGCATTCTTGAAAGCAAAAGCTGCAGCATCAATCATATGGGGCCTCCCCTATTTGTACTACATGGGATTTCTTTGGCTAGGAAGGCAAATCACAAGGCATAGATATAGAGTGAAATTATACTGTTGGACCAATTTTTGTTTCTACGGAACCAAAAGACTTGTCTGATGTACATTAATAACTATATACTATTTTGAATAAATAAATAAATAAAATACACTTAACAGCTTGAAGCTAAAGGAATTCTAGAACAGAACTCCAAACACTCCGTTAATTTATATAAATGCAAGTGCTAGCTTTGGATAACAGCAAAGTTATTTTATTACGATATAAATGTCAAATCCTAGAAACACACTCATTGCTTACAAAGAGAAGATTGTGTATGTGTACATTAATACCAAAAAAAAAAAAAAAATTGCATACATTTAGCTCTGGAGTACCGTGCAACGAGTTGCTCAAGAGAGAGCATTAACTCCAGCCTTGGAATTTTTTTTTAAGTGGATTCAAAATAAACTGATAATCCAACAATGCATGCAAGATTCCTCATAGCTCTCCCCATAGAAATATTTTACACAGCTGATAGGTTTTGCAAGTATAACTAGAAATAAAACTACCACTTTCAGGGAATACTTCCACAAATACAACAATGTAAATGTGCATAACTGCATTAGACAAAGAGGCCATCAAATAAAACAACATAATACCTACATCTTTATCAATCAAAGCTTTCCCCTTTCTGTCATAAATAAACCACTAAATGAACCTCATAGGCACAAGATTTCAAGAGAGGAAAACTCCAAATACCCAAGTCAATTAGCTACAGAAACCATTTGATGGATTTGCCTTCTTTTTTATTTCTACCTCCACACCCCCCCCCCCCAAAAAAAAGTAATTCTGGGAACATTAGTCATGTGATCCTAGTCACTGGTATGACCGGCTTATTTTCTCCTAGATTATAAAAGAGCTCTTTTGTTTTAAGCAAATAAAGTTCATATCAAGTCCGGCCTGCAACTTCAGCCGATACAGAGAAGGATTGCCTAACAGTTGGAGTTGATAGCACGTCATTCATCATGCCAATTAACTTGTTCTTTCCCTTGTCAAAACGCGATTGATCACTCTTTCTGCTATCTTCAAAACGATCCGTTTGTATGAGAGGCCCTCCAGACATGACCCTGGTGGCATTGATGTTTCCCACTGCTCTGACACTACCATTCTCCAACCCACTGTTCTGCCAAGCAATATTACTTATATCTGTAGCTATTGCAGCCAATTCATGCCTTGGAAAGAAGGAAGGCTCTGCAAATTCAACATATTCAGGCCCCAGCAAAGAGCTTTGAGGTTTTCCCCCACTTTCAGCCCCACAGCAACCATAGCCACATTGATGAGGTATTAATTGCTCTCCAAAAGCTCTTTCAAGTAGTCTACAGATCCCAGCATCAGGTTTTGAGGTTTGAAGCAAAGGCCCTTGCATAGGAGTAGGCCTTGGAAACACGGACATAGTTTCTGGACCATCTGAAGGATTATATACGTTAAATGCGCTGACTCGTGCCACAGGGTGGAAGAGCGTAGGTGGCTTTTTTGATTCATTACTAGATTGACCTTCCGGCTGAGAATTGTCTTCGCCTTGCTCATGCATGTTCTCTCTAGAGGTGACATCTTTTCCTTCCAAGGACTTAAATGAATTGACATGCCCGCATGATAAAGTTCCTTCAGAAGATGTTTTGGATTTTTCCATGCTCATGTCTTCTACCACATTGCTGGATTCCAACTTACTCTTACCATGCATCATGCACCGGCGCCTCAGGGTAGAATTCCAGTGATTCTTAATGGCATTATCTGTTCTCCCAGGCAGAAGCTTAGCAATTGATGCCCATTTGTTTCCGTGAATAGCATGGGCCTGAACTATGATGTGATCCTCTTCATCTGCAACAAGTCCAGATCTATTAATTTTATTCAATCAGAATGACACAAATATATGTATGCAATTTCCAACAAGTGTTTATTACCAATATATAAGAAAGTACTTTGTTAACGTATGTAGTATAATTAATGTAGTATTAATATAGATAGTGTATCTAGTCACTTAGTAATCCAAATGCTCACCAAGGTAATGTGTACAATCACTCTCTCTATGTATATAAATTCACACACCAAAATTCAGTTTGTCTATGCAATTCTTCTCAGTTTACTAAGCCTTACATGATATCAAAACAATAGTCTTCCTGGTCCTATTCTTAGCTTCTATTAGCTTCTCTCTCGGGTCTATCAGTCAACGTTCAACACAATGGAAGCAATGATTGGAGCTCCGACAAGCATAAGTCCATCATCAAGCCATTATTTCAGAAATCTAACCATATCGGTGTAGTTGACGGAGAGAGGCGATTGTTGCCAGAGGAAAGCTGTCGCCAGAAAGTCAATCACGTGCCTCCACGCGCCGTCTGTTTATCTACACGTGGGCCTCACACACCTCTATTGAAGCTGCACGTACAAGCGCGTGGCAATCTTCTCTCCTCCATCAAGCGACCCTACCAGTGTCTTCTCATCGTTTAAACAAACTGTTGGACCGATTCACACACACACACGATATATGGAAGAAAATAGTTAAGAGATCAACACACAGATTTACGTAGTTCCCCAAAATTTGAGTACGTCCACGGGAGCATGAGCGAGAGTTCTTTCTTATTGATCACAGGGTTACATAGAGAATATTTATAGCCACTTCTATTTCTAACCCTAATAGGATTACATGGTTTGATTCCCAAAATATCCTTAATTACACCGTACCATACTGCGGGGGGCGTTGCCCCCCGCACCCCCCAAACCCGCCCCTCTTTCCTAGCACTTGGTTCCTCTCCATATGAGCCACAAATCCCAACACAAACCCTTCTCTCTCTCTCTCTCCCCCCCCCATTTCAGCTCTCAGTTGGTTCCCTATACTGCTCCAAAGGCTACTATTGTCTGCTGGTGTTTACTGTAGTCTGTTTTCAATGGATTCTGAGATGTCTGTTGAACAAAACTGATTGGTGGCTCAATTCCCACACCTCAACAATTAACCACAATAAAATTGAATAGAACGAATTATATACAATGGTCCAAAGCTATTTAAATTGCACTAACAGGGTATGGAAAAGCAGAAGCATTTGACTATATCTGGACCTCCTGAAGCTGATCCTAAGTACGATACTTGGGTCCAATAAGATGTTCATCTTGTTAGTTTATTGTGGAATTCCATGGAGTCCAATATCGTTGACATGTATACCCATTTTGACACATGTAAAGATATATGGGAGTATCTCCGTCTTCTTTTCTCTAGTGATCTCACTCGGATGTAAAACCTATCGCTGGAATTCTTTCAACTCCAATAGTTTAGTAGACCAGTTACTGAATATTTCGCCTCTCTGAAGCGTGTCTATGAGGAATTGAACTATTTGCAACCATTATCCCCAGATATCATTGTGATGCAAAAACAAAGAGAACAAATAGTAGTACTTCATTTTCTTGCTGGCTTAAATTCTGAGTTCGAGTCCGTAAAAGCCCAGATTCTTAGCGAAGCTACTCTTCCCTCATTTGCAAAAACCTATTCCAGGGTTATGAGGGTTGCTTCTAAGGATTCATCCACCATTCCAGAGTCTACATGCTCTGCCCTAATCAGTCAGACTTCCACAGAGAACCAAAGTCCTGTTTATAAGCCTCTGTCCCAGTCTGGTGAACTTGGTCGTGGAGGTCGTGGTACTAGATCTAAATGCTCTAATTCTGGTCGTGTTGGACACGTTAGGAAGAATTGCTGGGACCTTTATGGGAAGGCATCCCATATGGTTCATGCAGTTTCGTCTGATATCTTTACTTCTTCAGATAAACTTAGCACAGGTGAATCATCAACTGTGACTCTTTCAGGAGACGAACACGCCAGATTTCTCCAGTATCAAACGGCTTAGCAGGCATCTCTTCCAATAGTTTCTTTAGCCCATTGAGGTAATTTATTGGTTGTGTGTCCACCTCTTCACATACATCTTGAGTTATTGATTCTGGTGGTTTAGACCATATATTTGAAACTTCTACATTATTTTCTGATATTCAATGCTCTTCCATCCCCAATGTCACTACAGCTAATGGATCATCTAATCTAGTAAAGGGTGTTAATAAAATTTGTCCATCTCCTAATTTATCCTTATCTTCACCTTTATACGTTTCATCCTTATCTTTCAACTTTCTATTTGTCAGTAAACTCATCAGAGAAATGAATTGCTCAATGACTTTTTTTCCAATTCTGTAATTATTCGAGATTTGAAGGCAAGGAAGAAAATCAGAGAAGGATATGAAGCTCAGGGACTATATTATCTGGCTGGTTCTTCATCTATCACTTGTTCAACAGCTGCCTCGCCGTTTGAAATTCATTGTCGATTGGGTCATCCGTCTTTTCAAAGGTTGAAATTTATGATTTTAAGTTTGAGTTAACTTCAATCTTTACATTGTGAGTGTTGTCCGTTAGGAAAATATCACTGTACTTTCTGCAGTCCTAGAGTCAATAACAGGTCCTTGAGTCCTTTTCATTTAGTTCATTCAGATGTATGGAGACCTAGTTGAGTTGTATCAAAATTGAAGTTCAAGTATTTGTTACGTTTATTGATGATTTTTCAAGGCTTACATGGGTTTATTTAATGAAAGACCGTTTTGAGTTACTGTCTACCTTTCAATCTTTTGTATTGATATTAAAACTCAGTTTGATGTGTCTATTAAGATTCTTTGCAGTGACAATGCCAAAATTTCTAAGCCTTTCACTGATTTTATGACATCATTTGGCATGTTTATCAATTATTTTGTCCTCGCACTCGCACTCCACAATAGAATGGAGTTGCTGAAAAGAAGAATTTACATTTGGTTGAAACAGCTCGTTATTTAATGTTTCATATGAAGGTTCCAAAGATTTTTCCCCCTGAGGGAGGGGGGAGGGATGCTATTCTCATAGCATGTTACCTAATCAATAGAATGCCATTTTCTATCTTGAAGGGTTGCCCTCCTTATTTTGTATTGTTTCCCCAGACGCCGCTATTTCGTCTTTCTCCATGAATCTTTGGGTGTGCTATATTTGTCTATCAACTTGATAGTAGAACTAATAAGCTTGACTCTCGTGCCCTTAAATGTGTCTTTTCGGGCTATTCTCGGGTACAAAAAGGATATCAATGTTATAGTCTTACTTTCTATTGATATTTTGTATGCACTGATGTCTCATTCTTTGAGAGCACTCCTTTCTTCTCTGATGATTCCTCTGTCTCTGATGTAAATGAGAGTCTCCTTTTACCTGTAATTTCTCCCTTTTTGTCTTTCTCTTCCTAATCTGCAGGTTTATTCGAGATGGTGGGCAGTTTTAGAGTCATTCCCTGATGCTTTAGGCACTTCAACTTCTTCTATCCAATCTTTAGATACTGCTCTTGAGTCGGCACCTTGTGACCTTAATCTTCCGATTGCTCTTCGAAAAGATATACGAACTTATCTTTAACTTTGTTTCTTATACAGACTTGTCTCCATCATATCATGCTTTTGTTACCGTTTTGTCTACTATTTCTATTTCTAACTTTGTGTTTGAAGCACTGTCCCATTCTTGGTGGTGTAAAGTTATGGAAGAAGAAATGTCAGCTCTTCGAGCCAATGATACATGAGATTTGGTTACTCTACCTCCTGGTAACTCAACAGTTGGTTGTTGGTGGGTGTATAATATCAAAGTTCACCTTGATTGTTTAGTTGATCAGTTGAAAGCAAGCCTCGTTACCAAAGGATACACTTAAGTCTATAGCCTTAATTTTTCAGATACTTTCTCCCTTGTGGCCAAGATCACATCCGTACGTCTTCTCATTTCTTTTGCAGCCATTTTTCACTAGTCTATTCATCAACTCGACGTTAAAAACGCCTCCCTACATAGTAATCTTATAGAAGAGGTATATATGGAGCAATTTCCTGGCTCTGCTGCTTAGGAGAAGTCTGGACTAGTTTGTAAATTGAAAAAGTCACTGTATGGCCTAAAACGATCCCCTCACGCATGGTTTGGCCAGTTTAGTGATGTGGTGATAGAATTTTGATTGATACGTTGTGGTATTGATCATTTTGTTTTCTACCATCATTCTTTTTAGGGAAAGATATGATTGTTGGTTTATGTGGACAATATTGTAATCACAGGTGATGACACATAAGGAATTCATGATCTGAAGATATTCCTTCAAACTAATTCAACACTAAGGACTCATTTGCTACGAGTATAGTGAGTCAATTTCTTGAAGCACCTTGGTCGAGTCATTGGGATACGATTATTCGTATTCTAAGATATCTAAAAAGTGTACCAGGATGTGATTTGTTGCATTGAATTAATGGTCATACACTTGTTTAGGGTTATATAGATGCAGATTGGGCTCGTTCGCCATTAGATAGACGATCAACTACTAGATATTGTATCTTTATGGGAGGAAACTTAGTATCATGGAAAAGTAAAAAGTAGGCAGTAGTGGTGGTAAGGTCAAGTGCAAAATCAGAATATAGGGTTATGGCACAAACTTCTTGTGAATTGGTCTGGAAACGTCATATGTTGGATCCCAACCCATGAACTTATTTTGTGATAATTAAGCTGCTGTTCACATTGCTTCTAACCTAGTGTTTCATAAGCGAACCAAACATATCGAAATTGATTATCACTTTATCAGAGAAAAAATTTTACAGAATGTCATCAAAATCAGTCATGTGAAGTCAGAAAATCAATTAGTTGATTTATTCACTAAGGCTTTAGGAGAAGCTAGAGTGAGATACATTTATAACAAGTTTGGAACATATGATATATATGCTCTAACTTGTGGGAGAGTGTTAATGTCTATAGTATAATTAATGTAGTGTTAACATAACGTTAATATAGAAAGTGCATCTAGTTACTTGGTAATCTGAATGGTCACTAAGGTAATGTGTACAGTCACTCTCTCTATGTATATAAATTCACACACTAGAACTTAGTTTGTGTGTGCAATTCTTCTTAGTTCACTAAGCTTTACATACTTGTTTGAGTTAAAGACAGAAAGCCTATGACACATTCCTCTTCATTTGCATGAAATTCATTTCTCTCTCTGTCTCTCTCTCTCGTTTTTTATTTTTTTTATCAATAAAAAGGAGTTTTATTAATAAACAGTATTAAGGAAATGCCAACCAAGACAAAAGAAACCAACCCAGACTATACTAAAATATTGTCACCGAACAAACAAAAAAGAATGCAAGTGAGGCACTATATCCCCTTACCAACCAACTATACAAAATGGACAAAAATAAGCTCTTCATTTTGTTTAAGGGCATTGCAGTCCCTTGAAATGCTGTCCTATTATGCTCTCTCCAAATAAGCCACATGAGGCAAAAAAGAACCACCCTCCAGCCCCCCTTCTTGTGCCCCCACCAGACATAATAACCCCACTAAGATGCAAACTACTCTTTGATAGCTCTAGGAAGAACTCAATACACTTCAAATTAGTCAAAAGCATGTTCCACAGCTCCTTCGACCATCGAAAGTGAATGAAAATGTGCTCAATGGACTCCCCATCTCCCTTGCAAAGACAACTCTAGTTAAACTCCTACCTGCATGCTTAACTGCAGTTAATAATTTAGATTCTCCCTTTCACTACACACCAAACAAAAAAATGCCACCTTGGGAGATACACTACCTCCGGTCCCCACCCCCTTATCAATGATTTTATTACAACTCTCTTTCCCTCTCTTTGATACCCTTAATATTCTAGCAGACTATTTTTGGCTTCACAGATAATAATAAAGTCCCTCCCTCATGCTGTCGCTCACAGTTCCACCATCCTTCTGCCCCTACCTTCATAGTTAATGGTGCATTCCAGTTCACTCTGCCCCTTCTTGCTACCAGACTTCTGACTTGTAGGTTATTTCTGTCCAATATATCTCTCCACCTCTTTTCGATAGAGATAATCAGCCTTGCTATCTCCTATTCAAAGCCTTCACGGGAGACCTAAGCACTCTTGAATTGTTTTACCCTTCAAAGAACCCAGCCTGATAACATCATCAATTCCACAATCCTCAAAGAAAAGCAACCTGCCAGCACCTTCCATATATGTTTCCAGCTCGAAATGGGCCAAAGGAAGACACTCATTAGCCTCATCTCCCCCACCATCCCTTACTAGCTCTTGCACTGTTTTATAGAGAGACCCCTCATAGCATCATACTCCCCTATATTTCCAAAAAATTCTTGACCCTTCAACCCAATATTAGTTCCCCTGCAAACTCCCTTACCGAGTGCCAACCACCAACCTAATCAACATACTCCTCGAAGCCACCATAACTTGGCTGATAGAGCTCAGTCACTTTGCTAAAAGAATTGGAAGAGATCTTAGAAGAAGAAGTAGGGACACCCATGGCCTAATCAGACTCAAAAGCCACCCAATTATGATTAGCATTTCTCTCAACTGTGCTCATTCAGAATTAAAAAAAAAAACACGCATTATATACTGAAAAATATTGTGATATTTAGACGTAAAAAACTGACCAACTTTTTGTATTAATTCAACATAGAAAAAGTAACAAAATGAAAAATGAAAAATTTTATGATTTTAGGGGTTTCATCAACTCAATCATTATAGTCTTGTCATAATCATGTTTGAGGGAAAAAAATGATAAAATAATTGGACAAACCACATCTCATCTTAATTATGTTCGAAGAAAAAAAAAATTTAATAAAAGAATTGTCTTTGATATGTGTCATATAAGGACACAACACCCGCTTTTAAGTTTTTCGGCTTCATAGGTCATTAATGAAGCAAATTTAGTTGATTTGTCATTGACATCAACACTTTTTGGGAGCAAAAAGTTTTTTAGGAAAACATGACCTTCATTAAGTAAAATGTGTGCACACGCACATGTTTGCACATACATGCACTTATCATGAAACCACCAAAAAATCTTTGAATGTCGATTCTCGTATTTGCTTCCAGGTAAGAGCAACAAAAAAGCAGCCATGTTACTAAAGTTATATGTTACCTAACTTTTCTGTCAATCCCCAATACGTATAAAGAAGACATGGCATGACAAGAGTAAGGGTATCACAAGGTAGATTCCGTTTAAGGCATGAATTAAATTGGAAATAGCATCATTTCCATAGGATGATGGAAGGAGAAGCAGCTAAAATTTGATGATAGACAAGTTTTCAGCATGGAAATGGGGAAGAAAAAAGGGAAGAAATCCCACTTGCCACTACATTCTTTTTAATTGCAATTGTATATTAGGAAACTAGAGCAGAGCCTAAGACTACCTATAATTGGGCTTAGACTTTAAGAGCAATAACTGATTTTTAAAGCAAAAGTTCTATAAGGTGGACGAAGAAATCCAGGGTTTCTAAAAGGAGAAAGGCTTCAATTGATTAAGTTGGAGTTTGCACAATTAAAAAGGCCTAAGTAGTGGATATCTTGTGGGTTTGTTTGTTAAACTGACGGGCTAACCCCATTTTGTTGGGAAAAAAACTAAGTTGAGTTTGTTAAATTGAAGGCCAGTAAACAGGGGGAAGGATTTGGACTAGGTTAAGCTTGATTAGCAAGTGGTGGTTCTAGCCTCTAGGGCTGTGAACTGTAACCCAAGAGGAGTTTCTCTCTCTCTCTCTCTCTCTCAAAATGAAAAAGAACAAAGAGAAAAACATAGAACTTATGTAGGACCCTTCAAATAACTAAAATGGAAAACTTTAAAATGCCTATAGTCCAAAATGGAAGGCCTGGTGACTGAGACAAACAACGAAATATTATTAGTTCTACATATTTAAATATTGTGATCAAGCCAGTAACCACTCAGTGATTAGTTAAACATTCAACTCTTAGAAGTAAATGACATGAACTGCAGGAATCAAATTAATGAGTCAAAAAAGAAACAAACTGCAACTTCAATACTTATCATGAGGGGAAAATGAAAAAGTTGTTGCAGGAAAACACCACAAAGATTTATTTTGCAAAACCTCTCTCCGTTCATAATTAGTGCACCTGAAATTTCACTTATTCTCTCTCTCTCTCTCTCTCTCTCTCTCTCTATTTGATGAAGCCTTCTTATGTTCATTAACATAAAGTAGTTATCTGCCAAGTCTAACATATATCTTTTTATTGTTTATAGCATTTTTTAGCTTTTTCAAGGGTTTCAAGCCAACGTGAAAACTTCATCCCAGGTATATGGTATAATAGCAAAAGTAGTAGCTCAAACTGTCTGAAAGTTAATACATTATTCTGTAATTCAATTTTTTGTGACTATGCCCCCATGGAAGTAAAAACCAAGATCTGTGCATTGACATAGAAACTTCAACTAAGGGTGCGTTTGGTGCACCAAAAATCTTTGAAAATCTCTGAAAACCTCTATACATTTTTACACATTCTCACCTTCTCAAAGTTCAAAAAAAGTTCAATATCTTTCAAAAAAAGTCGATAACTAGAATTTGGTTAATCAAATAGTAAAATTTTTTTCATCATTCTCATCATGAACTCCCAAACTACCGAATGACATCCACTTTGACTATTTTTTATGGGGTCGTAGAAACCGTTTCGATGGATTCGCAAAGCCAACTTCCGTCGAAACGGTTTGGATTGGATTTCTGTTTGGATGGATTTAAAATTTTGTATCAGTTATGGCTTCTTTGCACTACAATCTTATTATTCATCTCCAAAAAACGCGGTTTGAGATATGTGCACAAAACGCAAAAAGTTTCCCAAACAACATTTTATCTCACTTTTTATCACTCCAAACACACACTAAATAAACAATCATAGCCATGTCTGAGCGTCTATATTATGGAGAAGCACTTTGCCCAACACCGTCCTCGTTTCAGCATATAGCATATTCTAACTTCTAAAGAGCAAATTCATTTGTATAGGTTAATAATGACTTAAGTAAATATGAGAAGATTACCCCGGAAAATAAGATTCATTAACAATACTTTTCCTCTAGTTAGGTCACAATTTCATATGCAGCAGATACTCATGCATAATCATATCTGTTAATACCTATCGACATTATCAGGTTACAAGCTATCACAGTGCAATAACAGCAAAATGAACTTTTCTGTGCTGGTCTGGACTTTGGAGGGCATCAATGTAAGTAAAGAGATTCTACTTCAAGCGAATATAATTTAGTTCATTTATGCAGCCAAAGAAAAGGGAAAAGAAGAAAACGAACAACAAGTTACAAAGAGAAACACATACATGGCATTGAAAGATTACTGCTAAATTACTGTATGGGAAAGATTCATCACATTTGATAGAATCATTCAAAAAGAATTTTTCGAAGCAATTAGCTGGTTGATTTTCAAGTGAAACGACCAACTAAGCTCAGGCCATTAAGACATTTTATCGAAGAAAATTAATATGATCAACCATAATTTATGATATAGAATGTTGGACAATCAAGAAACAACATGGTTACAAAATAAATTTAGCTAAGATGAGAATGACAAGGCGGATCCTTGTAACAAATTTGTGATATGACATGGATAACATCTATTGAAAATAAAATAAGGGGAAATCAATTAAGATAGTAAGAAATCTACAACAAAAAACCAATAATTCACATAAGATATAACAAGCAACTAAAATTAATTTTCTGTGCAAGGTTTAATATGGAAGGCCTATTGCATGCTGGACGTATTAACTTGAATAATTGTATACCCTTTGATTTCTAATACCAGTGGTGCCTTTTGTTACGTAAAGCTAGAATGAGCATTCAATGGTAGTTCCAAAATCTTGTCCAGTGTACCTATTGTAAGGTTGCTCCCCATTCTGGTGTTCCAATTTCTCTCTTTCTATTTTTAAATTTTCATGGAGATGTTCAAAGGCCAATTTATTTGTGTTTTCCAGAAAATACTTCTGGATACTATATCAGAATTCAGAAAAAATCAGTGATCTTCAGAGGTTCAAAATTACGCAATGATCTCCATGTAATCTTTTGACAAGCCACAACTCTTAGTCTGGAATAAAACAATGATGTAAAATCTCATAAACCCAATTGAAAAGACATTTTCTTCTACCACAAAAACAATACCAAAACTAGGCTACGAACTTGGACATGCACAACTAAAGATCAATACTTTGACACCAAGACAGGTTGCAAAACCCTTCATGATAACCTAGTTACAAGCTGAGCACCACAAGCATAATTATTCGCAAAGACAAGTAATTTTCTACTACAAAACATGCAATCGCAAATACAGATTCAAAGCAGATGTTAGATCGACAATGTGGAAGATCAAATTACCAGTGAAGGGCTTGCGCTTGACAGCAGGATCGAGCTGATTACACCACCTGAGGCGGCAAGACTTCCCCGATCTCCCGGCGATTCCACGGGCAATCAGACTCCAATTCCTCGCCCCGAAGTTGCACACAAGCTTACCTAGTATCGCGTCCTCCTCCAGCGACCACGGGCCCTTTACTCTGTCCCCCGACTTCTTCCCGACTTTGCATCCACTGCTTCCGCTCCCGCTTCCCTCTCCGTTCACCTCCACATCGACATCGTCGTTCCCTCCATTAACATCACCGCTGCCGCAGCCATTATCGACGTCATCCGCTCCAGCCTCGATAACGGCTAACTCTTCCATCTCTGTATCACTGGCCATTGAAGCTCTGCACTGTAGCTACCCGCCCAAAATGGTTTGGCTAGGACAGCTGAATTATAGGGCTTGTCTTTCGGGAGGGGTGTTATGAGAATCTTTTTTTAATAATAAAAAAATATTGTCCCACATAATTTAGGTTCGTGATAAAAAAAATTTAAATACGGTGAAAACTATTGAAAATATTTTAAAATTATTCACTTTTATTTTAAATGACGAACACACAGTTATCTCATTTTATCTTTTTTTTTTTTCGCTTTACATGCACTCTTAATTAGATAACCGAAAAACAATAGCACGATTTAAGATAGATTTGAAATCGCAAAGTGATAATGTGTATCTATTTTAACCTTGCAGCTTAAAATCACGAAATAAAGTTAAGCTCATATATTTGTTTGTTATTGTTAATGAAACAGCAAACTAATAATGTGTTTTTAATTTAGCCATCTATATTTATCTGATTCGATCTTCAATCATTTAAAAAAATTTTTACATCTTTATAATTTTTATTATATTGCATTCTTATCAAATTTTAAGGTATAGAATTTCAATCAGATTTGAAGTGTCGCATAAAGGAAGAGAACAGTATAAGCTAATATTCTGTATATATTGTATATGTATATATATAATTGTACATTTATCTGGTTTGATTCCATCTTCAATCAAATTAAAAAAATTTTATTTTTCTTTTTAATTTGGAGTCCATCCATTCCAGTATTTATGTAATTTCAATTTCATATCTCAGTTTATGGTGGCCAGCTTAGATTTTGTGATTTTATGCTTACCTCACGTGGCACTTTCATTAACAGTAGTTTTCCTGCACAACATTTCTCAAAATTTTCATTGTTACAATAGTAAAACAAAAAATAATTCTTGCTAATAACCTCTCTGAAGGCAATGTTTGATTAGGGAAATGGATCATAGGGGTCCATGAAGTAATATACGCGATTAGATATAATATAGAATTATTTTTATATGAAATTATTATTATAAAATGAGATAAAAAAATACAATGTAATAGAAAATGTGACATAAAATAATTTAAACTTTTAAAATTTAGCAGGAAACTAATTTAACTATGAAATATACAATACAACGCTCCCTTAATATTGTATGGAATTCGGAGTAGTTCATAAATTAGTAATCTAATCCCTATCTCAAATCCTTCAAACAAATATGGCGTAAGATAATTTTTAATTTTTTATTGCTACTTCTTAAAAGGTTCATCTTTAAATGTTCAAGAGAAACTATTAACTTATTAAAATTTAATATTAAAATAGATGAAATTGTATTGGAATAATATTTACCCCCTTTAGCTCATTACTTAATGTTACTTTTGACACCAAAATTTATAGCATTTTCTTTGGGGTGATGTGAATATTTTACTTGACACCAATTTTGATTGAAAAAGAAAATCTATATAATAAAACCTAATACATTTCAAAAATGATCATCTCACAAATTAAAAATCAAAAGCCCAAAATTGAGTTTTATTCTTCAATAAATAGTTAAAGTTTTTTATAAATCAAAACTTCTCTTCAAACTCCTGTCACTTCACATTTTGAAAAATCATAGAGTTAAAATTTAATAATAATATCTGAAAAGTTACATTATTGAAAGAGACAAAAATTTTGAATATTTAGAAAGTGAATTTATTTTAGATTTTTGAAAATGAAAAATGTGCTAACATATTTTAATTTCAAATGTGTGTATATCTAATTTTAATTGAATAGTGTTATAGATACGAGTTATTCGTTAATATCTTAATAAAAATAAGAAAATATACACTTGAAGTCTAAAATAGTCCTAATTTAGTATCAAATAAACAATATGATGATGAAATTAGACATTATAAATAGTATTTTTTGTTATTCTTTTTTTACTGTCATACATTTTCTATCAAATTTCACGTGAAGTCTATATAGTTTCAATGTAATAATCAAGTTTTCCTATTTTTAATTCAACGTCAAATATTTTATAAATTTTTATTTTTTATTTTTTCATAATCAATCAGATGGCAATATTTTAAGTGTACGAATAATTTATACATTAAATTTTGATATATTATTTTCTAAAATATTTTACTCAAGTTTGCATATAAAATATATACATTGAATAAAAGAGATTTTTTTTTTCACTAAAATATGAAAGAATAGACAATCGTATATATACGCTCTCATGCCATAAAAATTATCACGTGGCAAAATAATGAAAGATTTTTAAATTAAAATTTAAAAAAAATTACATTATAGTAAACTAAAAATTGAAAAACTTTTTAAATGATTGTTTGACACGACCAATGTGTCTAATATTTTAATGACTTTTTTTGCTCTCACAAATTGACATTAGAAATAGAATCGGAAAAAATTAACAAATTCTCAATTTGTATTTTAATACTATTTTGTGCAAAAATTTTAATTTTGATTACAAAGAAATAAAAAATAATAATATTAAAATAATTAGATGCCATTTCATCATATTGGGATTAACCGACAACCATATTTATATGATTTGAGAGCTCAATTTAAAAAATTTCAAAAGGCTATCATTCAGAATTAATTAATGCCTGATCCATCATAGTCAAATTAATTCCTTTTTAGGCCCGTTTGGGATAAAAAAATAAGATAAATTTAGATAAATGTAGTTTTAGGATTAATTTTGGCATCAGTTTTTTCTGAAAATTCTAAATCGTGGGAATGGTTTTTCAAATTCCGTTCTCACGAATTCAAAAAAATTCACAAAAAATAGCTACAATGGTACTCGTTTGAAAGTCCATCGACACTGAAGAATATGATTATATAAAGAATTTACACATTCGGTTAACCTACTTCCAGATTTTTATTTTTTAGCGAAATATTGAAATTTTTTGAAATTAGTGATAGCGGGAAAATTAGAGGTAGAGGGATTATTGGAGATTTATAGAGATTTTTAGAGTTTTTTCTTGACGTGCCAAACGGGACCTAATCTCTTAAAACCAGCAAAAATAATCTGAACAATTATAAATCCATTTGCTAATATTTGCATAGATCTCATGCTTAGGTCCAACCTAGCTACCAATTCAATCTATAGATGGGAATTTTACTCCAAAACCGCTAATATATTCCCTCATATATATATATATATATATATATATATCATGCAATCCTTTTTTGAACCTTTGATAGGTAGGTTTGAAAATACTTATTCAATTACCTCTTACTATTTTTATCTATATTTGTATTGATAAAATGACGAATCTGTTTAATTTTTTTTCTTTTTATAAATCGTATATCCTGCATTACAAAAAATAAATACATAAATTTTTAATTGTAGGCTTAAACCTTTATTATTGTACGAATTTATGTATTTTTATTATATATATATATCAGAAAATCGATACGTGTAATATTAATTACTAGCAATTATCCGTGCCTGAAGGCATAAAAATATAATTTAACGTGTAAATAACTCAAATTTAAATTTATAAAACAAACTTACATTAAAAAAAGTGTAAAAATAACTTATAAAAATAAAAATCATTAATCAAAAGATATTAAAGTATAAAATTTTATTATTTATTACAAACATTATCATATTTTTTAAAATATTAATTTAAAATATTTTATACAAAAAATATTAAAAAAATATGAGAAGAGGGAGAGAAAAAAATAATTCTGACCATTTAACTAATTCAACAGTTGAAAATACCTCAAATTCAAAATTTTAAACTTTTTTATTATATAAATGACATTTTTATATAAAAAGTATTAAAAAAATATACGGAGAGTGGGAGAAAAAGAGAAATAATTCTGACCATTTAACAAATTCAATAGCAAAAAATTTTAAACTTCTGACCATTTAAAAAAAAGTGTAAAAACAACCTATAAAAATAAAAATCATTAATCAAATGAGATTAAAGTATACAATTTTATTATTTATTACAAACATTATCACATTTTTTAAAATATTAATTTAAAATATTTTATATAAAAAATATTAAAAAAATATGAGAAGATGGAGAGAAAAAAATAATTCTGACCATTTAACTAATTCAACAGTTGAAAATACCTCAAATTCAAAATTTTAAACTTTTTTATTATATAAATAACATTTTTATATAAAAAGTATTAAAAAAATATGCGAAGAGTGAGAGAAAAAGAGAAATAATTCTGGCAATTTAACAAATTCAATAGTAAAAAATTTTAAACTTCTAACCATTTAAAAAAAAGTGTAAAAACAACCTATAAAAATAAAAATCATTAATCAAATGAGATTAAAGTATAAAATTTTATTATTTATTACAAACATTATCATATTTTTTAAAATATTAATTTAAAATATTTATATAAAAAATATTAAAAAAATATGAGAAGAGGGAGAAAAAAATAATTCTGACCATTTAACAAATTCAACAGTTGAAAATATCACAAATTCAAAATTTTAAATTTTTTATTATATAAATGACATTTTTTGTATAAAAAGTATTAAAAAAAGATGGGAAGAGTGAGAGAAAAAGAAAAATAATTATAGTCATTTAACAAATTTAATAGCAAAAAATTTTAAACTTCCTTATTATATAAATGATATATAGTGTAAAAATGTATGTATTTAAAATTTAAGTTTTAAGAACATTTAGATGTGACGTTTATGTGTGTGTCGAGCAGCCATGCTATAGTTTTGAAGTATATTAATCACATTCAAAAATTTTAAAATTTTTAAAAAATTAATAAAAATATAAAAAATTAAAAAATTAAAAAATTAAAAATAATTTTGTAATCACGTCTTCAAAATTTTTCATATAAAGTGATAAAAAAGACAATTAAAGTGGGAAGAAAAAGAAAAAATAATTCAAACCATTAAATAAATTCATTAATTAATAAATGCAAAATTTCAGTTCTTTTGCCAGTGCTTAAATGTACAAAAATATTTTTTTTCTTTCTGATATATTTTATTATATAAATTTGAATTTCAAATTTCAAAATTTGAAAAAAATAACCGTAATAACGTGGTAAAATTTTAGCGATGATTGAAACAAATATCAAAATATAAGTTATTTACGTATAAATAACTCTATTTTGAATTCATAAAATAAAACCAATATGAAAAAATGTAAAAATAACCTATAAAAATAAAAAATCACTAATAAAAAAGATTAAGTTATAAAATTTTATTATTTATTATCACTATTATCACAAAAAAATTAATTATAGCCATTCAGGAAATCCAAAATTTCAATTAAAATGTTTATTTTTTTAATAAGATTTTCAAAAAAACTGAAGTTTAAGTATTTATTTTAAATAAAAAAAATTAGTTAACTTTGTCTAATAGGTATCCATACATTGTTTAATATCTGTCTATCATTTTTCCGTTTATATTTTCTGTTTTTATTTTTTGCTTTTTTTTATCTGAAATGAAAACTGAAACTACTTTTTGGAAATGAAATATTGTCTACAATTAGTTTTTAAAAAATTAATTGAATTTAATAAATAAATTTCATGTTAATTTAATTTAATGATATTGTTTATTAAATTAAATTAAATTAATTATGATATTTATTAAAAATAATTGAATAAAATATATTAACTAATTTAAATTATTTAATATAATTTTAATATTTATTAACATTTTGAATAATATATATTTTCATATTAATTTAATATGAATTAATTAATTTCATATTAAATTAATTAATTAATTATTTATTTTAAAAACTATTTAATTTAATTATTTAATAAAAATAAATTAATTAATGAATTCGATACATATTAACTGTAATACGATACAATAAAAATAAATAATTTACTGTAATATCATATTACAATAAAAATAGATAAAGTGTTAAAGTTGATAAAATGTTTGCAATAGAAAATATAGATTTAAAAGATTTTTTATTACGTTTTTCTATTTAAGTTTACATTTTTTTGAAAACAAAAAAATATAAATAGATTTAACAAATATTTTTCTGTTGTCAGTTTATAAAAATTTATAAAAATAAATAAAAATTTTAATTTAAATGTTTAATTAAAATCTAAATATATAATTAAAAAAATTAATTGACTTTGTCTATTAGGTATCCATCTATTGTTTAGTATTATCATATTTTTTTAAATATTAATTTAAAAAATTTATATTTTTTGTCTTTCTTTTAAAAATTAAAATTAAAATATTATTTAAATAAAAATAATAAAAAAATTTATTTCTCTGCCTTGAAATCACCCACTTCTCCCCTATTTTTTTCTCTTTCCTACAAATAAATATAAATTTATAAAGTAAACTGTACATAAAAAATTGTATAAATAACTTGTAAAAATAAAAATTATTAAATCATTTTCGAAATTATTAAATTAAAAATTTTATAAAAAAATATTATCACATTTTTAATATTAATGTAATAATATTTGTAATAAATAATAAAATTTTTACACTTTTTTATTAATAATTTTTATTTTTAAAGATTATTGATATAATTTTTATATAAATTTAAAAAACAAATTTACATTTGTAAGTTATATTTAAAAATTTAAATTAAAATTAAAAAATATTTTTTTTCTTAAAAATCCACCCACCCTAACCCAACCCCATCTCTCTCACTCTCACCCCCGGCCCCACCCCCTCTCCCTCACCATCTCCCTCTCTCTCTGACTCACTCACTCTCTCTCTCTCTCTCTCTCTCTCTGCACCCCGGCCCACCTCCCTCTCCCTCCCCCCAACTCTCACTCTGCAATCCCCTCTCTCTCTCTCTCTCTCTCGTTAACATATATATAACTATCACATCAAATGAGTAAATTTGTAATATAAATTTTTAATTAGCTAACTTTTTTATACCAACTTTGAATTAACTAAAATTTTATATTTTCTTATTCGTGGAACAGTGGATATATGTTAAAAAAAAAAGGCGACTCTAAATCCGTAAGAGACCAAGTCTCTTCTAATTGATTATTTTTTTTGTTTATAACCCCAGAAAAGTAATGTATTACTTTTAAACTCCCCCTCTAAAATGACATCTACAAGAGTAGGCAAGAGAATCACACGCGTAAATTTAATTATATAAATGAGATAGTGACAAGAACAATAGCAACTGTCATCCATTGTTCCTACAGGCTGGTCAAATGGTCTGCCAATTCCAAATGGACTTTTCTTTACCCTTCCCAAAACGGTCGCCTATAATCTTACGTGTCATTTGATATATTTGTTTTATATTTATTTTTTATTTTATAATTTTAAAAATAAAAAAAACAGTTTAAAATAAATTTGGTAACTTATTATTTCACAATCTATTTTAGAAAAAAAAAAGAGTTTACACAAAATATAAAATAGTAAAAAATTATTTTGAGTATTTTTAACTCAAAATAGGGAAAATATCAAGACATAAAAAATAAAAAATATCAAACCAAATGTGTTTTTATGTTTTTTTTATTTTGAGATTTTCAAAATATAAAACACATAAAACAGAAAATAGAAAATAAAAACATAAAATATAAAAAGAAATGTAAACAAAATGACACCTTAAATTTTGATTATTAGTATATGCCTCAATGACATCGTGAATGACCTAACTATCAAACTTTTTTATTTTGTTTGGAACATAAATTTGTGGAGGAGAGGAAAAGTAAAAGAAAATGTAAAATTTTTAAAAAAAAGTCAAATTTATTTATTTTTATTGAGTTAGAAAGACAAGACAAATTAAAATGAATAGGTATTTGTTAACAAATTTTAATTTTTACTTAATTAAGTATATAAAAATTACACAAATTGTAAATTTTATTTTAAAAAAAATTTTTTTTCTTTCATAAATTCATGTTCCAAACATAACATTAATTTTTCAGGTAGCTCGACAAAATGTGAATAACTTGTACACTTAAAAAGGGTGGTGTATTTAAATTGATAATTTTGTGAAGAAAAAGGATAAAAATGAAGATAAAAAGGAAGAAAATATAAAATATAAAATGCATATTTTTAACCAAGTATATTGAAAAATATAAAAAGAATAGAAGATATTCATTAACAAATAATTTTTTAATTTAATTATTTTTAATTCATGCAAATCCAATGCCTCCCTTATTATTATTATTATTATTATTATTATTATTAATTTTGACAAATCAAATATGAAAAATAATTTCAAATCTACATTTATTTTTTGTTCCCATAAATTCTTAACCCAAACGTAACTTTAATCCTCAGGTTTCAAGGTCTACAACTTCGGCTTCGAAACCAATTCATCGAGACAAAAGCAAAGTTGTTAGAAAGACGAAACCTTGGACATGTTGAAGTTTCTTGGATGAATCATTGTCCACTTAGTAGGTAAGAAAGGTATTTGTTCATGCACAATAATTATCAAGGAGGTGTTTTATTGGTTAAAATTGATTAAAATTTATTAATTTTTATTAATTTTTTATATTTTTTTCACTTAAATTTTATCACATATTATTTTTATATTAAATTTTTATATTTTTATTATATTTTTAACCAAATTTTAACTATCCAAATACTTCTAGGACGAAACCAATTGATCGAGACAAAAGCAGAGTGGTTAGAAAGATAAACCTTGGACACATTGAAGTTTCTTAGATCAATCATTTTTCATTTGGTAGGCACAAAAAGGTACTTGCTCGAATGAGACGTGTTTTGAAGTAGTTAAGGCACAATAATTACTAAGACTAAACCATGCATTTACGTAATTATACTTATGTATATACGTACATTGTGTATATATATATATATATATATAATTAAAACCCTGATAAAAAAGCAAGTTCGCGAGCACTTAAAACAATATTTGGACACCAAACTTTTCTTTTTTTTTTTTTTTGGTTACATTAATGACTGTAAATACAAGAGGGAATATTAAATAGACACGATATCCAAATGGACTTGCGAAATCAATAATAATTAATAAAAATATGGTAGAGAGTTGTGGGAATAGAATTGTCAAGACGTTGTTTAGGGGAGTTTTCTTGATTGCCAAGGCAGGCAAGTGATCACAAGCGACCTGTCTCTCCTGGCATACGGTTCATTGAGAAAGTTTTAGTAAACAAGCTAGCCTAACACGAAACGACTAAGAGAAACCCCAAAACATTTTTTTAATTATTTAAAATGTTAATAATAATTAGGGATGTAAACGGATAAGGTACACATCCAATTAACGATTACCATTATCAAATTTGTTTATTTTTTACTTGCTATTATTGTCCCTTCCCAAACCCGCAAACCTGATTAAGCACAATTGGATTAATAAAATTACGTGAAGCCCACTTTGTCAAACTTGTTAAATACCTTATTTGAAATAAAAAATAAAAAAATAGTAATACTACAATATAAAATTTATATAAATACAAAAAAAAAATTTATTTATAATAGCAACTTACAAACAATAATACTATACTCAAAAACTCATCATGTAAGCATGACTTCACAACTTTTAGTTTTTGTAAATTAATAAGATAAGTTAATATAATTATTTCAAACGTCAAGGAAATTATTTCAAACAAGTTGAACACTTATTTATATAACAAGAAATTATTTGTATTAGATTTTAAATTTACTCTAAATTTAAAAAGAGTTGAACGTATTCTGAAACTTATTAAGCTTTCAAATTTATATTACAATTTATACAAAGAAATATTATATTATATTATATTATATTATAGTATATAGTACCGGATATTGGGTATCCTAAAACAGCTATCGAGTATCAGATAACTGTTACCTTACAGGCAAATCCTAAACATGCAAGAATATTAAATTTCAATCACAAACTCATCCTAATTCTATTATGGTATTTTTCAACGGATTTTTAACAGAATTGATTGGGTCGGGTATCCTTTTATACCTATTCCATTGATATTTTTTATAATAATTCAGACTTTTCAGCCAAGTTTTATAAATTTCAAGAACCTCAAAGGCACCAAAAAAAAAAAAAAAAAAAAGAAAAAAAAAATTAACTGCAAAAAAATGTGGCGCTGACAATTTTTTAAATAAACTTTACTCTTATAGATATTTTATTTTAAAATGGTAAAAATTAATGACGGTGCTGCATTTGCGCCCAATTAGGCTTGGTTTGAGAAGTTAAAAAAAAAAAAAAGTTAACTTTTGAGTTACTATTTTTTTAATTTTTTGTTAATTTGATATTTTTACTCTTAAAAATTTTAAAAAAAATTAAAATGTAAAAGGATAAATTTAATCATTTAAAAAAAACTTAAAAAACTAATAGCTACTAGTTAATTATTTCTTCCTAAATAGGGCCTTAATTTATCGGCTAAAACGCGGAGGATAAAATATGACTTTTGTCACGCTTAATCTAATTATCAATTTGGTTGAATTTCGATCAAAAGGGTAAGCAATGTTGACTGTATTCATGCCTACCTTTATTATAATTAGCTCTCTCGGTTTTAAGAAAATGTTATTTATTTTAATTCATCACTTGAAGTCTAAAATAGTCCTAATTTAGTGTCAAATAAACAATTTGATCGATGGTGAAATTTGACATTGTAAATAGTATTTTTTGTTATTCTTTTTTACTGTCATCCATTTTATATCAAATTTCACGTCAAATCTATATATAGTTTCAATGGAATAATCAAGTTTTTCTTATTTTTAATTTTTTTTTTTGAAACTGGGAATATATTTCCTATTTTTAATTTAACGTCAAACATTTTATAAATTTTTAATTTTTATTTTTTTTTCATAATCAATCAGATGGCAATCATTTTAAGTGTAAGAATAATTTATACATTAAATTTTGATATATTATTTTCTAAAATATTTTACTCAACTTTGCATATAAAATATATACATTGAATAAAAAAGATTTTTTTTCACTAAAATATATATGAAAGAATGGACAATCGTATATACGCTCTCATGCCATAAAAATTATCACGTGGCAAAATAATGAAAGATTTTTAAATTAAAATTAAAAAAAATTACATTATAGTAAACTAAAAATTGAAAAACTTTTTAAATGATTGTTTGACACGACCAATGTGTCTAATATTTTAATGACTTTTTTTTTTCTCTCACAAATTGACATTAGAAATAGAATCGGAAAAAATTAACAAATTCTCAATTTATATTTTAATATTATCTTGCGTCAAAATTTTAATTTTGGTTACAAAGAAATAAAAAAAATAATATTAAAATAATTAGATGCCATTTCATCAGATTGGGATTAACCGACAACCAAATTTATATATAATTTGATAGCTCAATTTCAAAATTTTCAAAAGACTATCATTCAGAATTAATTAATGCCTGATCCATCATAGTCAAATTAATTCCTTTTTAGTAATCTCTTAAAAATAGCAAAAATAATTTGAGCAATTATTAATCCATTTGCTGTCAGAAAATTCATAAAAAAAAATTCGACAAAATTTTATACTGGTTGTCGACTACTTAACACAATCCTCCTCTTTTACCCGGATTTGGTACCGATTATGAAAAAACATAAGCTTACTAATATTTGCATAGATCTCATGCTTGGTCCAACCTAGCTACCAATTCAATCCATTGCTGGGAATTTTTCTCCAAAACCTCTAATATATATTCTCATATATATATATATATATATCATGCAATCCTTTTTTGAACCTTTGATAGGTAGGTTGAAAATACTTATTCAATTACCTCTGATTATTTTTAATTGTAGGCTTAAACCTTTATTATTGTACGAATTTATGTATTTTTATTATATATATATATATATATCGAAAAATCGATACGTGTAATATTAATTATTTTTAATTAGTTAACTTTTTTATAACAACTTTGAACTAACTAAAATTTTATATTTCCTTCTGTGGGTCGAGAAGAAATCTGCAGCCGCTACCCGAAGGTGCGCAATGGGTGAAACCCGTCCCATGAACCAAGCCGACAATGATTCACAAGGTGGTAAACCAGTCTAGGTAAGTCCTGTCTGACCGGCTCGATCGAGGGGAGCTGTTAGAAGCCCGCCAAAGCGGTAACCCACCCTCCCGAAGGAGAGTCGAACCTGAGACCGCACGTAGCCCAGGCTCTTAGGCGCTCCTGAACTCCCGCTCAACCACCCCGAAGGGGCAAAAAAAAAAATTTTATATTTCCTTATTCGTGGAACAGTGGATATATGTTTAAAAAAAAAAAAGGCGGCTCTAAATCCGTCAGAAACGAAGTCTCTTCTAGCTAATTATTATGTTTGTTTATAACCCCAGAAAAGTAATGTATTACTTTTAAACTCCTCTAAAATGACATCAACAAGAGAATCACACGCGTAAAGTTTATTATATAAATGAGAAAACGACAACAACAATAGCAACTGTCATCCATTGTTCCTGCAGGCTGGTCGAATGGTCTGCCAATTCCAAATGGACTTTCCTTTACCCTTTCCAAATCTGTCGCCTTTAATCGTATGTTTCATTTGATATATTTGTTTTATATTTATTTTTATTTTATAATTTTAAAAATAAAAAAATAGTTCAAAATATACTTGATCATTTATTTTTTCACAATCTGTTTTAGAAAAAAAATGAGTTTTTTATGTAAAATAGTAAAAAATTATTTTAAGTATTTTTAACTCAAAATAAGGAAAATATTAAGACACGAAAAATAGACAATATCCAACCAAATGCGTTTTTATATTTTCCTTATTTTGAAATTTTCAAAATATAAAACATATAAAACATAAAATAAAAAATAAAAACATAAAATATGAAATAGAAATACAAACTTGATACCACCTTAAAATTTGATAATTAGTATCTTCCTCAATGACATCGTGAATGACCTAACTATCAAACTTTTTTATTTTGTTTGGAACATGAATTTGTGGAGTAGAGGAAAAGTAAAAGAAAATGAAAAAAATGTACATTTTTTTTTAAAAGTCAAATTTATTTATTTTTATTGGGTTAGAAAGACAAGGCAAATTAAAATGAATAGGTATTTGTCAACAAATTTAATTTTTACTTAATTAAGTATATAAAAATTACACAAATTATAAATTTTATTTTTTTTAATTTTTTTTCTTTCATAAATTTATGTTCTAAACATAACATTAGTTTTTCAGGTAGGTATACAAAATGTAAATAACTTGTACACTTAAAAAGGGTGGTGTATTTGAATTGAGAATTTTGTAAAGAAAAAGGATAAAAATGAAAATAAAAAGAAAGAAAATATAAAATATAAAATACATATTTTTAATCGAGTATATTGAAAAATATAAAAAGAGCAGAAGATATTCATTAATTAATAATTTTTTAATTTAATTATTTTTAATTCATGCAAATCCAATGCCTCCTTTTTTTTTTTGGACGAATCAAATATGAAAAATAATTTCAAATCTACATTTATTTTTTTGTTCCCATAAATTCTTAACCCAAACGTAACTTTAATCCTCAGGTTTCAAGGTCTACAACTAGGGCTTCGAAGCCAGTTCATCGAGACAAAAGCAAAGTTGTTAGAAAGACGAAACCTTGGACATGTCGAAGTTTCTTGGATGAATCATTATCCACTTAGTAGGTAAAAAAGGTATTTGTTCGAATGAGACGTGTTTTGAATTAGTTCATGCATAATAATCATCAAGGAGGTGTTTTGTTAGTTAAAATCAACTAAAATTTATCAAAATTTATTAGTTTTTTTATATTTTTTTTACTTAAATTTCATCACATATTATTTTTATATTAAAATTTTATATTTCTATGATATTTTTTGACCAAATTTTAACTATCCAAACACCTAGGACGAAACCAATTGATCGAGACAAAAGCAGAGTGGTTAGGAAGATGAAACCTTGGACACATTGAAGTTTCTTAGATCAATCATTATTCATTTGGTAGGCACAAAAGGTACTTGTTCGAATGAGACGGGTTTTGAATTAGTTAATGGACGATAATTAGTAAGACTAAACCATGCATTTACGTAATTGCAATAGGTAAATCTAATTAAAACCCTGATAAAAAAGCACGTTGGCGAGCACTTAAAACAATAGCTGGACACCAAACTTTTCTATTTTTTTTTTTCTTTGGTTACATTAATGACTGTACATACAAGAGGGAATATTAAATAAACAAGGATATTCAAAATGGACTTGCGAAATCAATAATAATTAATAAAAATATGATAGAGAGTTGTGGGAATAGAACTGTCAAGACGTTGCTTATGGGAGTTTTCTTGATTGCTAAGGCAGGCAAGCGATCACAAGCGACCTGTCTGTCCTGACATACTGTTCATTGAGAAAATTTAGTCAACAAGCTAGCCTAACACGAAACGACTAACAGAAACCCCAAAACATTTTTTTTAATTATTTAAAATATTAATAATAACCAAGGATATAAATAGATAAGGTACACATCTAATTAATTTTTTGTTTACTATTGCCATCCTTTCTCAAACCCGTCCCAAACTCGTGAAACCTGATTCAGCACAATTGGATTAATTAAATTACGTGAAACCCGCTTTGTCAAATTTGTTAAATACTTGATTTGAAATAAAAAATAAAAAAATAATAATACCACAATGCAAAATTTATATAAATAGTAAAAAAAAAAAAAACTTTTATTTATTATAGCAACGTACAAACAATACTATACTCAAAAACTCATTGCATAAGCACGATATTCGCAACTTTTAGTTTTTGCAAACTAATAAGATAAGTTAATATAATTATTTCAAACGTCAAGAAAATTATTTCAAACAAGTTGAACAAAAAATATTTGTATTAGGTTTTAAATTTACTCTAAATTTAAACAAGTTGAACGCGTTCTAAAACTCATTAGGCTTTCAAATCTATATTACAATTTATACAAAGAAATATTGTATTATATTATCTTAAACAGATAGTTAACAGGTATCCTAAAGCAGCTATCGGGTATTGGGTATCTAGTACCCTACAGACAAATCCCAAATACGCATGGGTATTAAATTTCAATCATAAACTCGTCACAATCCTATTGAAGTATTTTCCAACGAATTTTTTACAGAATTGATTAAGTTGGATACCCTTTTATACTTGTTCTATTGACATCCCTGATAATAATTTAGACTTTTTAGTCAAGTGTCATAAATCTCAAGAACTTCAATAGCCAAAAAAATAAAATAAAATTAACTGCAAAAAAATGTGGCGGTGACAATTTTTTAAACAAACTTTATTCTTATAGACATTTTATTTTGAAATGGTAAAAATTAATGACAGTGCTGCATTCGGTTATCTCTGAATGGTGATGCTTTGTGTCCAATTAGACTTGGTTTAGGAGGCAAAAAAAGTTGACTTTTTTGTATTAGGGAAGAGAAAAAGGTTAGATGGCATTTGGTTTGTTTTTTATTTTTGTTTTCTATTTTTTGTTTAAATCTCATTTGTCCTTTTGGACTTTTTAAAATAAGAAAAATAGCTCAAAACGTATTTGGTCATTTATATTTTTAAATTTTGTTTTAGAATACGGAAAATGAGTTTTCACATAAAATGAAAAAATGACAAAAAGTCATTTTGAGTGTTTTTAACTTAAAATAAGGAAAATATCAAAATAACGAAAATAAAACATTTTCTGCTTCCATGTTTTGGAATTTTTAAAATATAAAACACATAAAACAAAAAATAAAAAATAAAAAAACAAACCAAATGCCACCTTAGTTTTTTTAGTAACTAATTAATTTGATATTTTTACTCTTGAAAATTTAAAAAAAATTAAAATATAAGAAGATAAATTTAATCATTTTAAAAACAAAATAAAAAAATTAATAGTTGATAGCTCAGCTACCCATTACTTCTTACGAAACCACTACTACAAAAATGCATAAACATCACAATTTTTAAGCGTGATGTTTCACTTTTTATCTCAGTCACAAAAGCGTGATTGATCCAAGTGAGATTATAAGTCACCTCTTTTTTATCACAGTTTACAACCGTGATCGAAAACTTACAACAATCACACACTAAAAGCGTGATCTTTATGGTAAAAACTGAGATGAAAAGAAATTTCGTGTGATCTTTTATGTATTTTGATCTCACTTTTTTTGAAAAATCGTGATCAAATATAAACAAATAATCACGCTGAAAAAATAGATTAATTTTAAAAATAATAAAAATCCAAATGGCAACCTACTATCACGCCATCATAGCACCGTTTGCCACCTTATCATTATAGCAACCTTATATATTTCATATTTTTTTGTTGCTGCTGAGAATCGAACCCCTGCCATTCATTTGAAAGTTAGTGTAGTTGACCGCTAGTCCAACCTATCATTTATATATACATTTTGCAAATTAATATATATAAACAAATTTTTATCACTTTAGGGGTTACTAAAAGTAACAAAATTATATTATTTTAAGTTTTTACAATAATTTATTATGACTTTTGTCAACCAATTAGTAGTTAAAAGTTGCATTTTTCTTGATCAATTGATTGGAAAAATGATAAAAAATTTACTTTTATTTAATTATTTTAACTTTTTGCAACAACTTGAAATCGTAAGTAATATATAGAACAATGTGAATACTTAATAAATAATTTATAAATATCTATTATATTTAATTAAAAATAATCTCAAATCTTTTTCTTATTTTCCTTTACTCTTTGTGTATAGCATATATTTAATCATAACTCACTATTTATAATATATTTTTCTTTATTTTGTATTATATTTTTAAAAGTAGTTAGGTCGCGTTTAGTTTTAGTTCTGGAAAATTATTGTTCAAAACAAAATTTTTGAAAACTATTTTAAAAATTGATTTGTAATACAAAAAATATTTTCAATGATTATATTCAAAAATTAGTTCTAAAAAAACAAAAAAATGAAAATTTTTATTATTTTTATTTGTAAATTTTTATCTCTTCCAACAAAATATAAAATAATGTCACTTTTAATATAAATAATATTAAAGATACACTAAATATTTATTAGATACTAAATATTTAATATTCAACTCGTTATAAGTTATACAAATTATGAAAACTACTTCCATATATTTACTGAAAAAATAATAATTATATATTTAGCGTTATTTAAATTTGATTTGATAAATTTAGTTTTAACATTAATTTAAAATTTTTTTGTTTATTGATTTATGATTATAGTTTTTATATCATATTCAATTAATTAAAATTAATAAATAAATGTTACAATAAAGTTTACAAAATTTAGTTTAAATCATATAAGATGATAAACAAAATTATTTCAGAGAGATATAAAGAAAAAAATAACAATATTATCTCTCATTCTTTTAATTATCTCACTTTTTTTAAGATATAATTTTACTCACTTTTTGATCTCAGTTTTTTTTAGAGATGTTTTCACTGATATTTTATCTCAGTTTTTTCTAGAGATAGTTTTCACTAATTTTTTATCTCAGTTTTTTGTTGAGATGGTTTCCACTGATTTTTTATCTCGTTTTAAATACAATCACGGTTTTAACAAAAATGAGATAAAAAGTATTAAAAGTAACTTTTTATCTCAGTTTTTTAATTAGACTGAGATAAAAAGTTTAACTCACAAATCTTTATCACGTTTTTTCTAAAACCGTGATCTTTATGAATTTCTTAGTGTGATCTTTATCAATTATTGTAGTAGTGAACGGAGCTCCAGCTAAAACGAGGAGGACTAAAGATGACTTTTGTCACGCTTAAACTAATCATCAATTTGGTTGAATTTCGATCAAAAGGATAAGCAATGTTGACTGTATTCATGCCTAACATTATTATAATTAGTTCTCTCGGTTTTAAGAACATGTTATTTATTTTAATTCATCACTAAAGCTAGTCATAGGGTCCGAAAAATTCAAGACGTACACATAAACACCTTATCACATATACAATTGAGAGACGTAATATATATCAGGCTTCAAAAATTTTGTGCTCAGACTTCCCTCTAATCTTTTACTAATATGGGGCAGATACTATCAAACTACGTATACTCATCAACCGTATATTTTATTATGCTCTATAGACCTACACCCACACTATTAAACTTTAATTACACTAATTACAGTAATTTTTATTAATTTTAGACGAATATTACAATATCAGCATCATTCTTCGAGCCACGTAACGAAATATGCAAAGTCTGATACTATTTGTCATATAAATTTAGAGAATTCACCAATAAAAGTCCATTGTAGGAGAGAAATACAAACATTGTGTAAGGTTTTATAATGATAAATTCATACAAAATCTTAAATTAAATATGGCAAATTTTGAATATTTTCTAAATTAAAGAGAAAAGAAAATTTGCATGTTTTCTAAATTGAAGAAGAAGAGAAGATTTGCATGTTTTCTAAATTAAAGAAGAAGAGAAGATTTGCATACTTCCTAAATTGAAAATTTTTTAAATTGACAAGTTTTCAAAATACCACAATCACGATATTACAATCCAAGTAAAAGCTTTAACAGAACACAATTTGGAAGGATGAAGTCTAAATCAAGGAGGAGTCCTAAATCCCCAAAGGAAACAAAGTATAGAAAATTAAGAAATATGTTCCAGAGAGACTTGTAGGTAGGACGACCCTTCGACCTTTTGGCAGTATACCCCGCAGGCATGGCACTGAGAGAGCGCGATGGTTTAAATGAATTATTTTATAAAAGAATCTATTTCCGTCTAGAAAATCTGTCTATATTTTTAGGAAATCTATTTATGTGTTTGAGTTCTAGATGGAATAAGACTTTGTAAATCTATATATATGTACCCAATCTTAATGTACAATATGGAATTGAAATGGCATACTATAGAGTCTTGTAAGAAATAAAATTTTTCCTTTGTGAGCTTATAGATTTTTCTATTTTTTTTAATTTTCTTTTTTTTTTTTTACTTTCTGAGTAAATCAGGAAGTCCATTTGTAAGGTTTATCTAGCAAATCGAGAGAGAGTGATGAAAGGATTTGTGTAAGTGAATCGTAGAAAGTCTAAGTTGAATCTTGTAACTCGTTAATAGTAGAATTTGTAATAAAAGTTTTTCTCTCTGTGAAAGAATTTTCTCATTAATCTCTTGCAGTATTTTATGTGATTGTTTGGTTTAAAAATATTTACATAACACTAATATACCATGTTTTGTATGTCCATAAACGGAAAAATAAGCGCATACACCAAATGTGATGATTTTGCAAAGCCGGCGAAAAAACGGTTTAGTCAAATAACTTTGTATGCTCACATTGTTACAAATCATCACATTAATTAATAAGTAATTAATTAAACACAAAATGACTTACATTACTTACTTTGTTTAATTGTTTTATAAAATGATTGCTTACTTCTTTCCTAAGAAGCCTTCTCGATACCAATCTGTACATGTCATTATAAAGGCCACCGGCCGGTTAAAATAATTTAAATGATTGCTACCTCAATTCTTTGAAATAGTATACCCAGCCGCCCACATCAAGAGAGAGGCAAGGCACATTAAAAAATTACTAGCCGCCACTCGTTATTGTTGAATTTGATTCTCTCTTTTTTTTTTTCTTTTTAGCTCTTATTATTTTCTTTCTTTTGTGGTTTTCCCTCCGGTTTTTGAGTAATCCTTTGTCTTTCATATTTTGAATAAGTCAATGATTATTCATAGATACAATCACTTTCTTTGTTTCTAATTAAGGGATCATATATTGGTCCAGACTGACTCCAAGCTTCACATACGCATTGAAAACCTACCCAGCTAGGTGACCAAAAATACACAGTAACGTGTTAGGAATTAGTCATAGATACAGAATTTATATGATATTAATGAGACTTTATATATTTTTGGGGTAGTTTTTCAACAAAACTTTAAAATAAAAAATGTTAGAATAATTTTTCAAACATGAGAGATGTTTGTCTAACTAAAATATATATAAGTAAGAAAAAATAAATAATTTATTCTATATATAATCACATCTTGCTATTAACACTAGAATTGAAACCAGTCAAATTGACCCGAATTTTAATTTATACGAACTCGGCTCAAACTATTTATACTAGATTTGAGTTCGAACTTGGTTCCATAAAGTAAAATTTAAGCTCGAAATTAGTTTGCGAATAACCCAATTGAATAAAAAAAATGTTGTTTTAGTTTAAAACTAATAAAAATATTATTAAAAATGTAAAAAATTATAATATATATACATATATATTACCCTATCGAGCTTGCTTGCAAGTTTTAGAGTCGGATTTTTATAAGTTCGAGATCAATTCTAAATAAGTCACAAGTTCAAACTTGATTCGAACTCGTTTTAATCACGAATTAAATTCGTGCCAAATTTTGTTCAGCTGAGTTTGAATATTTCGAAAAAAAGTTCAATCGATTTTCACTGCTAATTAACTCGTAGATATTAGTGTAACAAAAAAAAAAAAAAAATCAATAAGCACTGATTGAAAATCCATGATAAAAGCCACAAAGTCTTGGAAACACAACGTTAATTAAATTGGTTGAATAAATTACATAATTTGATTTAGCTGTCAACTTCCAATAAAGATATATTGTAATAGAAAAAGACATATGCAATTTTATTTTGCCATATGGATTTAATGAGAACCTTGCTTGCTGGTTTTCCTTCCTCCAAATTTTTTAGCGGAGCTAGCTAGGGTTGACGGCGAACTTTTAAAGTAATTAACAGTTAATTATAAATGAAATCTAACTGGAGAACTCATTAAAGTACAGTTTTTTTTGTCGGTAGTAATTGAAAGTACAAGGATTGGATAGAAACTTTGGAAACATTTAATTTATCATTTCTATTGCTTTGATTTTTTTTAAAAAATCAATTAATTGTTTGTTTGACAATTAAGCCAACCAAATCCAGCTGCATGTTGAATAAAACATCAAATAAAAGTCAACCCAGAACGTCAGAAATCACTTTCATTCCAGGGCTCATCCTCGATATCATTCAACGTGGGAACATGCATGGCATTTGTATTATAGCATCTGAACTCAAAAATGATCAATTAAATTAGGTAGTGCTCTATGTTGTTAATTATCTCTCTTAATCACCTAATTAAGCGCGTTAATTACCGAGTTTCTGCAAATCAAGTTGCTCTTCCAGGGCTTCATCACTCATTCAACTATATATATTATATGTATACATGGTTCACATGCATGTTTCCTTGAAAAATATACTCATGGTTAGGTAATGAGTAATAATCTTGAAATTTCTTTGCTTAATGAAACAAACGATATTGGCAGAGACCTTAACTAATCCCAAGACTATAAAACAAAACAGGAGAATGAGACAAGTCAAAAAGATTACCTAAATTCAAAATGCTTACATTGGCTAGAAATGGATTCTATATATGACCCAGTGGTTTGTTAATAATTTTTTTTATTATTTGATGGCGGATTCAAGCTGCCGATAGACAAGAATTTTCAGTTAACACGTTCAGAGCAGCAGCAATTCCTCGTCAAAGCAGATTGGTTCTTAATATCCTTATTCTCACGCAAGCGTGGGGAAGGTTAAGACTTCGTCTACATGAAAACCATTATATATATCTGCATGAATCTATTGGAAAGGAAACACGGAGCAAACACAGAAGATCTCCACCTAATATATATATATAGATATCTATATGTCTACATATAGCCACATTTTCTAAGAAGATTAATCTATTGAGAACTTCTCAAACAAACGAAAAGCGATTAAGCTGCTTCTCTTCGTTTCTACTTCTCTTCATAAATCTTGGACATGGCGCCTCGGGCTGTGTTCTTGCTGGCTTGCGCTTTAGCTCTTCTGGCTTTTTCGGGTGCTTCTGCTGAAGTTGTGGAGCACTCTTTTCATGTAATCCATCTTTTTTTTTCCCCTATTTTGTAGCATAATTTGTCCTTCTTAATTATTTTTTTTCTCTTCTTTTGTTTCCGGTCATATTAGCTAGCTAGCATGCATGGTTTTCTGGTTAAAATTGGTTAATTTCATGCATATAGGGAAGATAATTAAACCAATTATACTTACCAAAAAAAAAATAATTAAACCAATTAATTAATTAGCTCCCATTTCTATTTTTCCATTTGCTCCCACAGGATTTGCATGAAAATAATAGTATAAATAAAAGGTTTTCTCAAGGAGATTTTTGGTAAAAGATTTACCAACTTTCATATCCTGGTTTTCAAAGCAGTGCTAGCTCTCTAGAAACTTGTAGGAAATTATCACATAAAGCCAAATTTGTCAACATTGTTCTTGTAGACTAAGAAAATGTGCAAATTTACTGTTACATCCTTCCTATTTTAAATGGCATATGTTAATAGTGAAATAATGTATTTAAAACCACTTATTCCATTAATTCTCACTCCATTTTCACTTACCCATGCAAATGACCCAAAAAAAAATTAACCTTGAAGGCATTTTGTACCATTTAACCCTTAAACCACTTACAGTGCATGTTATATATATATATATTGAGAGTGTTTTGAATGATAAAAAGTAAAATAATTTGTACAGTAAAATAAAAAATAAATAATTTTTAGAAATTTTTGAAATTTTTTAACGTTTTTTTAGTGTGTCGAACGCAACTACTATAAACTTGAAACAAAATTTGTATCATATATATATATCATAGTGTATATTTCGTGGTCGTTTTTCCAGGTTCAAAACTTGACCATCCAGCGGCTGTGCCAGCGGCAAGTGATCACCGCAGTCAATGGAAGCCTCCCCGGACCGACAATACGAGTTCACGAGGGCGACACCCTTGTTGTCCACGTCTTCAACAAGTCTCCCTATAACATCACCATTCACTGGTACATTCTGAGAGACTTTCTAATTAAATTTACTTTACTTTTAAATAGGTGGATAGTTTCCAGCGGTTTTTAATTGTCTTCATCAACCCCGCCGCCTTGAATATCTATGTTGACAACTGAAATTATCATGGTTTGGAAAACTCGTTTTCCATATCTACGAAGGGCGCGTTTAAAATGATAAAATATGAGATAATTTATAGGTTCGTACTTATACAATGAAATAAAAAGTGAATAATTTTTAAAAGTTTTAAAAAATTTTTAAAATTTTTCAACAATTTTCAGTGTGCCAAACGCATCCAAAATTGATAAACTTCAACATATATTTATTATAATAGTTTTTAATTTTAGCGAGCATTAGCAAAAATCAATCTAATTTTTTTTATTCAAATTCGTCTTATTTATTTAATAAATAAGTGGAGCCGAGCAGATTCATTTTTGATTGATTTTCCGTCCTAATATCCATATATCAATGCACCTTGGCATGGGCGGGACTCAAATAAGATTCAGTGGCAATAAGTACCATATTGCTTTGAACATTTACATTAAAATTCTATTACTTTTATTTTTTTTTAAATTATATTTTTTCATATTTTACTCCAATTATACTTTTACTTTTTCTCTCACTTACCTTAATTTTATTCTCACTTATTATAAATTCTGAATGTCCACTTACTCATAGAAATTAACCTTGTTATTTATGCAGGCATGGGATTCTACAGATGTTAAGTGGGTGGGCTGATGGACCTGTGTATACAACTCAATGCCCCATTCGACCCGGAAACAGCTATACTTACAGGTTCAATGTCACCGGGCAGGAAGGGACTCTCTGGTGGCATGCTCACTTCGGGTGGCTCCGCGCCACCGTCTACGGTGCACTAATCATCCGCCCCAGAGCCGGTCATTCCTACCCTTTCCCCAAGCCCTACAGAGAATTCCCGATTGTTTTAGGTAATAATTAACGACTACCTATTTTATATTTATTAATTCTTTTTTTTTCTTGTGAAAAGTATTATTCGAAAGTCTAAATTTTAGTAATTAGTAATTTTTAGTTTTTTTTTTTTAATTGTTGAGTGTTTGATAAATTTTTGGTAAATTTTAATAATTTTTAATAATTTGTACAATTTTTGACAATTTTTAATAACTTTTTGATAACTTTTAGATTATGTAAATTATTATAATTGAGTAAAAAAATAAAAAAAAATGAGTATTTTACCAAAACCCTAAGAAGTAACATTTGTAGTTCTTCACCAAAAAAATAAAAAATAAAAAATTTGGTTGCCAAAGCAAGATTAATTTAACTTTGAAAAGATTTAAGATATTAATTAAGATGCATGTGATTCGCAGGTGAGTGGTGGAATGCTAATGTTGTTGACGTGGAGAACGAAGCACTCGCCAGCGGCGGCGCACCGAACATTTCCGATGCTTTCACCATCAACGGCCGGCCCGGCGACCTCTATCCATGCTCTTCAGACGGTACGCATAAGCTAAGGGTGAAACAAGGGAAAACATATCTCCTCCGTATCATCAACGCTGCACTCAATAACCAGCTCTTCTTCAAAATAGCCAACCACAACATGACCGTTGTAGCCGTCGACGCCGCTTACACTGTTCCGATGGTCACCGACGTGGTCGTGGTTGCTCCCGGTCAGACTGCCGACGTGCTCCTAACCGCCGACCAGCCGCCGGCCACTTACTACATGGCGGCCCGGCCCTATGCCACGGCGGTGAACGTATCGTTTGACGCTACAACCACCACCGGCATCATAGTCTACGAGAACGCCACGTCACCGGAGCCGTTGATGCCGACCCTTCCTGACTACTTTGACACGCCAACGGCCCATAAATTCTACAGCAATCTCACTGGGCTTGGAAATGGGCCTCACTGGGTCCCAGTCCCGCTTGAAGTGGACGAGCAAATGTTCGTCACAATCGGGTTGGGCCTGACCGAATGCGGGGAGAATGCCACTTGCTTGGCTGCGAGCATGAACAACGCATCGTTCGAGTTCCCTACCAAGTTATCGATGTTGGAAGCCTTCTTCGACGGCGTCAGCGGGATCTACACCACCGATTTTCCTGACCAACCACCGGTGACTTTTGACTACACGAATCTAGACAACGCCCTCAACACGTCGATCATAATGACCACGAAGTCGACGAAGGTGAAGAAGCTGAGGTTCAATTCGACGGTTGAGATGGTGATGCAGAACACAGCCTTGGTGGGTGTAGAGAACCATCCCATGCACCTGCATGGGTTCAATTTCCACGTCCTGGCTCAAGGGTTTGGGAACTACGACCCGGAAAATGATCCCCAGAAGTTCAATCTCTTTAATCCACAGATACGCAACACCATCGCCGTGCCGGTCGGAGGTTGGGCCGCCATCAGATTTCAGGCCAACAATCCAGGTAATATTAATTATATAAATATCATTTATTCATTATTCTTGTGCTAAACCTATAAATAAATTGCGTCAGATTAACATTTTGCCATTCAAATGGTAAGATTCAAATATATGATTAATTAGTTAACAACAGTCCACTCTAACACTACTGAATTAGTGAGAAATAATGAAAAATTAGATTTCCTGTAAACTTTAATACGAACTCAAAATTTTTTTCTTAATAACTCTCTTCCATGCCTTATTTCATGGAAAACTTTAAAATGATTTTATTTCATTATATTTCGTCCGTATCTCAATTTAATTAATTCATTTCATTAAAATAACAGTTTCGTTTTTAGTCTATAGGTTAACGTATTATTTTCCTCCAATTTAATTGAAACTTTGGTGTGTACAGGTGTATGGCTGATACATTGCCACCTGGATGTGCACTTGCCGTGGGGACTGGCAACAGCTTTTGTGGTTGAAAACGGGGCAACACCGGAGACTACGCTGCCCCCGCCCCCAGCAGATCTCCCCCAGTGTTAAGAGTTGGATGTCCACATATTTTCTTTAAACTGCGACCATTTGTAATTTTTCTTGTGTTGTCATTTATTTTATTTTTATTTGTAATTTATTCTTTCGAACTTGCATTGAGTTGAAATTCTTTGGATTGCAACATTAATTACTAATTTTAATTTAATTTTTCAATAATACTAATTGGAATTCATTTGCCATTTTTTCGGAAGTGAAGTGACAATGACATGCTGTTTTCTATTTGGCATTTATCTTTCGATTCAATACCCAATTTGACTATAGACATCTAAGTCATTTTCTATATATATATAGATATATATTCTACATCCCAGTGGCTTTGTTTAATATCTAATTCATATTCCCCCCCCCCAAAAATTGTATGTTTATTTATTATTTAAATGGATGTAAAATAATTTTACGGTACAATGAAATCATATCAAATTTATTATCAAATTTCGGGTTTCTAAAAAAATTATAAAATTATTGTCTTCATTCGTAACGCAATATATTAGTTAGTTGGTAAGACATTTTTAGCTTTCTATTCAAAAACTCCAACATGCATAGTGTGAAGATTACATGAAGATAAAAAAAAAAAAAAAAAAAAAATCTTGAAAAGATCCTTCTCACCTTATTTTTCATTTTTCCCTCATACTCAAGAAAATCGTTTTAAACCTTTATTAATTTATTTATATATCACATTTCCTCATATAGAAAATCAAAATCGGACTCTAGATTGGATTCTTAAAGAGTTTTGCGAAAAACAAAATTTGTCTTACTTGCATGAATGAGCCGTCCCGTGACCTTAGAAGTTTACTCTATAGAAGTTTACTCTATATTCTTTCAGAAATATTGTGCCATATCTTTTACTCTATTTATACATCTATTATTTTGTTGGAATTTTAGTGTAATGAATAAGTGCCACAACTCTAGTATATGTTTTTCTTAGTCAAATTTTAATTTTCTTTTTTATTTCTGATAGTTTTTTGAGCTTTTTGTAATTTTTTTATTTTTATTTTTTTGAATATTTCTTAAAAAATATAAATAGCATATTTAAAAGCTAAAAAGGCAAAATTTAATTAATATATACATATATATAAGAAGTGTGATGTTGAGTTTATCGACTATTAACTCGTTTGAAAAATTTCATCACCGCATTTATCATAATGACCACAAAGTTCCTATTTGTACGCATAATAGGCCTAAGAAATTGTTCAGTAATAAAAAAATTCCACCGAAACTACTATCCACGTCAGCTTGGAATCCAAATGTTAGCCTGCCGAATATAAAGGAAATAGGAGTTATGGTCGGAGAGAGTGTCTCTGACTAGAAAACCCTTTGATAATAAAGTCAGTGCAAGCTTGAGAAAACTAAAGAATGATAAGCAAAAAAAGAAGTGTTAGGTTGATAATAAAGAGTGTACCTAAATTTTAAAGCTAAGTGTTGCATTTATAGAAGATAGTATGAATAAACTAATAAGTAAATAATGAAATTGTAATCATCATGTATCTCGTGTACATATATTAAAGTACGCAATAATCTTCTCTTTCTTAAATGCCTTTCATTCCACATTTAATACCTCCTATTCTGCATTTAATTAGCATAGGAAAAGTGGGCGTCTGAATAGACTGAATGTGCTCTTTAGGCATGCCTAAACGTCACATCTGTCTATCACTTGTAAAGAGATAAACTAATTAAGTTAACTTTTAGGCAGTAAATTCAGTTCATTTATTACTATTTTGTATTTATAGTTAGGATCACACCAGTTTGGTTCCAAAGCAGGGTGAGACTCATCTTCAATCATTTTCTAATTACTCAACCCTACCGAGCAATTTCCCGTTGTGCTCAAGAGCACGCTATGTGTCCAAGGTCATATTTGTACTAACATTATCGCCCACTTTGGTCAAGATAATTTATTACCCAAGTAGAGTAGAAAATAAGCCTATCAATACTTGTCTCATTTATGTCAAATCTCTTCATATCTTCGTACGCAGCTTTACTTTTGACTTGCTTTTCCATGATTGGCTACTTTGTCAACCTATTTATGTCGTATGATAACCTTTTTGCCTTCCAGCGCATAAAAAGGCCAATCGTCGTCCTGAAACCCTAAACGCGCTATCAACTATCACTTTAACATCAATTTAGATGGCGCAATGAATAAAATTTTGCCGCCATTCATTTCATTTCTGTTTTATTCAAAATTTGGATATATGTATATATATCTCAAGCTCTTGCCATTGTTACTCTTTCTGAACTTCTCAGAATGTCCTAAGCATTCAAGCGATCCCTGAGCTTTCTCTCTCTCTTGCGATTTTATTTCCTTTGCATAACTTTTTTTAGTGAGTCTCTAGGGTTTTTAATTTCTTTCATTTTCCTCTTTGATTTAATTTTGGGGACCAATAATGGGTAGGCTTGCTGACGAACTCAGGTCTGATGAGGAAATTGCTAGCTTCAAGCAAAAATATCATATCCCAAGTGGCATAAATATTAGATTAGCGGCTGAAGAAGACCAAGAATTAGGAATGTTCCTAATCGTTGCTATCACATGAGGGTTTGAGATTACCCATTTCCCTTTTCTTTTGAAAGATGTTCCATATGGTTGATCTCTCCCCTAGATTCATTTTTTTTTTTTTTGGTAATTTCTCCCCTAGATTTATCTTTCACAACTTCTATAGGATAGATAATGAAGTAGAAGAGATTAACTGTAGGTACGGATTCCATTTATCCGAATGGGATCTGTTAAACTGTTACAACATTCAGAGAATTAGGAGGAATGAAAACAAATGATACCTGAAATCCTAACCTGACAAGGCCCTAGTGCACATGCTCCTAGATAATATCAAAGGATTCAAAAATGATGTTTGTGTCGTCTCGAGTGAGTAGATGAATTGTCCTGACAAGGACCCCTTCCCTCCAATTATGGTAGTAGCACAGGGCTTAAGTCGAGGAATTTCTGTGTTCTATTTCTCTACCTTATTTGAATTTACCTATTGTCTTTTTCTGATTTCTCGTGGTTCTTTGTGTGTAGACAATTGAGCCAGGAAAGCTTGGGCTCAAGGAAACTTCGCCGACCTCTCTCATATCGAAACTGTATTGAAATTCTTAGGCGACCCCACAACTTTTCATTCACGAAGTCGATACCAATACTGTTTGACTTTTAACCATCGTACCATTCCTTCGTCGCCCCACCACAAGGATTTGCAATCGACGCTGCCTCAGAGACGCTTCGATAGTGTTACGGTTGGACACTAGAAAAAAGACTTGAATTCTATTACACTCATTACCCAGCTTGGCATCCAGCTACCACATCTTTTACTAATATAGGGCAGATACTATCAAATCACATATACTCATCGATTGTATATTTTATCATGCTTTGTAGACCTGCACCCACACTATTAAACTTTAATTACACTATTTTTTCATTAATTTTAGACGAATAATGCAATATCAGCATCATTCTTCAAGCCACGCAACAAAACATGTAGAGTATGATACTATTTGTCATATAAATTAGGAGAATTCACCAATAAACGTCTGTTGTTAGGAGAGAAAACCGAAAATTATACAAACATTATGTAAAGCTTTATAATAACAAATTCATACAAAATCTTAAATTAAATATGGCAAAATTTGAATATTTCCTAAATTAAAGAGAAGATAAGATTTGCATGTTTCGTAAATTGAAAAAGAAGAGAAGATTTGCGTGTCTCCTAAATTGAAGATTTTTTAAATAGATAAGATTCTAAAAGACCACAACCATGATATCGCAATCCAAGTCAAAGATTTAACATAATACAATTTGGAAGATGAAGTCTAAATCAAGGAGGAGTCCTAAATCCCAAAAGGAAACAAAGTATAGAAAATCAAGAAATATACTCTAGAGAGACTCACAAGCAGAGCGCAGGCAAGGCGACCTTTTAATTTTTTGGTAGTATACCCCGCCGGCACAACATAGGGAGCGTGATGGCTTGAGCGAATTATTTTGTGAAAGATTCTGTGTGACATCCTAAATTTTTATTATTTTTAATTACATTATTAATTTGATTTTTATTTGATCTTAGTAATTTAATCATATTAATTTGGTATTATATTAAAATTTAGTCAAGTTTAATCTAAACTAATTAGTGGATTAATTAAGTTATTATTTAAATTAAGTTATTAATAAATTAATTCTAAATGGTGGCTTGGCTAGGACGCGTGGCCACTATAAAGTAATGCATATATGTGAATAATGACATTACTAGTTAGGTGACGTGTAGGTCATTCGGGAAAAAAAAAAAAAAAAAGAGAAAGAAAGAGAAAAAAAGTTGAGGCGATTAACTTTTCACTACCAAAGAAATATATGCTAGTATATATAAATGAAGTGCACGGGGTAGGAAAAAAAAGAAGAATCAGTCAAGGAGATAGTACGAAAAATGAGTGAGGGAAAACGATGCGAAAGAAACAGAGGTGAGGAAGAAAAAATTAGGAATTTTGGCCAAATTATTGACGACCTAAGGATAATCAACAGCAACCCACCCAATAGTTTAGTTTTCTCAGAATATCTGCTGTTCAGGTGGGTGTATTAAACTTAAAGGTAAAAGATATTAAATATAAATTGATAAATTTTATTAATTTGTTGTTGTTATTAATTATTTATTCTGATATGAAGTGCTAAGTTTTTATAAATTTATTGTGTTAGTTGTGAATTGTGATTGTTTATGAAATGATAAATTTGGGAAATAATATTTTATTTGAAAAAAATAATATTATTACATACCAACATAAAATGTGTGCATTACATTTGCATTATGATCAGATGGGACTAGGCCAAATGGGGCCAAAGAAAAAAAATGAAAAGAGACCAGATGGGGTAAAAAAAAAAAAAAAGAAAAAAATGGCCAGACAGGGCCAGGTCCGATGGGACCAATAATTGAGGCCAGATAGGACCAGACCAGATGGGGCTAATGGGACATGCTAAATTAAAGCTATCGTCCACAGTTGAACGCTTAACTCATAAGTTAGATGGGGCCAAATGTGTGTTGCATTACTATTTAAATCATTTATCATGCGTATATGCTATGAGATGGCCAGTTGGGGCCTAGTAATGATGATAATGAATGATAAACAAAAAGTGACGATGAATTATGTGTTGAGATAATTATATCACTGTCTGTTATGATACATTGAAATTAATTACTATTTGACTGTATGATAATTGCTTATATAACTACGGTAGATTATTTTTAGTTTATATTTATTATCTTTTATTTTAAGTATAATGCCCTCACTGAGTGTGTAGCACTCACACTCAAAATTTAAGCATTTCAAGTTGAGTCTAGGAGTGGGAGTTTGTGTAAATAAATCTAGAGTTTTAATAGTATCAGGCTAAGACTTGGCTTAATAAGTTAGAAACTATGAGTCTGTACATATTTAAGTGTTTGTGAAATTTTGTTTATTTTACCAAGGAATAACTGTAAATTTAATAGGTGGTATTTTATTTTTATATAGGATTTTGAATAGAATGTGATGATTGACTTATTATGGATAGAGTAAATAAATGTGTCCCCTCTATTTAAGAAATTAAATATGTGTCCTAAAATAGGGGTGTAACATTTTTTTCCATTTAGAAAATTTGTTTATATTTTTAGGAAATCTATTTATGTATTTGAGCTCTAGATAGAATAAGACTTTGTAAGTTTATATATATGCACCCAATCTTAATGTACAATATGAAATTGAATAGGCATATTATAAAATCTTGTAAGAAAGGGAATTCTTCTTTTGTGATCTTATAAATCTTCTCTTTTTTTTTTTAATTCTTTTTTTACTTTTTGAGTGAATCAGGAAATTTATTTAAAGGATTTATCGAATGAATTGAGCAAGAATGACAAAGGGATTTGTGCGAATGAATTGTAGAAAATCTGAGTTGAGTCTTATAATCCGTTAATAGTGAAATTTATAATAAAAGGTTTTCTCCATGTAAAAAAGTTTTCATTAATCTTTTACATCATTTTGTGTGATTGCTTAGTTTGAAAATTTTCACATCACACTATATACCATGTCATGTATGTCCATAAACGGAAAAATACACGCATACTACAAATGCGATGATTTTGCAAAGCCGGCGAAAAAATGGTTTAGTAAAATAACTAACTTTGTATGCTCACATTGTTTCAAATCATCACATTAACTATTAATCATTTGATTTGTTTTTTTTATTTTTTATTTTCTATTTTTATTTTCTATTTTCTATTTAGAGCTCATTTTTTATTTTACACCTTTAAAAATAAAGAAAACAGTATATTTTGAGGATTTTTAACCCCAAAATAAAGAAAATCTCAAGATACGGAAAACAGAATATTTTTTGTTCCTCCGTTTTGAAATTTTTAACACATAAAATAAAAATAAAAAACGGAAAACAAAAAAGTAAACCAAATACCACCTAAGTAATTAATTAAACACAAAATGATTTACATTAATTACTTTGTTTAATTGTTTTATTAATTAATTGCTTTACTTCTTTCCTAAGAAGCCTTCTCGATACCAATATGTACATATCATTATAATGGCCACCGGCTAAAATAATTTAAATGATGATTACTCAATTCTTTGAAATAGTATACTCAGCCGCCCACATCAAGAGAGAGGCATGGCACATTAAAAAATTACTAGCCGCCACTCGTTATTGTTGAATTCGATTCCTTCTTTTTTTTTTTTTTAGCTCTTTAATCTTATTTTCTTTTGTGGTTTCCCCTCCGGTTTTTGGCTAATTCTTTGTCTTTCTTAGTTTGAATAATTCAATTAGTTATTCATGGAAACAACCACTTTCTTTATTTCTAATTAAGGGATCCTATTCAGGTCCAGACTGATTCCAAGCTTCACATGCGCATTGAAAACCTACCCAGCTCGGTAACCAAAAATACACAACAACATGTTAGGAATTACTTCATAGATATAGAATTTATATGATATTAATGAGACTTTATAAATATTTGGGGTAATTTGTCAAGAAAACTTTAAAATAAAAAATATTAGAATAATTTTTCAAACACGAGAGATGTTTTTCTAACTACAAAATATATATATATCGATATAAGAAAAAATAATATAATTTAACTTATATGTTGTTAACACTAGAATGGAAACAAACTGAGTTGAGCTGAACCAAATTTTAACTTATTCAACCTCAGCTCAAACTATTTATATTGGATTCGAGTTTAAACTTGACTTGATAAAGTAGAATTTAAACTCGAGATCAGTTTCAAAATAACCCAATTGAATCAAAACGATGCCGTTTAAATATAAAATATAATAAAATTATTATTAAAAATATAAAAAAAATTACAATATATATATATATACATATATATATATATTATCCCATTCAACTTGCTCATGAGTTTTTGAGTCAAACTTTTTTAAATTCGATCTCGATTCTAAACAAGCCACACAAGTTAGAAATTGATTTTAGTCAATTTTAATCACAAATTAAGTTTGAACTAAATTTTTTTCAAGCTAAATTTGAATAATTTGAAAAAATGTCCGATCCATTTTCACTCTTAATAAACTCGTTGATACTGGTAAAAAAAAAAAAAAATCAAATAGCACTGATTGAAAAGTACAGCATACATGATAAAACCCAGGAAGTCTTGGAAACACAACATTAAATTGGTTGAATAAATTACATTTAATTTGATTTAGCTGTCAACTTCCAATAAAGATTGGAATAGAAAAGACATATGCAATTTTATTTTGCCATATGGATTTAATGAGAACCTTGCTTGCTGGTTTTTCTACCGTCCGAATTTTTTAGTGGAGCTAGCAAGGGTTGGCAGCGAACTTTTAAAGTAATTAACAATTAATTATAAATCAAATCTAACTGGAGAATTCATTAAGGTACAGTTTTTTTTTTGTCGCTAGTAATTGAAAACACAGGGATTGGATAGAAACTTTGGAAACATTTAATTTATAATTTCTCTTGGTTTAATTATTTTTTTAAAAATCAATTAATCTCATTTATTAATTGTTTATTTAATAATTAAGCTGCCCAGTCCAGCTGCGTGTTGAATACGACATCAAATAAAAGTCAACCCAGAACATCAGAAATCACTTTCATTCCAGGGCTCAGCGTCGATATTGGCACCATTTGTAGTTAAAAAAAATATATAAAATTTTATAAATTCTTATAAATACAAATTCAATAATATAAAATTTAAATTTTCTACTCATTATATAGAACACGAGACCACTTACTTTTACAAAGTTATACGAATTTATATAACCACATGTATCATTCAACATGAGAACATGCATGGCATTATTATTATAACATATAAACTCAAAAATGATCAATTAAATTAGGTAGTACTCTGTGTTGTTAATTATCTCTCTTTGTCACCTAATTAAGCGTGTTAATTACCGAGTTTCTGCAAATCAAGTTGCTCTTCCAGGGCTTCATTACTCATTCAACTATATATTGTAGTTCACATGTTTCCTAGGAAAATATACTCATGGTTAGGTAACGAGTAATAATCTTGAAATCTCTTTGCTTAATTATACAAACGATATTAGCAGAGAACTTAACTAATCCCAAGACTATAGAATAAATAAAACAGAAGAACGAGACAAGTCAAAAAGATTATCTAAATTCAAAATACTTACATTGGCTAGAAATGGATTCTATAATTTTTTATTATTCGATGGCTGATTCAAGCTGCTGGTAGACAAGAAAGTTTCAGTTAACACGTTCAAAGCAGCAGCAGTTCCTCGTCAAAACAGATTGGTTCTTAATACTCTTATTCTCACGCAAGCGCGGAGAAGGTTAAGACTTCGTCTACATGAAAGCCATTATATATATCTGCATGAATCTATTGGAAAGGAGACACGGAGCAAACACAGAAGATCTCCACCTAATATATATATATATATATATATATATATATATATCTATATGTGTTCATATAGCCACACTTTCTAAGAAGATTAATCTATTGAGAACTTCTCAAACAAACGAAAAGCGATTAAGCTGCTTCTCTTCGTTTCTACTTCTTTTCATAAATCTTGGGTGTTAGATTATTTCTAGAATATTTCTATATATATATATATATATATATCCTATTATATATATATATATCTTATATATGTCAACATTGGGCATGGCACCTCGGGCTGTGTTCTTGCTGGCTTGCGCTTTAGCTCTTCTGGCTTTTTCGGGTGCTTCTGCTGAAGTTGTGGAGCACTCTTTTCACGTAATCCATCTTTTTTCTTTTTTTCCCCTATTTTGTATCATTATTTGTCCTTCTTAAGTATTTTTTTTTTCTTTGTTTGTTTCTGGTCGTATTAGCTAGCTAGCATGCATGGTTTTCTGGTTAAATTTGGTTAATTTCATGCATATAGGGAAGATAATTAAACCAATTAATTAATTAGCTCCCAGTTCTATTTTTCCATTTGCTCCCACAGGATTTGCATGAAAATAATAGTATAAATAAAAGGTTTTCTCGAGGAGATTTTTGGTAAAAGATTTATCAACTTTCATATCCTGGTTTTCAAAGCAGTGCTAGCTCTCTTGAAACTTGTAGGAAATTATCACATAAAGCCAAATTTGTCAACATTGTTCTTGTGGAGTAAGAAAATATGCAAATTAATTTACTGTTACATCCTCTCTATTTTAAATGACATATGCTAATAGTGAAATAATGTATTTAAAACCACTTATTTCACTAGTTCCCACCCCATTTTCACTTGCCCATGCAAATGAGACACGAACGCACGCACACACAAACTTAAACGGTATTGTTTATTATTTGTTGACATATAATATATGTCAACATTATTTAACCCTTGAATCACTTACAATACATATTACATATATATTAACGGCGTTTAAAATAATTAAAAATGAGATAATTTAAAATAATTTATATATTCGTAATTTGTACAGTAAATAAAAAAATTAAATAATTTTTAAAATACTTTTATATTTTTCTGCGCGTTGAACGCACTGTAAACTTGAAACAAAATTTGTATCACATATATATATATATATATAACATAGTGTATTTCGTCGTCTTTTTTCCAGGTTCAAAACTTGACCATCCAGCGGCTGTGCCAGCGGCAAGTGATCACCGCCGTTAATGGACGCCTCCCCGGGCCGACAATAAGAGTTCACGAGGGCGACACCCTTGTTGTCCACGTCTTCAATAAGTCTCCCTATAACCTCACCATTCACTGGTACATTCTAAGAGACTTTCTAATTAAATTTACTCTACTTTTACATTGGTGGATAGTTTCCAGCGGTTTTTAATTGCCTTCGTCTACCCCGCCGCCTTGAATATCTATGTTGACAACTGAAATTATCATAGTTTGAAAAACTCATTTTCCATACCTACGAAGAACGTGTTTAGAGTGACAAAAATTGAGATAATTTGTAGGTTTGTATTCGTGTAATGAGATAAAAAGTAATAATTTTTAAAAATTTTAAAAAATTTTTAAAATATTTTAACATTCTTCAGTGTGTCCCAAAATTAACAAACTTTAACATATATTATAATAGTTTTTAATTTTAGCGACCATTAGCAAAAATCAATCTAATTTTTTTAATTCAAATTCGTCTTATTTATTTAATAAATAAGTGGAGCCGAGCAGATTCATTTTCCGTCCTAATATCCATATATCAATGCACATAGGCATGGGCGGGACTCAAATAAGATTCAGCGGCAATAATTACCTTATTGATTTGAAAATTTACATTAAAATTCTATTACTTTTATTATTTTTTAAATTATATTTTTTTTATATTTTACTCCAATTATACTTTTACTTTTTCTCTCACTTACCTCAATTTTATTCTCACTTATTATAAATTCTGAATGTCCACCTACTCATAGAAATTAACCTTGTTATTTATGCAGGCATGGGATTCTACAGATGTTAAGTGGGTGGGCTGATGGACCCGTGTATACAACTCAATGCCCCATTCGACCCGGAAACAGCTATACTTACAGGTTCAATGTCACCGGGCAGGAAGGGACTCTCTGGTGGCATGCTCACGTCGGGTGGCTCCGCGCCACCGTCTACGGCGCACTAATCATCCGCCCCAGAGCCGGTCATTCCTACCCTTTCCCCAAGCCCTACAGGGAATTCCCAATTGTTTTGGGTAATAATTAACGACCACCCATTTTATATTTTTCAATTCTTTTTCTTTTTTTTACCCTGTTAAAAGTATTGTTTAAAAGTCTGAATTTGAGTAATTTTTAATATTTTTAGTCAAAAATTATTACTTATAATTTTTGATATATTTGATGAAATAATTAGCAAATTATAGTATTATTTTTTTTTTGTAATTTTTGAATGTTTGATAAATTTTTTAATAATTTTAATAATTTTAATAATTTTTTATAAACTTTTGATAATTTTTAATAATTTTAAATAACTTTTGACTTAAATAAACTATTATAATTGAGTAGAAAAAAAATCAAAAAAAAATAAGTATTTTACCAAAAACCAAAGAAGTAACATTTGTAGTTCTCCACCAAAAAAATAAGAAATAAAAAATCTTTTAGCCAATCAGACCAAGATTAATTTAACTTTGGAAAGATTTAAGATATTAATTAAGATACATGTGATTCGCAGGTGAGTGGTGGAATGCTAATGTTGTTGACGTGGAGAACGAAGCACTCGCCAGCGGCGGCGCACCGAACATTTCCGATGCTTTCACCATCAACGGCCGGCCAGGCGACCTCTATCCATGCTCTTCAGATGGTACGCATAAGCTAAGGGTGAAACAAGGGAAAACATATCTCCTCCGTATCATCAACGCTGCACTCAATAACCAGCTCTTCTTCAAAATAGCCAACCACAACATGACCGTTGTAGCCGTCGACGCCGCTTACACTTGTCCGATGGTCACCGAAGTGGTCGTGGTTGCTCCCGGTCAGACTGCCGACGTGCTCCTAACCGCCGACCAGCAGCCGGCCACTTACTACATGGCGGCCCGGCCCTATGCCACGGCGGTGAACGTATCGTTTGACGCTACAACCACCACCGGCATCATAGTCTACGAGAACGCCACGTCACCCGAGCCGTTGATGCCGACCCTTCCTGACTACTTTGGCACGCCAACGGCCCATAAATTCTACAGCAATCTCACTGGGCTTGAAAATGGGCCCCACTGGGTCGCAGTCCCGCTCGAAGTGGACGAGCGAATGTTCGTCACAATCGGGTTGGGCCTGACCGAATGCGGGGGGAATGCCACTTGCTTAGCTGCGAACATGAACAACGCATCCTTCGAGTTCCCTGCCAAGTTATCGATGTTGGAAGCCTTCTTCGACGGCGTCAGCGGGATCTACACCACCGATTTTCCTGACCAACCACCGGTGGCGTTTGACTACACAAATCTAGACAATGCCAACAACACGTCGATCATAATGACCACGAAGTCAACGAAGGTGAAGAAGCTGAGGTTCAATTCGACGGTTGAGATGGTGATGCAGAACACAGCCTTGGTGGGTGTAGAGAACCATCCCATGCACCTGCATGGGTTCAATTTCCACGTCCTGGCTCAAGGGTTTGGGAACTACGACCCGGAAAATGATCCCCAGAAGTTCAATCTCTTTAATCCACAGATACGCAACACCATCGCCGTGCCGGTCGGAGGTTGGGCCGCCATCAGATTTCAGGCCAACAATCCAGGTAATATTAACTATATAAATATCATTCTATTATTCTTGTGTTAAATTTATAAATAAATTGCGTCGGAGTGACATTTTGCCATTCAAATGATGAGATTCAAATATACGATTAATCAGTTTACAGCAGACCACTCTATCACCACTAAATTAGTGAAAAATAATGAAAAATTAGATACCACAAATTTTAAGATAAAGTCAAAATTTTCTCCGTAACTCATTAAAACTTTTTCCGAATAACTCCCTTCCACTTATTTCATAGAAAACTTCAAAATGATTTTATTTCATTACACATCGTCCATATCTCAATTTCTTTAATTCATTAAATAACAGTTTTCGTTTTTTGTCTATAGGTTAACTCCAATGTAATTGAAACTTTGGTGTGTACAGGTGTATGGCTGATACATTGCCACTTGGATGTGCACTTGCCGGTGGGACTGGCAACAGCTTTTGTGGTTGAAAATGGGGCAACACCGGAGACTACGCTGCCTCCGCCCCCGGCAGATCTCCCCCAGTGTTAAGAGTTGATGTCCGACCATTTGTAATTTTTCTTGTATTTTCATTTTGTTTTATTTATTTTTATTTGTAATTTATTCTTTCGAATTTGTTGTACTGAGTTGAAATTCTTTGGATTGCGATATTAATTACTAAGTTTAATTTAACTTTTCAACAATTTTAATTTGAATTAATTCGCCAATTTTTGGGTAGTCAAGTGGGAACGACATGCTGTTTTCTATTTAGCATTTATCTTTTGATTCAATACCTAAGTTCTGACTTAGACAACTAAGTCGTTTTCTATATATATATATATATATATATTCTGCATCCTAGCGGGTGTGTTTAATATCTAATTCAAAGTTTCCAAACAAAAAAAAAAATTGTATGTTCATTTGTTATTTAAAGTGGATGTAAAATAATCTTACAGTACAATGAAATCATATCAAGTTTATTAACAAATTTTGGGTTCCTAAAAAAATTATAAAATTATTGTCTTCGTTGGTTGATAAGACATTTTTAGCTTTATATTTAAAAACTCCAACATGGTGTGAAGATTATATGAAAATAAAAAAGAATCTTGAAAAAATCGTGCCCACCTTATTTTCTATTTTTTCCTCTCACAAATCCAAGAAAATAACTTTTCTTTTTTTTTATTCTTGGTGATCCAGAACTCACCGATTTATTATAACCTCTAGCAAACTGTGTAACCGATGGATAAATCGAGACTCACGCGAACACCCCCACAAAATCTGACTCCAGATTGGAGAATCAAAGAGTTTTGCGAAAATCAAAATCTGACTCTAGATTGGATTCTTAAAGAGTTTTGTGAAAACCAAAATTTGCGTTGCTTGCATGAATGAATTTTACTGGTGAACCATTCCGTGACCTTGGAACTTTATTCCAAAATCTTTCAGAAATATTGTGCCATATCTTTTACTCTATTTATACATCTATTATTTTGCTGGAATTTTAATATAATGAATAAGTGCCACAACTCTAGTATATGTTTTTCTTATTCAAATTTTAATTTTCTTTTTTATTTATGATAGTTTTTTTTTTTTAGATTCTTGTAATTTTTCTTATTTTTATTTTTTTGAATATTTCCTAAAAATATAAATAACATATTTAAAAGCTACGGGAAAAGGCAAATTTTAATTAATATATATATATATATATAAGAAGTGTGACGTTGAGTTTACCAACTATTTAACTCGTTTGAACGATTCCTTCAACGCGTTCATCGTAATGACCACAAAGTTCCTATTTGTACGCATAACGAGCCTAAGAAATGATTGCTGTCATCGAAATATCAAGTTAAAGAGATTTGCTTGAAAAACTAATAAATAAAAGAAAAATACCAAAACAATAGATCATGATCGGCCATTTAACCCAAAAAAAAAAAGGCAATGGCTCATGGCCATGACGTACTCAAAATATGGTCATATGAATCGTTCATTAAGAAGAAAATTTGACCGATGCTACCAACCCACTTGGGATCTTGACTTGATTAATTAATTCAATGATGACAAAGCTGATGCGCGTAGGGGTTAATGCTGATGCACTTGCGGCTTCTTTTGAGTATTTTAAAATTTTGACGATTTAAATGTTATAAAAATACATATGGGTGTAGCGTAAAAAAATAATCCTACTTTTATGATTTGACATCTTACTTGGAATTGTTACCGTCATCAAATATTAATTTTATTTAAATTTTAGCGGTCATATAAGGACACTTAAAATTATAAAAATTAATATGAATATATGAAAGCTATAATTTCGTAATTCATGCGATAGATAAATTTTGATCTTATAAAAGTTTGTAAAAATTTTTTAAATTTTTCTAAATTTTGTAGAATTTCAAATCCAAAAAAAAAAAATTCAAAGTACCAGTTAAAGTAATTAGAGAAAGAGAATGGTCAATAATAGAGTACTAATTAGACTCAGTTATACTCAACCCCAATTGGGTTGCCTGTAGCAGCAAGAATAAAATATACGTCTTTCCATGATAATTAAGACTATGAAAAATACGTCATATAAGCTTTGATTGTTCTGACCAAACTTTCCATGCAAAACCATGTAAACCTCTGAAAATGGGCGCGTTCCGCGCGCTGTAAATTTTTTAAATTATTTAAAAATTTTAAAAAATTATTTAATTTTTATTTTACTGTATAAATTATAAATCAAAATTTATCTCAAATTATTCTATTTTATCTTATTTTTTATCACTTCAAATAAACTTATAATATAATTTAGCTGTGTAATACAAAAAGTATAATTTATTAATAAGATAAATTATACATAAATCTCTTAGACATTTAAGTAATTATATATAAACTTTTTAATATTTAAAAATTACACATAGACCCGTTAAATATTTAAGTAATTACACATAATAAACCTCCTTTTTTTTTTTAATATGCTGTTATGGTTTCTATTAAAATGATAATATCAATCACAAATTTTTTTTAATACGTCAAGTTCACCCTTCCCAATACTTAAAATTTACACAAAAAATTAGTGTGTGTGTAACTTGATGGAAGATCCAATCTGCCACCATCGTCGACGGCGCTCCAGCCGTCTTTACCCCGCCGTCGTTAAAACTCCCAAATCGAAGTCTCTGACGGCAAAGAAGACGAGGACGAAGAAGAATCGCACTGGTTTTGAAGTCGGGTCGAAAGTCTGAGCCAAAGTTGGTACTGGCCTGTAATTGAAGAACTTCAAATGTCGTCTTCATTTTAAATTGGACTTCGCTCAATTCCGTCAACAGAAGCACTAAGCTCTGTATTACCCACCTTAAATCTCGTCTTTGACTAAAGAGGGTTTCTCTTGATTCCACTAGCAGACACACTCAGCAACTCCTTGCATTGCTCATTCAAATTCTTGCTCTGTTCAGATCTTTGCCTCGCAATTAGAATTGGGCTTTGCTCAAACCCACCTTTAGAATTGTCAGATTTCCACGTCTTCCTCTTCCCACTAACCTCAATAATGGGACTCTGTTTCGGTCTCAGTCTTTTGTATTTTTAATTATTTTTAATTGATAAATAAAATTATCTAAAAGTTATTCGGATGAACTTATTTATCAATTAAAATTATTTACGTTTTTTTAGATAATTTTTAAACTTTTAAATTCTAAGTATATTTATTATTTATTTTTTTAAACTTTTGAATGAAATTATCTAAAAAAAAGTAATTATTCTTAATTGATAAATAAAATTGTTGGCTGAAGGTTTATAAAGTTGGTTTTATAATTGATTTTGATGATAACAAATATCGAATTAAATTTTCACAATTAATTTTTAAATAGACATTATAAGAAATATTATAATTCATTTGATAGATTCAAGATAATAGAGTTGGAAGAGATTGATATTATTTTTTAGATATTTTCACATAATTTGGATGATGGAATAAAGGAATTTCAAAGTTGGGAGTAATAGAAATCAAAATAAGATGAAGATTTGAACTAGAGGTTAACTCGGGTAAACAGAGAAATCAGACATATGTCAGTATATAGATGATATCTTAAGATCCAACAGTTCAATTATTATGAACTTTTAATATAGTAAACTAGACTTCTATATCTACAACTTTACCAAAGGGAAATTTTTGTGGATCTAACGTTAAGATAACAAAACATGAGTTGGAATATTAGTCATTACAGAAAAGTTTTTAATTCTAGATTCTGGAGCTAGTCTTAGTTTTTGAGACATAACTCATACTCTACAGCTTTAAAAATTCTGATTTTGGGTGTGTGAAAAGAAGACTCAAAAAGCTATAACTTTTGTAGTTTAAATTTCTTCTAATTCTAAAAGTGTCCTGGCGAAACGGAAGCTTAAACGGGAAACACAGATTCAGAATGTCAGAAAAAGCTATTAGAAGCCGGTCTCAGTTCAGAAGCCATATCTGACTATTTACAAAGTCTTTACTCTGAGGCAATGTCAGATTTGAATGTTATGAGCGTGAAAAACGGTCACAAATATATCTCAGAAAATCTGAATTTGAAAGACAACATTGGAAGCAAGGAAATTCAATTTCTTTCAAGGGCAAAAGTGTCTTTCACTTAGTAACGGCCATTTGGAGATTTTCATCTATAAATAGAGCCTCAAACTCAGATTTAAGAAGAAGAATAAGGCAAGAAAGAAGTGTTTACAAAGAGATACAAGAAATTCCATAATTTTGCAAACATAGAGTGATTTCTTCTCACATTTGTGCTTCATCTTTCATATTCAACTTGTGAGAGTTTATTTTTGATTTGATTGAGTTTTAAACTCATCATTGTTGTTGTAAGAAAGGAAAATTTAAAGCCCTTTTAATTTGTGAGAGTTAGGTGAGCTCTTATTGGTTTTGGTTCAAGTGTTAGGACCAAAACAAGATACTTTCTTTGAGAGAGACTTTATGTGAGTGATTTGAGGATAAAATCACTTGGGAAAGGTTTCTAGCACCTTGGGAAGCTAGTGTGTAATAAGCTCTTCAAAGAATAGTGGAGAAATCTCAATAAAGGCCTTGGGGGAGTGGACGTAGGCAACATTGAAGCCGAACCACTATAAATCGATTGTGTTTGCTTTTCTTCCTTTCTCGTTATATTTATTGCAAACACTAGCACTCACTCTTCATTCACAAATATTGAATAATTTTTTTTGGTGCATTTCATATTCATCTTGACATATTTGTTTTAGGGTTGAAATTTTTATTTGTAAAATTTTTAAGCAATCCTATTCATCCCCTCTAGTGTTGTTATTTGGGACAACAAAAATTATCTAAAAGTTTTTAATTATTATTTATTTTTTAAAAACTTTTCAATTACATATTTTAAAAAAATTAAATATTTTTAATTGATAAATAAAATTATCTAAAAAAAAACTTCTGAATTTTGAGTACATTTATTGCCTAATTTTTTTTTTTAACTTTTGAATATAATTATCTAAAAAAATATTATTTGTAATTGATAAATAAAGTTATCTAAAATATTTTGAGTTATTATATAATTTTTTTTAAACTTTTCAATTACATATCTTAAAAAATTTAGTTTTAATTGATTAATAAAATTATCTAAAAAATTTTTAAATTCTTAGTGTACTTATTATTTAAAATTTTTTAAACTTTTGAATGAACTTATTTGAAAAACCTAAATATTTTTAATTGATAAATAAAATTAACTTTTGAATTCCAAGGTTACTTATTATCAAATCTTTTTTAAACTTTTAAATTACTAATTAAAAAACGTGAATATTTTTTAATTGATTAATAAAATTGTCTAAAAAATTTTTGAATTGTAAATGCGCCTGTTATCTATTTTTTTTAACTTTTGATGAGTATTTTTTAATTACCTAATTTTAATTATCTAATTTTATTGATTATCTAATTTTTTAAACTTTTAAAATTGTAAAAAATTAAAGTAATTAAAATTAAAAAATTAATTTTTATGTTTATCTAACTAATTCTTTATATAATATTTTATTTTTAATTAATTATTCAAATATTATCTAAAAAATAATTAAATTGAAATAGATAAGTTAATCTATTTGTTCACGAGAAAATAAAGGAATCTGGGGACTTGCTACGACCCTTCTTCTGGTACGTGGAAATCCGCAGGCGCTTCCCTGTAAGAGGTGCGCTCAGGGCGAAGTACGTTCTATGACCCTAATCGGCAAAGGGTCACGAATGATAAACCAGTCTAGGTAAGCCCTTACTGACCGACTCGATCAAAGGGGCTGTTAGAAGCCCGCCACAAATAACGGTAGACTGTCCCCACGAAGGAGAATCGAATTTGGAACCATGCGGACCAAGCCTTTCAGCCGCTCCTGAACCCCACTCGGCCACCCGAAGGGTGACTTGCTACGACCCTTCTTCTACCCACCTCATGCCGTTATATGGTGCATTTGGAGTCCTAGCTAAATCCAAAAGTTTTCAAAAGTGTATTTTGAAATTTTTGCGTAATGATTGTTGAATGTTTATATTTGATTTGATATAAAATTGTTAAAAAGTATATAAAGTGACACGTGTCAAAATTTTAGTGGAAGATTTTGAAAAATTTTGAAGTTTTGTGTATTTTTTTGTACACATGCCAGATCACTTTTATTTGAATTTTGGCAAAATTCGTTGGAACGAAGCATATGTGATGCATTCCAATGACATTTCAAAATTTTAGCAGACCATGTCAACGGCAGCTGTGTCAGCTTTTGGGTTATTTTGGATTTTTTTGATGCTCCAAACGAAGCCATAATCTCTCTCTATCTGTCTGTGTGTAGCTTCTATTTCACACTATAATGAGTACAATGGGGAGACAGTGGGTTATGATCAATGGATTGCAGGCTTAAACCTAAAGAAATGGCGGTTGGGGTGATGAATCATTGGGATTCCTAGAGAGTGGAAGAGAGAGAGAGAGAGAGAGACCAGCGTCACGTTGAAGTTCTTCAGCGAGGAGGATTACAATAGTTTTTTACCAAATTTCAAGATTGTTTGTTTGAGAACACATTTGGATTTGAAATTGCACCTTCTGGATCTTTTGTTTGAGAACACATTAAGAGGGTTTTTTGAGTGGCTGTGCATTACCGCTGAGGAAATTGAACCTTCTAACTCGATGGGTCTTCTTCTGCGTCGCATGACCTTGTCTGACCTTGTTGGACAGCTGCGATGTCTGAGGGAATAAGTTCTGCCATAGCTTTCGATGGAGAGAAGTCGCCGAGGGGAAGCGGGGACGTTGAGGAGGGGAGGAGGGGGGAAGTTATCATAGTGGGATTGGGCGGCACCGGGCAGAGGCAGAAATGTGAGAACGTTAGGTTTCGCCATGGGCGTAGTCACCGAAGGTGGTGTGAACATAGCAAAGGAGGAGTGGGCTGCCGCAAAAGCGTTTCGTGTCGATGATGTATATATATAAATTTATACTTGGCATAATTAACAATTAATTTAATTTAATTTGAGGGTAAAATTATTTCTCTAAGTAAATATTTTAACGAAGTTAACTTTAAATAAATTAAATATTACAAATATTTCAGAATAGCAGATGTTAATATAATTTTAAAAAATTAAAAAAAATTATGTACAATTACTTAAATATTTAAAAATATATGTGTAATTTATCGTTATTAATATTGTACTTATAGAAATAATCGACGCAATCTCTTGATCAATTACATAACCAAATTGCTGACAACACACAATACAAATTACATAACCAAATTGCTGACAACACACAATACAAATTAAGGAATAACCAAATTGCTGACAACACACAATACAAGTTAACGAAACCAAATCCCTCTTCTCTCTCTCTCTCTCTCTCTCTCTCTCTCTCTACATGAGAGGTGATATACACTAATTTTCTCTCTCTCTATGAGAGGTGATATATATATATACACTATTTTTCGAATGAAAATACTTATAGCTCTGTATATATATATATATATAGATGTATAAAGATCAGAACTTAAAAGAAGGCAGGGGCAGGGGCGGGGGCTTCAGCAGTGAAGTCGGCTGATGTAGTACTAGCAACAGGACCAGGGACAGCTCCAGAGCTCAAAACAAGTTCAGCCATGGCCCGCCGCGGGTTTGTTCTTTGTCTCTCACAAAGGTCCGGCAAAAACACTCCTGCGCATGTTTAGTTAATTAAAACATATTATTATAAGATGATGCTATATACATATATATGTATATGGCTCTAATCCCACCCACGTTAAAAATATGTTAACATCACCAAATAATTTTAATCCAATAATGGGACACGAAGTCACATGCACGATCGACGTGGTCTTTTTAACTAACCAGAAAGACAACAGTACTTTTACTTAGAGATGTTTAATTGGTAAAAATTTGGTAAAAAGTATAGTTATAAGTATAAAAATTTAATGTAAAATATAATATGTGATCAAGTTTAATAAAAAAAAGTAAAAAAATTAATTAATTGGTACAGGAAAACCACGTTACAAGGAAGATACATAGATATATATGGATAGAATGTCTCTTTCACAAGTCCGACGAAAGCAAAAGCCGAACAACCATCACAAGACACAGGAGATCTGACAAAAGCGAGATCTGACAAAAGCAAAATCTGAACAATCCATCACAAGACACGGGAGATTTACAATATGACAAAGGCAAAATCTGAACAACCATCAAGATTTTGTTTCGTTGTACCGTCGTTTAATAAAATTATATAACATTTCTTATCCAGTTAAAAATAATTGTTAAAATACTATTAATAAAAACACTGTTTGAAATTAAGTTTTTAAAAGGTGAAAAATACGTGTTTGAAACAGCGTTTTGTTTGCTAGAAAACTGAAAACACCATTTGATTTGGCGTTTTCCTTAAAATTAATTTTGGACTGAAAACTCTAATTCATATAAGTTTTTTACTTGAAAATGTCATTTTCACTGAAAACTTTGTTTCATATAGAGTTTTCTTTTCTATAACCCTACCTGCACTACTTGTTCCTCTTCTATATCCTATTAACATGCAAAAGTTACTCAAAATACCAACATTTCACTGAATAACACATTTCACTGAATAAACACATAGACAATTAAAATAATAATAAATTTTAAATAATGTCACAAACATGTGATTGACATTATTTAAAAGTTGTGATATTGTTTCATGTTTGTGATATTATTTAAAAGTTATTATTTTAATTTGTCTACATGTTTATTCAGTAAAATATGTTATTCAGTAAAATATTAGTTTATTCAATGAAATGTGTTATTCAGTGAAATGTTGGTATTTTGAGCAACTTTTGCAAGTTAATGGGTATAGGGGAGGAACTAGTGTAGAAAAGAAAACTCTATATGAAACAGAGTTTTCAATCCAAGATATCAAGGATTACGCCAAATCAAATGGCATTTTCAATTTTTGCAGCAAACAAAACGCTGTTTCAAACAGCGTTTTTCATATTTTAAAAACTCAATTTTAAACAGGGTTTTCCATATTTTAAAAACTCAATTTCAAACAGGGTTTTCATTAGTAGTATTTTTACAATTATTTTCAATTAGACAACAAATGCCATATAATTTTATTAAATGGCGGTAGAACAAAAAAAAAATCCCAACCATCACAAGACACAGGAGATTTACAACTATATATGTTGATGTTTAGGGTCTCAAATTTGGAAAAAAAAATAAGAATAAAAATAAAAAGTAGGTAAATTTTAAACTCTTGATGTGTTTTTAAAAAAATATAAAAAAAAAGTAAGAGTTAAAAAAATTAATAAAAGTTAAAGTACGTTGAGAAAGTTGGCAGATTAAAGTTAAAAAAAAAATTTGAGAATTTTAGTGTGAAAAAAATTTTTCAAAATTAAAAATTTTTCAAGAAAGTTGGAGAATTTTTGGTCAAATTTAACCCTCTAAACACATCTAATATTGTAATTTGTTATTGCTAATTTACCATTTATACATGATATCGCCCAATTGTAATTATTATTTTTTTTTAATTGTTGAATTTTTTTTATTTTGGGTTAACTAAATCAAGGTCAATGTTTTACTTGGTCAAACTGACCATCAGGGTCGCAATGAATTAAGCTCCTCGCGAGCTAGGCTCGTAAAAATATCAGCTCAAGCTTATTAATTCGATTCAAATTTAAATTCAGCCTGTCACTTGTTTAAAATTCTAGTTTTTGAGTCTTAGAATAACTCAATTCCAAAGTTTAATAAATTAAATAGTAAATATATATTTTAATAATGTTTGACAAAATAATACCGTTTAAATTTAGTCAAATTATTCATTTGATTTATTATAGTTTCAGATGAAAATAACGTCACGATTTGATTGGTTAAATTACTCGCGCAAATTGAGTTCGAACTTTAATTATTCTCCGTTCAACCGGGTTCAAGGAAACCAAAAGTCAGGTCCATTCCAGCCCAAGTCACCGTGACTATTTCAACAAAATCACGCGATCACGACCGTTTCAAGCCCAGAGAATTCAGATTCATGCTCTTCCTTTTTAAGTTGTTTACTTCAAAGAAAAAACAAAAAATCTATTGATGAAAATAATTCCATATATATACATGCATATAGATTATATATATACATATGTGTGTGTGTGTGATGTTACGTACCCTCTCCGGCAGCCAAGTTGAAGTAGAGATCAACAATGTTGGGGCAGTTCTGGTAGCATTTTGGGGAGCAAAGCTTGGCGGTGAACTGAGGCTCAAGCAAGCCGTCGGAGGAAATCCCGACGGAGTTCCTGTCAACCCCGCAAGAGCTCACACACTCGTCGGACTCTATGTACTCGGCCATTCTCTCCACGACCACTTCCGACGATCTGCATTGGTATCCCATCTTTCCGTCCTTGTTCTCGTAATTTTCCAGCAAACACCTCTTTCCGGACGAACCGATGGAAAATGAACAAACATTTGTAGGCAATTCCTCGCATATAATCTCGCCTAAAAATCAATTAAAAAATTAATATAAAAAATAAAAATAAATGAATCGGTAATTTTACATACTGAGACTTAGATCTCCAAATGTTAGAATAAAATGTGATTCATATTACTTTTTAATATTTGTAGTGTAAACTATAAATAATAAAGACAAAAATGAATAATCCTATTTGAACAAATTCGAACAGACAATTTCTAACTTTTTATGTCAGAATTTTTTAAAATTTATAAAAATTTTATTAAAATTTGTAGAAATGTGTAAATTTATAACTTTATAGAGATTTATGTAATTTGAGGTGAAAAGAAAAATTGTAAAGAATTTTTAGAAATTCTTAATATTTTTCAAAGTTTCAAACGCGCCTTAACATATTTTGTTTTGCAAAAACTATTATCAAAATAAAAGAGATGGTAGAAAAAAGAAACATATGGGTTTACCTAGAGCTCCCTGTAGGAAGAGAGAGCAGGCGAAGAAGAAGATGAGTGACAACTTGGTTGAAGAAGCCATGGAAATGTTTGCGTTTGTTTGGGAGAGTGAAAGGTTGAATAAATTAAGGAGGTTTTAGTTATGTTAACACAATGAAGACCAAACCTGGGCTAGCCGTCTATATATAGAGGGAGATGAATGGCTAAATTTGACGCGCAACTTTTCCAAGTTTAAGGCCGCGTTTGGTTAGCTTCCCACTGGTTGGTGGGTGGGTCTCATGCATCGACTTTTTCATTGGACGATCATCTGAGAGTCCACGCGTCTCTCATATATTTTTGGAAACAATTTTATATTTTCATTTTTATATTTACGGGCAGTTGGAACGTGCTTTGTTGTTGACGCCAACTTAAAGACGTGTTTGGATTTCTTCGTGTTGAAGTTTTCCAAGGCTGCGGAATGTTCTGCCAGGGTATTGAATAATTTTAAGTCAAATTTAAACCAAATTCATTGTCGATTAGAAGAACCTTCATTTCTCTAATTTGTTAATCTCTATGTCATTACCTTACTCATCAAAAAATAAATTACTTAAACAAAATTTCGATCTTTTGTCTTGAATGCACTTCAATCTTAATTAAAAGCATGAAATATGAGCAAACTACTTTCTTTTCTTAATTAATGATAATTTTTTTTCCCAGTATCAATGTGTTCTAAGAACAGTTTGACAATCTAAAGTTGCATTTGATTCGAAATAAGAATGAAATGAGTGTGAGACAAATTTGAGTTTAGAATGAAGAATGAAGTAAGTGTAAGGATGAAGATAATCATATTTGTTATGTATGAGAATGAACTTAATTAATAGTGGGAGTGATGTATATTTAGTATTGTAAAATAAAGGGTAAAATATTATAGAAATATGGGTAAGTACCAATACCTATTTTATAAAAAAAAAAAAAAAGCAACATATATTTAATTTTACAAATAATTTCATTTTAATAAATTAGTTTAATAAAATAAAATATTTTAAAGATAAACTAGTATTTATTCTTATAATAGTTAAGTTTAATAAATTTTAGTAATAAAGAACATTATTTAACAATAAATTATTGCTTAGTCAAAAAAATTTAATTCAATAACATAATTCATTTTAATCACAAATTATTGTTTTAATAGTAATTAATTTTATAAAAATAAATAATTGTAAAAATATATTACTAAGATGAAATTTTAACCAATTATTTAAATAAAATAACTTATTTTAGCAGGATCGTACAAAAAATTGACAAGATGTTTTGTTTAATTAATACTTAAAATTATTTAATATGATAGTGAATATTACACTTTATAAATAATAATTTTGTAAATGGTGTATTAAGACACATTTTCCCCGACCCACTCGAAGAATAAAGTATGAAATAAGTATGGTATTCTACCCTTAAAAAAATATAATTGAACAAGAAAATGGGATATCTATACTCATCTAATCTTATTCCACTTGTCTAAATATAAGCTTCATTTTTTATATTTATTAAATTGTAATTCCTATCTCTTAGAAATTTAAATACAGAACTAACTGCTTTGTAAAAGTAATTTTTTTCTATTTTTTATTTTATAAAATAAAAAATTTAATTTAAGCCGAGTAGCTAGACTTCTAGTTTCTAGACTTCTAGTTTTTTACTTTCTTTTAATTTAATGAACAAAAATTATCCTCTTACAATTTATTTCTTTAAATTATAAAAAACAAATATATCAAATTAACAAAAAAATTTAAAAATCAGCAACTTAAAAATTAACTTTGCTTTCTTTTCAAAAAAAAAAAATAAATAATAACTTCTTTCTCTTTCAAATTAAGCCTAAGACGAAGACTGACAAATGGAAGCTAATGGGTCAACGTATAGTTAATGAAAACACGAAGAGGAAAGCACGATAGGTAAGTTCTGCCGTTCACATCAAAGCGTGAATGGACTGCCACTCGTCAAATATATGAACGGGGAAAGTTGGCTTCGAAGAAAAAACAGGTGGGAGAGGCGGCCATGACCAGTTCTTTCCATCCTTCTCCTCAAATGCTCCATCTCTCTTCATGTCTCTGGAGTTTCTTCCACGCAAATACGACCTTTCTTATTTAATACTAGCAACTGTCTTTGTCTGAAGGGACAAAAATATAATTTAGTGTGTAAATAATTTAAATTTATAAAATAAATTTATATAAAAATAACTTATAATAATAAAAATTATTAATTAAAAAAGATTAATGGATAAAATTTTATTATTTATTACAAATATTATCACATTTCTTAAAATATCAATTTAAAATCTTTTATATAAAAGTATTCAAAAAAATATGAGAAGAGTGAGAGAAAAAGAAAAATAATATTGGCAATTTATCAAATTTAACGATTGAAAATATCTCAAATTCAAAATTTTAAATTTCCTTATTATATAAATGACATCTTTTATATAAAAAGTATTAGAAAAATATGGAAAAGAGTGAGAGAAAAAGAAAAATAATTCTAGCCATTTAGCAAATTAAACGGTTAAAAATATCTCAAACTCAAAATTTTAAACTTCCTTATTTTATAAATGATGTATAATGTAAAAATGTATATATTTAAAATTTAAATTCTAAGTACATTAAAATTGAAATTTTAATTTAAATATTTATTTTAAAATAAAATTTTAAAAAATTTAAAATTTAAATATATTTTTTAAATAAAAAATTTTAGTTAACTTTGTTTAATAGGTATCCATACATTATTTAATAATAATAGATAATATAAATAAAATATAATTTGCATAATTTTACAAAATATAATTTATATATTTATTTAAATTTCAAATACAAAGTATGTGTTTTATTATGTAGATATATAATTAAGTGATGACGTGACAAAGTGATGACTGGGACAAATATCAAATTAAATGATATGTTTTATTATATAAATATATATATATATATATGTATAATAATAATAATAATAATAATAATGTATTATATGTTAATTTATTAATTTAATTCCAGACATCTACATATGGCGTTTCTCTATCACTTTACATCCTCTTTAAATGCGCAATAAATATTATATGTGAGGGGTTACATTTTCTAATTGAGATTGGAGTTTTATAAAAGCCTAGTGGACATTAATGAAAAGGTAAACGAAATTGACGGGTGTTAATTCATAAATTAAGTAAAACTCAAGAAATTAAGGACTTTCTTTAACTCTAGTTTGTCCCCCACTGTCACTGAGATGTGTTTTGTGCGTATCTTTTTGTATCAACAGCTTATCATTGAGCTTCGCCCATCTCGTTTTTCACCCTTGACCTTTTCCCGGGATTATGGCCTGATTGGAGGAATAAAAAAATCAAAAAAATAAAAAGAAAGAGAAAAAAAACTAATTTTTGGTGTTTTAGATCTTTGTTAAAATACTAAAAGTTGTCATTGAACTTACAAGACAGGCTAAAAACACCTACGTACTTTTACTGAGTTAGCAAACGATATAATAGTTATTTGATTTTAGTCCAATTCAAAAATTATAAAAAATTTTATTAAATATACAAAAAGTTGTCAAAAGTTACCAAAAATTTCTATTTGTTTTACTAAATACTTAAAAATTATCAAAAGTTACTAAACCTTTTTATTTGTTTTACTAAATACACAAAGTTTCACCTACTTACTAACTCTTACCAAAAAAAACACCAAAAATTGGGTACACGAGGCCGTAATTTTATTTTTTTGACTTGATTTTTTTAATAATTAAGAGTGAAAATTTTTTTCAGTTATTGATCTTTTGATGGATTGACGACAAAAGAGTAAAATTGTAATAGACTAAAAATTCAGGCCCTTAATTGTCATAAAAAAAATTAAGCTTTAAAGTGAAATTCATGAAAAGATCCCCGGGGGGGTTATTAAAAAATAATAATTGTGATAACAAAGATAAATTTCACTTTGCTTACTGAGAATTAATAGTTTCAATTTTTAGAAGTAAAATGATCATGAAAGAGATTATAACTAATTGAAAGATTAAATTTATAAATATTAAAAAAAATTAAAATACTATAATAAAGTATTAGATAAAATTCAGGCAGCGAAGTGATTACTTATTATTCATTACAGGTTCATTGTAAAGCTCTACGTGAAGTTCTTAAGAATGGTGGCTCCTTGGTTTGGGATATTAAAAATCTTTTTTTTTTTTTTTGTTGGTTATTGGATTTTAAAAATCTTGTCATTGATATCATTTATTTTGCCAATAGTTTAACCTTATTCTATTATTATAGAAGAAGGTTATTAGAAGGAAGTAAGAGTGTGATTATACTCTCAAACTTTTAAGTTTAAAGAATACTTTGTGGCAAGCTTCATTCAATACTTACCCCTAAAATAGAGGCTGCGGGCATTCTCGTACCAGGAAAATACTTTGTGGATTTTTGCTTTTTGTTGTGAATTTTAGGATTAAATAACTAAGTTAGTATTTTTTGAAATCTAAGTTAAAAAGTTTATGAAGATTTTATAGCATTGAAAATAATTTTTTTTACTATTAATTAAATTACTGTTATTATCTAATTTATTATTATTATTCAGTTTAGTTTAGTATTAGCTTTATAGTATGGTTACTATGTAATTCGAGTTGTAGGTTTAATAATAAGTTTAAAAGGAAAAAAAAAAAAAAGGAGGAAATTAAGAAAAATAGTTGGACGTAATAAAAATAAGGGTAAATTATATCTACCTTCTCTTAATATTTTAGTAATTATACTTAGTATTCACAGTATTTAAAACTTACACATGCCTTTTTTATTTTGAAATATTATTAACATTAATCTTTCTGATAAAATCAGTCATTAAAACTTAATATAAAATGTTACATTTATTAAAATTTTAGGTATTTTTCTTATTTTACCCCCCTCTCTCTCACATCTTGTAAGTTTTCATTACAAAAATTCTCCAAAATATTTTATTTTTACTTATTTTTTATTTTGTTTGGGTTTTTGTAAAAGAAATTGACGAAAATCTAAGAGAATGTCAGATAAAATAAAAAAATATCTAAAATTTTAGTTATTTTAATATTTTCGTTAAATTTTAATAATTAATTTTATTATAATAAAATTAATATTAATAATATTTTAAAATAAAAAAGATAAGCATAATTTTTAAATGTTATCGACAGCAAACGTAATTAACTAAGCGTTAGGAAAGGTACATGTGATTTACCTAAAAACAAATAGGAGGTGGGACGTGGAATCTGATGGTGATGCATGACACGGGATTCACGACCCTCCAGCACAACAATGCCCAGAAATGCGCCGTTTAGCCCAACAACTATAACCCAACAAAGATCCAGGTCCAACGTCACATAAAATATAGGGTGCGGATATTTGCAATTCTATTTTTCCTCCACGCAAACGTGTAAATTCTTGTATTTTTCTTTAAGTTATCTAATAATTTCTTCACACAACCTCTAAATTACACCTAAAATTTTAAAAATATTCACAAATTACTAAATTTTTTTAGTAATCGATTGTTGAAATTATTTAATTTTTTTAACAAGTACCTATTAAAAATTTTTAATTTATTTAGCAATCAATTGATGAGATATTTCGTTTATTTGTTGAAACTTTCAACAAGTGTTATCAAGTTTATTTGATTTTTTCAGTTAGTGGTTGTCGATATTGTTTAATATTTTAAACAAGTTCCTGTTGAAATATTATGTATAGATTTTTAGAGTGTGGGTTATGTGTAATAAATATTGAGAGGAAGGAAATCATTTTACGTTAGAGTTTTTTTGTCTTAAGATAGAATAAATTTAATTAGGCTGTAGGAGAAAAAATAGGACTGTGAATAGCGGCACTCAAAATATATTAGGTTTCGTATTCATATAATTTTTTTATTATTTTGATGTTCTGTGAAAATTACTTTTTAGTTTTGGCCAAGTATAAACTGCTAAATCCAATTAACCTGATTAATTTGGTAAAATGGTTGTACATGGGAGAATTTAATTTCTTATGTGTGGTGAAAAAAATTTTCTTATTGAAATCAAAATAAGATTAAGTTAAATTTTCTCTGAACTTACACAATTATCATCGTTAATGAAAAATCCATGACCAAAAATTTTTTAAAATTCGTATAATTAAAATTATAGGACCAGAAATGAGATTCTACATCATAAAATATAAGTTAGGTAAGTAAGAATAACAAGGGTTGGAGTGGCTCGGTTCCAGCTTCAAAATGGATAAGTTACGTGAGTTAGAATAGTAATGATAGAATGGTTTGGTTTCAACTTCAAAATGAAGCCAAACCAATCCTAGTTAGTTGTGATTTTTGGATTTAAAATCAAACTCAAACCAATCTTGAAATCAATATGAGTTTGTTCTCCATTCTAATGATTTGAGTATAAAATGTTTCTACAACCAATTTGATGAACAGCTTATAATTCTAATTCTAAATAATCCACCACCAAAAATGGATAAATTTCTCCACCATGACTAAGAATGGAAAAGCCATTGAAGAATTGAGTTACACAATCCTTTGCTTAAGAATAAATTTTGGTTAAATTCTTGAACTTAAAATGATTTTTTTTTTTTTTTTTGGGAACTAATTCAACCTATCAAATTAAAACTTAATTTGTAGGCGGGACTTATACACCACACACACACACCCTAACATCCTGATATAGTATTTCCAACTTTAAAGACAATAATTTTTGGGGACAACCCAAGCACCATTGACTTATGTTACTCAGCAATTGAACCGGGCAGCCCGGTTCAGATTTTGCGGGGTATGAAAACCTCGGGAGCAGCACAAGGAACCACAATCACAAAAACAATAGATAAGCGGGGTCCATAGTGACAGAAATCCGTTACATTCCCACCCCACGCACTCTCACAACCCCATCTCCATTAACCAAAAACACAGAGAGCTTGGGAAATCAAAATCCAAAACCAGAAAAAGACTAGGGAAGAAGAAGATAGATTAACCAGAGTTTGGAAGCGCTAACCATGGTTACCACCACAGCCACCCCAACCTCATCACAGCATATCTTCCTGAGCAGCGCTCACTCCATCTCTCGACTCTCTTCTTTCCAGCAAGTATGCATCTTAGACGCCAAGACTCTGCTTCAGTGCCCCACCAACAACGGGAGCAAGAGGCGGCAGGTGGGCGGCGGAGTCCGGTGCATGGCGGCAGTCGGGGAGGCGGCGGCGACGGAGACGGAGAAAGAGAAGAGCAGTAAGTTTCAGATTCAGACTCTGACTGGTTGGCTGTTGCAGCAGGAACAGAGGGGGGTTATTGACGGGGAGCTAACCATAGTGTTGTCGAGCATTTCCATGGCCTGCAAGCAGATTGCTTCTCTGGTGCAGAGAGCTGGCATTTCCAACCTCACCGGAGTCCAGGGAGCTGTCAATGTTCAAGGGGAGGACCAAAAGAAGCTCGATGTTGTCTCCAATGAGGTCCCCACATGCATTCTTGTCATCATTTTTTTTGGGGGGGGGGGGGGGATAAATTCTTACGACATAATAACATTTTCCTTGTTATTACATTTTGGTGTCTCCCTTCTTACAATTATGATCAAGTTTCAGCTTTATTTTTCTTATTGCTAAGTAAATAATGACATAAAAATGTCATGTACGTGTATAGTATATTTGATCAATGCCGTGACATATTTTTATTAATAAATTTGATAAAGAAAACAAATTAAAACTTGACTATGAATGTAGGAGTTTAATTGTCATAACTCAATGTAAAGAAATCAAAGTAAGATTTGATACAAATTATAACTTACCTTTAACTATTAGTACATAAAATGGAGGAAAAGAAGTACAAGATATGGAAGATGGAAAACAACAGCAGATTCAAAATTTGGTATTAGTCTGAGTTGAACAAAGGGTTTAAAAACAAAATAAGTTAGAGTAAAAAAATTGAGACTGAACAAAAGGTTTGAAAGTAAAGCAAGTTGGGTTACAAAAATTTAGGGTGCGCTAAATTTAAAAAAAAAAATTAAACTAAAAAAATTATTTTGGGCCAAGTTATCTTGATAAACCCAAAGCCACATCCACTCCTGATAGGAAGAGATAGGAGATGAACTATATGTCTTCACTCCTAGTAATAAGAAAAATTCTATCAACTATCAAAAAAAAAAAGAAAAATTCTATTCATACTTGGAATTTGATTTCTCAAATTTCATACATTTTCTCTATCATTTTTCATTGCAAATTAAATTTAAGAAATGATTTTAAATTCTTATTATTTTTTTCCTTAACAAATTAATCCTTAATCAAATGCAATCATAATGAATGTGGCAAAAACGCTATTTCACTAGAAAAAAATTCTTAAGAAAATTATAACTAAAACAATTATTATATTATAATTAAAGGAGATGATAAATGCACCATATTTTTAGTTTCTTTTATTCCATCCCCTCTCACAATAAATATTGATTTTTAAAGTGTGAGGAAGTAAAAGTAAAATACATTTATCATTTTCTTACAATTAATATCTTAATGGGTTTAACTTTAAACTAACAAGCACAGCATTCTTTCCTACCATTTTAGTTGAGTTTTTTGAAAAAGTTTACCAGTAGCATAGCAGTATCTTAATATTAGATATGAAATGGATGACGTAGAACCTACCAGGTCTTCAAAGCTGGGATTTAAAAGAAAACAATTGCAGCACCCGTTGATTTCAAACTACAAAAGCATTGGTCTGTTTAGAGCTTTAATCCTTAAGATAGTAAACCCTATATATGTTCGATATGTCATTCGATGAATCGAGATATATATACATATATACATGAATGTGTACGATTAATGATGGCAGGTGTTCTCTAATTGTTTGAGATCAAGTGGAAGGACAGGGATTATAGCATCAGAGGAAGAGGATGTGCCAGTGGCTGTGGAAGAGAGCTATTCCGGGAACTACATTGTGGTGTTTGACCCTCTTGACGGATCCTCCAACATTGATGCTGCCGTCTCCACCGGCTCCATCTTCGGAATCTACAGCCCAAACGATGAGTGCCTTGCTGATGTCGACTTTGATTCCACTGTAAATTCCCATCTCTTCCACTACTTTCTTAATTTATTAACATTGACCTCCTAAAGGAAATATTCTTCTATTGTTGACAAAGAACTGATGTATGAGAATTATAGGTTACAGGAGTGGGAGCCAATAGGACAATTGTCTTAGGCCTTTTTGATAAAATTTTTTGTAACTTCTGATAATTTTTTTTTGACAAAAGTTGGTAAGTAAAATTTTTTATGTTTGATAAAATAAATAAAAATTTTTAGTAACTTTTGACAACTTTTAACTGTTTGATAAACAAATAAAAATTTTTAGTAACTTTTAGGTGCATGATGAAAATTTTGATAATTTTTTAGTTAAATTAAAGTTAAATGATCATTATACTCTCTTGTCAACTTGGTAAAAGTTAGTGTTTTGACAATCTACCTACTCAGCAAATTTTTTTTTTTTTTTCCTCCTCCAAATGGGTAATTGTTTTTAAAATTAAACTTGGGAATTAATCACTCCAATTGAGTCATTTTTAAACTGTTTGATATGAGACTGAATCAACTGAATGCAGCTAGACAGTGCAGAGCAGAGGTGTGTGGTGAACGTGTGCCAGCCAGGGAACAACCTTCTAGCAGCTGGTTACTGCATGTACTCGAGCTCTGTCATATTCGTTCTCTCCATAGGAAAAGGAGTGTTTGCCTTCACGTTGGACCCAATGTATGGGGAGTTTGTGCTGACTCAAGAGAGCATCCAAATACCCAAAGCAGGGAAGATTTATGCATTCAATGAAGGGAACTACCAATTGTGGGATGAGAAACTGAGGAAGTACATTGATGACCTTAAGGATCCTGGTCCCACTGGGAAGCCCTACTCTGCTAGGTACATTGGGAGCTTGGTGGGTGACTTTCACAGGACTCTGCTTTATGGGGGCATTTATGGGTACCCTAGCGACAAGAAGAGCAAGAATGGCAAGTTGAGGCTCTTGTATGAGTGTGCCCCTATGAGCTTCATTGCTGAACAAGCTGGTGGTAAAGGATCAGATGGTCACCAGAGAATTCTTGATATTCAACCGGTTGAGGTGAGTGTGGTTCCTAATTTTGCTCCCTTTTGGTAAACCATGTTTTTTTCAGTTTTTTCAGCTACATTTTTTGTTATATATGACTTTTTTTAACCAAATTTTAATTTTGTTTTTGTTTTTGATAATTTCATATTATTTACATTTTAAAAAAAATGTACAAAAAAAAATAATTTCAAAATAGGAGAATGTCAAATTAGATGAAAAAGCCAATTAATTTTGTTGACTTGTATGTGTGTTCTATTTTGTCTTTTTTTTTTTTTTTCAATAAATGTGAATAGCATGGCTAAAATTTATCAAAAACAAAAATGTAACAAAAGAAAGCCAACTTTTAAGTCAGAATTCCAATTTTCCGAGTAGAAAGAGTTGTCGCTATAGTTAGTCATGATAAAGGTATGTTTATATATCTTGAATTCATTCTCGTTAATAGTTAGTTTTTAGGAGTGAGTTCTCTTAAAGATACTTGACAAGTGAACTCATAGATGAAGGGTCAAAATCCACTGTTTGCAACACTTGCAATGGCATTCCTAGTCTGATTGGTTATATCATTGAGAAATAATGCAATTTCCTTTGTTTATTAATTGGGCTAGTCAGAAACCTTTTTGCGTTTGTTCTGCAGATTCATCAGCGTGTTCCGCTTTACATTGGAAGCACGGAGGAAGTGGAGAAGTTAGAGAAATATTTGGCATGATTAAAATTATACATGTATAATATAGCAAAGTGATTGTAATTTTGCTTATGAAGATGTTAATAACAGATTGCTGAGAACATCAGAACTTGCAATTCAATTTGTTAGCCACAATATCAATTCTATTGGAAGATGAGTTTTTCCAGAAAGGATGTTTATTTTCACTTTATAATGTTGGAGTATTAAACATCAGTATGCATGCCCTCAACTATGCTATTTTTCCGGACTTTCATAGATTTACCAAAACACTCCAATTCTCAATGGAAACACAGACCATATAAAATTTAAATGAACAATTATTCTGGTAATGACATGTCAAAGTTACATATCAATTTGTTGAACACAGCATCAATCCAATGTGGAATCAAGAACCTAATACTTGGAAAGGAACAAGAAATGTAAACTAAAATAAGAGATGTTAATATATCTGTATGCTTTAAGTTCATAATTTTGTAGATCTTTGTAGGTCTTGGTTTTTTCAGAGGACATCGGATCTAAAACTAAAAGATAATCATAAGGCGATTAAGAGCTGGCAGTGAGTACTGCACTGGCACCATGTCAGTCTGCAGTCATCTTTATTGTTAAACCGGTCAGTTTTTTGTACACAAATTCTGCCGATCCAAAGAGGAGCTTATGTGATTTTTCACTGCAATTGAAAAGGGGAGGGAAGAAAAAAAAAAAGAACAGCTATTGTTAATTCATTGTCAGGCAACAAGAGAATGGAGGATTGAACAGTATAGTTACCAGGACTTAAGATCTTAATGCATTTTGTTGTGGACTTAACAGAAGTAACAGATTCTGGGCCTGTTTGTTGAAGAAAGTAAAGTGAATTACATGTAAAATATTTGTTTTTAACAAAAAAAAAGGGATGCAGCTGCATTATGTAAACGAGGGTATTACCTTGTATGTTCATATCTTTCTCTGAAATAATTTCTGTCATAGTTGATGAAAGCTCAGACAGAACTTGATTTTCCCCCGAATCAACATTCCATGGTTGAGGTGGAGACCTGTGCCATGAAAAAGAGAGAGAGAGAGAGAGAGGGTGAAACTTCTGCTTAAAAAAAAACAACCTAGTGTACAAGACTTACATTGCGAGATTTGGAGAGTGTTAAATAGAAGCAATCTTTTCTCCACAAATAAAAAGACTAGTTCCAAAGTTTGAATCTTGAAAATACTGTTTAAGGCAAAATCTAAGTATGCCTTGGAAAAGACGCTAGGATCCAAGAGAACCTACCCTGAATGGGACATTGGAGAAGAATCCATGACTGGCTGGCAAGAAAAGTCCCCAACAAGATCAAAATCAACCAACAGTTCACCAAGGGAGAAATCCATGCCCAATCCATCCAAACTAGGCAAATCTAAGTCAAAAAACTCCTTTTCCTTGTCGGGTTCAGGTACTGAAATGCCGTCAGTGATTGGTCTCCCCGAGTTCAGTAGACTGTCAGAACCATCAAAGTCCAACCTCCCTTTTACATGATCCCTCTTGTTAAGCCTCTTCAAATTTGCCTTGACTGGTGAGGAAGACATGCAATAGTTCCTCTCTATTGAGAGGCAGGTCACTTGTTTGACAGGGCTCACTCTTATTGTCTCCGAAGAGATTACTATGCAATTAGCAGAGGTATTTTGCTGGGGAGTAACATCGTTAGCGGATGTAGCAGTGGAAGAAGCTTCCAGAGGAGAAACAGATTTATCAGATTGCGAGGAAGTTGCTCGGAGAGGTGTCTTGGGAAAAGACGAGTTAGTTGGAGGGGACTGATTAGCTTGGTTGAACAAACACTTGGCAACGCTGGATCCTTGAACTGGTGACCCCCTGATTAAGTTATCACGATGTGATGACTGACCTGCAGATGACTGCAGAGCATTTCCTTGACTATTCGTCGCTGCAGTGCTTGATTGTGAAAGATTACTCGTAGCTACAAGGAAAATGAACATAACAATAATAAGTACTCAAAGATGTAAATCTTGCGAAGGGAGCAAAATGTATGATGATTTACTTTTGACTGGCAGCTGATTTGTGTTTGGCTGACTACGAGACCTCTTTGCATTTATAGGGGCATCAGGAACATCTTTTGAACCCTTTCTCCTTTTTGCAGTTGGAGGATTTGTAGTTGGGGTGGAGAAATTTGATGGATCCATTTGAGTGTTGGAGGTCCTGGATGCTGGCACCATTACTGGGGCGGTGTTGTACAGAGGATAACCTGATAAAAAGGCCATCAGAATAGAAGTCAGTGACAAACAAATCACCACTTGCAGATCCATGCATTGAATTTTTGCATAATTTTGGTCACAGTCTGTAAAAGATGCACAGCATAAAAGAATATGTCGTTCAATTCATTGCTTTCCTTGTGATTAATAAGAAAACTTCCCAGAAGGATGTACAATACATTTATGAAAATTTCTCAAAAATAAAATCTCAGACTCGCACATTATTTCAGCAAGGTACCCATGAACATGTATGTTGAAAGCTTTCTGCTTCAGTCTACAGCAGACAAGCCATTAAGTGCAGTACACTAGAACCAGCCAAAGCATTTTGCCAAGATCAAGTCTCTAGTATTTTCTTTGACAGGTAAGACAAAATTTTATCAACCCCACGAGCTCAATCTCGACATACGCAGAAAAGGCAGCAGAACAAAGCAAATTATAGCCCTATCGGACCACACAAAAACAAAGAATATCGCTATCCAGTTTTTATATCAATGTATGTTTCAGGGCAGCTGCTCCGGCCACCTGTTCTGTGCCATTTCAGCGGAAAATTTCCACCCTGCAACAACAGAATTTCCTTGGGCCAAACACGCCCAACACACTCCACAAAAGGCAGCCACCAGCCTCGCTGCAAACCATATCAACAGCAACTATCAACCCATACACCTAAGCTAGGAGGACCGACTGTCACCTTCATCAACATGCAAAACCACCAAACCAGTCCCACCAGAGATCAAGTCTACTCACATTTACAAACTCCAACTTTCTCGAGCTACATGAATCTATCAATATAAACAGGATGTAATTGGAGCAATGCAACAACTACTAAATTGTAGACAAGCCTTTGAATTCAAAAGGCTTAATTATACGTTACAGGGTATTCAATTTGATACAGCATTGCCCATGCCAGAGTTTGTAAAAAAAAGAACCCAATAAATAAAATTTTTAGGATCTAAAATATAAATTGGACAAATACTTCGTACAGTACTTATTTTGTTCGAATAAATCTATTGCATCATTAAAGAATAGCAAAATGATGGTTTCAAACACTGCCCTAATATAGACAAAATATTAATGTTTTCAGATTCAACCTCAGCCAAAGTACAGATTAATGCACAATTCTAAGCTTTAAGGCTGGCTTTTGATAATAAGGGACTTCAAATCAATTGATTTGAGATTAAATTACATTAGAGAGAGAGAGAGAGAGCGAGTGTGTACCTGCAGGAGTTGCAAGGTCCATCTGAGGAACCATGGCCGCCGAATTTGCCGCCAGAGAGGAGATCATGGACGGCGGAGGAGGGGCGGCGCTTCCGCCGGCATTGTAAGCGTTCATCACATCTTGCATACCCCGGAGCAGGGCTTGGACCCGAAATTTCTCTTGCTCCAAACGGCACTTCTCTTGATCCATCATCAGCTTTTGCTCCTTCAAATGTATGTACTCATCCAATATCGCCCCCAAACTCAACAAACTCTTCGGCGCCTACATACAAACCCCACCATAGATTTTCAGAGAAATTTTCACAAAAGCAAAGCTCGGATATTATGGCGAAGAGAAGATACCTCTTGAACGGGGGATTTGGAGATAAGATCGGAGGCTTCGTTGCGGAAGGTGGAGCGAGTTTGGGAATAGTTGTTGTCGGAGAGATAGCGGTCGACGATGAAGGCGATTTGGACGGGAGTGACCTTCCCTTTGCCGTAGCTCTCTGGTTTTCTGGACCTCGTCGGCTTTCCCATCGCTGACCCCACGAGAAAGAGAGAATGTTGAAGTGCATGGAAGGACGGGTATGAAACTATGAACTACGAAGTCGGAGGGAAAAAAAAAAGAGTTGAATCTGAGGGAGAAAGGAGTGGAAAAAAAAACGCGGGACTATTTTGAAATTTTCGGAGGAAAATTTTCATGTTTTCGCAGAGAGCAAAATTTTTTAGCTGTGATTTGGCGCTCCCTCCTTTCCGGCCGCAGCACCAAACGGTTCAGTGGACCCAACCCAAATCCGAATGACAGAGACCGTCCTGTTTGGATTCGATCCATGCTAATCCAGGGGCGGGCTTTCATAAATGCCCACGGTATCGGGTCGGCCGAGTTTGAATTAGAGCAAGAAAATAATAATGGGGCAAATAACCTTAATTACGAAAATTAATATACATATTTTATATTTTATGGTTAAAAATGTAAATATAATTATTTTGCCTTTATGTGCCAAAAATTCACCACTAATTATTATTGTTTAAATAAATAAATATATAACAGTAGTTAATACATTCTTCATTTAACAGTTTTTATCAGTTTATACGTACTGCAGTCGCATTTATGTATGGGTGTGTTTGCCAAATCAAAAAAGTAAAATTTTTTATAACTTTTGTTTTGGTATTTACACGTCATTTTTGGTAAAAAAAAAAATGTGTGTTTAATAAAATTTTTAAAAGTTAAAGAAAAATTGAAGATAGTTAGTGAAAGTTAGATAAATTGATAAATTTTAGTATATAAAGTCAAAAAAATTAAGATTGATGAAATTTAAAGGAAGTTTAAGTTTGCCAAACTAACTATCTATAAATATAACACTTAAGCTCGAATTGATTACGAGATAAGGTCAATGTAACTATTAATTTGAGATAACAAATAGTAATATGCTAAAACAACTTAACCACGAAATTAGTGGGAAAAAAGACACATAAATAAAGATATTAACATGAAATAAATTAATCATTTCACATGTGACTTGAATACAAAACTATTAAAGGTTAAAAATAAAACGAAGATATTAACCCGATTTAATTTAATTTTAAAATAAATTAATTATATAACATCTTGCTTGAATACAAAATTATTGAAAGAGATATGAAAACGACACAAAAAAATTAATCTAAAATTGACACAATCTAACCTGATTTTGAAACAAATTAATTATATGATATATGACCTGAACACGAAAATTATATAGAGAAAGACAAACGAATAATATAGCAGAATCATATACTAGCAAAATACATGGAATGAGGAAAGAAGCTATATTTGGAAAACATGGAACAATTTTCTATTAATATTACATTTCAAATTCGCAAGGAGACCCAATTCTACAATTGACTTTTCACAAAAAAAGTAGAACTTCAAATAAATTAAGAACTAGGAGTGCTCCACATTAACAGGGAGAATTGTCACTATATATGCATTGTATCTGAACTGTGCACATCATCATCATCATCTACAACCTTCTCTTCTTCTCCAACTTATGGGTATATATATTCTTTATCTACATCATCAAAAACTGTAACTTTGCATCTGGAAAAATATCACATTAACGTGGAGTATCTGGGCAGGCCTGTTGGCTGCCATCAATCATCTCCTCAATGGTCAAAATTGGAGGGGAAAAAAAACCCCACATCAGCCGCCTTTGGAGCAATGGCTTTTCTGTTCTATACAGTGGACGCCGCAGATTTCTAACCAAAAGTACTATCTTCGTAAAGCAGCAGCCCTCTGATTATATCTCTGGTTGAGTGGCAAGCTGCTGAATTGCTCCTGAGATCGATTACAAACACAACCCGGGAAAGGATTCGCGTAAAAATTCTCCTCCAGTCTCGGTGATTCTCCGGGCAGTCTAAGATACGGGGCTCCAAGCCTGGCCGAATGCAACCTCTTAACTTCCGCAGAAAACTTTTTCCAGGAAATAGCACCCCCATCCAACTGATCAATCAGTCTCACAAAATTTAGTCTGAAATGGGAAACATGGTCACGTATTAATGATCCAACTGTGATAAGGGTTGTTAAACAAACACAAGCATCGTTTCGGCGAAAAACTACCAAAAGTTGCTTTTTGGTGTTTGTAAAAACACTGATTTTTATCACTTTTCTATCCAATTACAGTAACTTTCTTAACTTCAAAAGTTACAAAAATTACTAAAAATTATCAAAAATTTTACTTAAATACCCAAAAGTTGCAAAAAAAGCTGCTAAAAATATAACTTATTTTACCAAACGTACCAAAAAGCAATTTTTGATAAAAAAAAAATATCAAAAATTACTAAAATTTGGACTTCCAAACGTTGCCTAAACAATTCAAGCTCAGTTCATGTTTAGCTCACTTAAAACATATTCGAGTTCAGCTTGTTATGAAAATTGGCTCAATAAGCTTAGATTTATGTAAAATAATCAGGCTACTTAAACTCGGCTCAATTAAAGCTTACTTCGAAAACTTAACGAGTCTAGCTTAAACTTCAATCTAGACAAGGTTTTCAGACTAAACTTGAATAATTTACTACTCGACTTATTTGCAGTCCTTAATTGTGATAAAAAATTTAAAAAAAAAAAGAAAGAAAAACTGCTGAAATAAAAGATTAAGACAATGCACCTGTCAGGGCTGATGGTCTTTCGAAATCCTTCAAATCTCCGATGCCCTTGCACTGCCTTTGCCATGTTCCCGTCGTACGTGTAAACAAACACATCACTTTCTAATGCTACAACATAGTCTAAGGCAGCAAGGCGATTCTGATACTGCTCGAATGGCTCTAGCTCTTCTTCAGGTTGCAAGAGTCGAATGAGAGAAAACGTTTGGGTACTCAGAACGGAATGCATCCATGCTGTTATTACCATAAATTTCTCCAGCGACTATGTATATTGTGGTAGTGGAAGGATACCCCATGGCCTTGAGGAATAGGGCTGCCTCCCTCGGGGACATCGGGCATCCTCCTTGGCGTCGCCGTTCTTTGCTATCTATCTCCTTCTCCTTCCAATGCTTGACACTGTACCTCATAACGCGAAGCTCTTCATCCTCTGCTTTGGAAAGATTGTGGCTGCATCCAGTGAATGCAAGCATGTCTTTCTCATATCTGCAGAAGAGATCAATTTAGTGAGTTCATCCATAACTGTGTCATAACTGTTTAGAAGTTCAAATTCTAGCAACTTTTGGCATTTTTTAACCACAAGTTGCTAGTTACAATTTTTAGTGTGTTTGGTAAAGCAAGTAGTAATTTTTATAAATTTTTAGCAGCTTATTGTAACTTTTAGCAATTTTTAGTAACTTTTGGCACCTTTTGGCAATTTTTAATAACTTTTGACAACTTTTGAGTTGAGCAAAATAAAATTGATATTTTGCCAATCACCCAAGAAAAAAACTTCGGTAGTTTTTCACTAAAAATTGGTTGACAAACGGTGCCTAAGACTTTGTTTGACAAGTGGATTTCTTCGGTTCACGAACAGAGAAAAAAAAATACACCTTAACGGATGTGATCTTAAATATATAGGTACCTCAAGTGGAGGGCAAGATATGGCTCACTACCATTCCTTAGTCTATTGACCAGTTTATGCCCCAGCTCCTCAATCTCTCTTGTGTATCGGATAGCCACATAATTGGCACGGCACCTGAGCCTCTGAATTGAGCCTGCAAGACCATTATTTGCGAGTCGTGAATCAGTATGGGTAAACTTGATCACCTTGTATTCCTTCAACAACTCAACCATCTCTCCTCTATAGTAACTAGCCTGCACATGAAGAATATAATTAAGATGCAGTTCCATTTAATGAAATCGAATAGAATTGATGAGCACAATTATTATCCGGACCTTGGACCAAGAAACGGGAGCCTTAAGAAGGGGCTCAATTTCCGCAAGGCTTGGTGGCAAAGACTCGACAATCCCAATATCATCTTTTAAAACTTCAATGAAGTGTTTCCAATCAAAAATATCCTTAAAATCACTGCAATAGAAGTTTCGGAAATTACTTAAACATCATACTAAGAATGAAAACCTATCTCATCTAACATGGATAAGGAAGCATTACCTTGGATCTGTCCAAAAGGAATCATGATCAAGAGAAGGAAGAACCAATGTGGCATTCATAATCTTAGCCACAGCAACCATATCACAGATCTGAAAATGAATCACTACAGAGATTTAGGCAAAGACTAAACTTTGGAACTCTGGAAATAATAGGTAAAGCATAACTGAACGCATTAATTTAGCCAAATTTGATACTTAACCCCCGTCCTCATTTGGTTCAGTCCGCCATTGGCATGAACTAAAATATAACCATTGGTTGCAGAACCCGTCCCTGAAAGAATTTAGACGAATATATCAAGCGATGATCGATTTACTGAGATTCACCAAACGGAGGAATAGCAGAAGCAGAACATAATTCACCAAACAGAGGAATAGCAGAAGCAGAACATACTTATTTGGTTCCTATGCCGCGCAATACACTGATAAAAGCCATCGCTCATTGGTTTTCTCCAAATTTCTGGTTCCTGTAAACAGAAAACAAAATAGAAGTCTATTAGAGTGGCAACAATATTACAAACTAAAAGTTTGACATTTTTAGGTGTCAAAGTAGGACTATATTGAAAGTCTAGTATTCATTAGCAGCCCATGAGTAATGCACTTGGGAAACCAAAAGAAATTGTTAATAACCCTAATCTGAGAATAGTAAAATTCCAGTCATATATATTCATATAAAAGTCAAAACAAACTGCATCAAAGGTGTCTCAGAAAATGTAAAAAACCAAAGGCAAAAAAGGGTTATTGCTTCCAGCTAAAGACTAGAAATCCAACCCAACTTTCCAATGATTACCTTGGTCAGAGGTAAACTACAAAGCAGATAAGTTCTGCCGCCAGACTGGTTTGTTTGTTGTGGGTCAAATAAAGAACAAAAATCAAAACCAACTGTTCCAAAAAGAAAAAATAATTAAACAAGAAATATTTTATATAGGGGTTTTGGATTTTCTTTTGGAATTAGAATGCAGTTGCTTCCTATTTGTAAGGTACTGGAAAAAAGGTATCCAGGAAAATCCCCTGATCCTCTGTTTGGATGCTGAGAAAAAAAGAATTAAGAAATATGTAACGGAAATTGGACTTTTTATCCCCAGGCCAGTAGGGAATTTGAACCAAATTAAAACTCATACCGGTACTATATGGTTATTTGGTTTAAAAATTTAATAATGGTTTCAAATTTTCCCGTTAATTTTTCCTCGGTTTTCTCAGAAACAAACAGGCAAAAATCAATGGGGAGAGGAAACAGCTACCGGGTACTTCTCCAATAATCCCTTGGACAAGACAGAGCGGGAGAATGACTCAACATCAGAGACAACCTTCTGAGCCAAAACCCAATCGTCCTTGAACAACGTCTGACGAATCAAGAGCCCTTGTTGGTCTCTCGACTTCTTCCCATTCACAGCCTCCACATTGCTGCTACCTACCATTAAAAACGAGACCTTCACAAACACCGACACCACCACCATCGTCATCAGCGCCACGAAAATCGTACGGCCCACATTTTTCCTCGCAATCGCACAAGCCCCCGACACCACGCAACGCCCCCTCTTTCGCAGCGACGACGAATATCGGATATGTCCGCCGCCACCACCACCATTGTTGCTATTCGAATCGTCGTCTTCGTTATCGTCAACTCCATTCGACGCGTAACAATCTACGCCCTTCTCAGCGTCCATGAGATCCGCAACGCGGCGGCGGTGGGTGGTGGGCCCGTGTAGTATGGGACTGCCGTTGCAGGAGTTGGTAGTGGTGGTGGCGGCGCCACCGCCTGACATCGGCCGTCAGTCAAAAACGGAAAAAAATGAAGACAAAGAAGAACAAAGAGAGAGCCAGAGAAAATCTCTGTGATTCGACGGCGAGGGAGATTTTTGGTTGAGAACCAGAACCGTTCCTTTGCCAATTCCGTGGGTGTCGGTGCGCGTATCTGCTGGCTTGTTTTATTTTCTCTCTCTAAAAGTACATATTTTCTCTCTCTTCTATCTCTATCTCTCTCTATGTATATGTGTATAATACGTATCGCAAAGACGAGGGTCCGAAATACAAGGCGAGCAGGGAGGTTAATCTGGTTACGGGTGTGAAGTTCGAAGCTCTGCGTGCTGGTCTCTCCCGTCCCACGAAAGAAAGATCGTAGTACTAGAGATAGAGAGAGAGATATATATATAGAGAGAGAGAGAGAGAGAGAGAGAGAGAGAGGGAGGGAGAGTCGTGTTTAGCATATAACTAAAGGGAAGTAATTGAAGTGCGGGAACTAAGGAAATTTTTAACCTTCTAAAAAGTGAGGTTTGGAATCTCTCCCAATGGAAAATTCAATTTGGGCACTGTTTGGCAACGCAATTTTTAATGAAAAACTACCTAAAATTACTCTTTGAGTATTTGATCAAATATTATTTTTGTCATTTTTTTACTCAATAGCTTGTTTAACTTAAAAATTATCAAAAATTATTAAAAAATGTAAAAATTATCAAAAATTATTAAAATTTATTAAAAATTTTATTAAACATTCAAAAAATTGTTAAAATTTACTACTTGCTTTACCAAAGTAACAAAAATTGCAACTAACAACTTTTGACAAAAAAAAAAAATTACTAAATTTTGAATTTCCGAATATATCTCACTCTATGACTATCTAAAATAAATGATCATATTAGTATTTAATTTTTAAAATTCAACAACATTTAATAAGTAAATAATAATTATATATTTTTAAAAATAAAAATATGTTTTTATTTGAGTTCTAAATTTAGACCCCATTTGAAAGTGCAATTTTATGCAAAAATAATCAAAAGTTACAAAGTTAATGTTTGGTAAAATACTAATTTTTATTTTTTTTTTTCACTATGCTACAGTATTTTGCTTATTTGAGCTCTACATTTAGACCCCCGTTTGGAAGTGCAATTTTATGCAAAAATAGTCAAAAGTTGTAAAGTTAATATTTGGTAAAACACTAATTTTTGCCTTTTTTAACTCTGCTACAGTATTTTGTTTTACTCAAAAATTATCATAATTTTTACCAAACACGCAAAAATTGCCAAAAATAAAGTTGTCAAAATTTGTTAAAAATTATTATTTGTTTTACTAAACACACCAAAAATTATAACTAACAATTTTTGGTTAAAATTTACCAAGTTACAAAAATTTGTGCCTACAAATGCCCCTTACAAATTATAAGTTGTTTGTTCATTTTAAAAAATAATAAGATCTTTTTTTTGCATAAGAATTCAGCGAAAATTCTATGATAATTTTTTTAATTGATTATGAGGTCATTTAATAACAAAAAAAAATAATTTTGTATCAATTTTTAACACGCGCTACTTTAATGTGTCAGTTGGGTGTTTGATAAAAAAAGATTATAAAAAATAAAAAAATAAAAAAATTGATAAAAGTTAAAGAATGTTAAAAATTTTTGATAAAAGTTAAAAAAATTATTATAATATTTGGTAAAAAATAGAAAAATGAGTAATTTTTTTATTTTATTTTATTTTTTATTTTTGGACCAAACAGGCGGTGTATGTGAAGTGAACACAATTAATTCATTTTCCTAGCACACATTCCTAAAATGAAACTAAACGCCATTCCAAATATTAAATGAGAGTATCCATGTCTAGAATTTATTTTTAGCAAATTAAGGTCATGTTTAGAACATATATCTGTGAATGGGAAGGAAAAGTAAAGAAAAATGTTAAGAAATTAAAATAAAATAAAAAATTTTAATTTATTTTATTTTTTTATTAAGTTAAAAAATAAGATTAAAATAAATAAAATATTTATCAACAAATTTTAATTTTTACTTAAAATGTGTTTAGCACATTAAATTTTAATGAAAATTTATGAAAATTTCTAAAAATTTTTAAAAGTTATTCATTTTTTCTCTCACTGTATGAATTATAAACTCGTAATTTATCTTATTTTATCTCATTTTTATCACTCTAAACACACTTGTAATTAAGCATACAAAAATTACATAAATTTAAATTTTATTTTTCTATCTTTTTTTTGTGCACAAATTCATGTTTAAATATAGCATAAATGATTCTACAATTTGGCACTTCGGGTGTATAACTGAGGGATGTATTGACCAATGCGAATTCGGCATTTGGGCGGATAACTGAGAGGAAGCTAGCTGGGCATATGCATCCATGCATTGTTCAATTTGGGGATAAATTTTAGCAGAGGGGGTAAAATTTAAATTTAAAAAAAAAATAAATAAGTGAAATATAACTCTTTTTGAAAGTCTAAATTTTAACCAAAAAAATTAAATTTTTATTTCACTGCACAAATTATAAAATAAAAACTTTTATTCATTTTTATTAATTTTTTATTAGAGTGTGTTTTGGAAGCACAAATTTTAACTATTTTTAATTTTTTTTACCAAAAGTTGTTCATTATAATTTTTTATTTATTTTTAGAATTTTTAATAACTTTTTTCCAACTTTTGGATATATAGTAAAATTTTTAACGATTTTTAACAACTTTTAACAATTTTTAGTAAATTTGAATAGTTTTTGAGTTACGAAGTTAGTATAACTAAGCAGAAAATTGGTGGTTTGCTAAATACTTCAAAATCAAAAATTAGTAATTTTTTGTTAAAAATTATGCCTCTAAATTCTGTTGGTAGTAAAGCGGGTATTTCAGGAATCATCAACTAATTGTAGTATTTTTTTTTATTTGTTATTTTGAATTTTTAATTCTTTTATTTATTTTTTAACTGAAAAACAAAATAAAAGTAGTATCTAAAAAAAAAAAGGCAGATTTTATCAAATAAGTCGGCGGGGTACAAACAGAGGAGAAATTTAATTCGGTGCATCTAATGATCACATTGATGTGTTGGTTGGGGCACCCATCTGCTACTTTCGATCCCCTTCCCTCAAATGTCAAAGTTTCAACCACATTTTCAACGCTACAAAACAGCGAGAGCCAGTGTGGAGCACAAACTTTTTCCAATAACAATTTTTTAACTTTCTTTAACTGCTTTTAATTTTCTCAAAATTTTTTAACGTTTATAAATTTTTATTAAATACATAACTTTTTTAAAAAATAACACGTGATAATAGTAAGGTAAAAGTTAAAAAAAAAAAATTTACTTTTTTAGTGCTTCAAATAACCGTAGAATGCCTTCGGTGCACTCAAAAGAACCACACATTTTCTTTTTTGCTAAGGTGTGTTTGGTGTTTTATAATTCTTTAAAAATCTTTAAAAACATTTGAAAATTTATAAAAATTATTTATTTTTTATTTCACTGTACAAATTATGAACTCATAACTTATCTCATTTTTTTCACTCCAGACACCCCTTAGTCACTTTTATTCTTTTAATAGGAGTATAAAAAAAAAAACGTACATTCACTTTTTATTTGATGTAACCCGTAAACTTATTTGCGACAACAAACGAATTAAATATTTAATAAATAATTTTTGAACAAGCTTGTTCTATCCATTTGATTAAGTAAATAAATAAATTTAAACGTATTTTTCAAATTTAGTAAATAATCAATCAAAATCGTACTTAAGTAAAAATAAATTCAACTCGGTAAAATTCATAAGCAAACTCATTTATAACTGATGAACATATCTGTTTAGATATTTGTCAACATATTTATATAATTAAGGCGCATTTGATACAGTAATTTTTTGCTGAAAGTCTTTGAAAATAAGTATTTTACTGCACAAATTATAAACTCATAATTTATCTCATTTTATTTTATTTTATTTCACTTTTTATCACTCTAAATACATTCTAAATTAACTAAAATTACTTTTAAAGTTTTAACGATAATGACTTAGGTTATTATGCCAAGTGTTAGTTAAATAATTTTCATTATGTTAGAAGGGAATTTTCCCATAGTAGCATCTTATCCTTCTAAGAATAGAAAAATTAAATAGTGTAATATAAAGTAATCATTATCGCTTGTGATCAAATCGAAAGCATCAACCTAACCACTCTGATTGAACAGGAAACGAATTGCTTCATTTGACGTTTTTCTAGGGCCACTGAGGGCAGCCGACGTTCACATTAAGCGTCACTATTTATTTAATTTTAGGAAAAATAGAGCTTTCCAAGCTTTAATTCCCATTCCCACCCTCAAAAGGGCAATTAGACTTCGACGCTCTTTTTTTACGACGTTTCTTTTAGAAGAAGCATTTATTTATATACATACACATATAGCAACATATACGCACATGACAGTGGCGGAGCCAATAATTCTCTCTAGCTGTGATGTCAAATCTTTCTTAGTGATCTAAATAAAAGTTTTTCTAAGTGTAAAATTGTTTTTACTTGTGATGTAAATTTTTTTCTAATTTTAAATAAAATTTTACTTAAATATTAAATTTTTTTTAAGTGTATATATACAAATAAAATATATATATATATATATATATATATATATATATTTAAATTTCAGATGTGATAGCCGTCTACTCTCTGCTGGATGTGGCTCTGCCCTGCTCACATTTAAAAAAGAAAAAAAAAAAGAAAAGAAAAGGGGAGAGGGGGAAGAAGGGTGAAGGAAGCACTCATAGTCAACTAAGCAAAATAGGCATTATATATATATATATATATATATCCATAAGTGGGTATATATGTATTTATCATTATCTACATAAACGCAATTTGGCTTATGAAATCCAAATTTTGAGCAGACATGGGTGCATTATTATTATTTATGATTAATTTTTCTCATGTCATACCTTGTGACAGAGTTAAGAGGATGAATTGCCCACGCTTCATGATCAGAAAACGTAGAATTGGATAATTGTTGCACACCTTTCTGCTTTTAGAGATGAGTGTAAGGGAAATCTTTCAGCGCATGGTGATGGTTTTAGGCCAAATAGGGAGAATTTAGCACAATTAACTGAAAATTTGTAATTCAAGTTATTCGATCTTCACGGGCCGGCTCGCTGGCATGTATTTATCTATCCATGGTGTTCGGCAGCAGAAATTACCGCCGGAACTGCTGACCACGCCAACCGGAAATGCAATCGCCGACCTGCCGAACAAAGACAGAAAGAAAGGTGACGGCCGGAGAGGAGGTCTCAGGCCGGAAAACCCTCCGATGATTAAGTCAGCAGTTCCGGCGGTAATTTCTGCTGCCGAACATTTGGCGCCCACCGTGGGGCTCGTTGTCTAGCCCATCATCGTATTCACTAGCTCTTTTCTTGTTTCTTTGTTAAGTCTCCAGTATTTGTCCACATAATGACCTCAGGAGGAAACACTACCCCACCACCATCTCCACGGGCAGGAGACACTTCCACTCCTGCCAAAACTAAAGGGAGTGCGTTGGTTATCCGGACTCCAGGTCTGGAGTCCGCCCGGAAAAGAAAAACGGAGGATCCTCAGGTATTGAAACGGAGAGAAGAGCTGATGGCTAAGGCCAGTGAAAAGCAGGCAGAACTGGAGGAGATCCTGCTGGAATTGAGTAAGGAAAAGGGAAAACCCCCTGCTAGCCATGCTGCTGATTCTGGTCAATCCGACTCAGAATCTGATGAAGGTTACGATGCTCTTTACGAGGACCCCATTGATGAGGATGACGGGGACACCCATGAACAGAAGGAGGTGCGCTCTCGCTCGCGACGTGATGTCTCTCCTTTCAGGAAGGACTCGCGCCGCGCCAAACCGGTCGCAAAACGTGACGTGAGATCCGATGTTGACGCGCCCATCAAAGCGCATCACCAAAGGAATCTCTCAAAAAAGATGCTGGAGGCGTATTCAGAGGAGGCGGATAGCTCGGACAAAGAAGAGCTAACCTTAAAGCGTAAGAAAGCGGGAAAGGCAAAGATGGAAGACTGGGGGCAAGCAGAGGAATGGAGTGCTCAGGGCCAAAGCACACGAATGATGGCAAGGAAAGCCTTGGGGCGAATCTCTGCCTCCCCATTCGTCGATGAAATAATTGATGCGGAGCCTCCGGAGAAATTCCAAACTCCGAGGCTTAATCTCTACGATGGGAGAACTGACCCCCTGGCCCACTACCGTCATTACATGCAGGCCATGACGTTATGGAGCAGTAACGACCACCTCATGTGCAAAGTATTCCCTTCTAGTTTGGGGGATACAGCGCTTCAGTGGTTCCATAAACTGCCCCCTGGCAGTATTCAGTGTTGGCAGCAACTGGCGGAGGAGTTCGTTACCCGGTTTCTGGCTAACACAAAACAGCCTAAAACCGCTGACGCTCTCCTCACAATGAAAAGAAAGTCCGGGGAATCATTGAGAGATTATTCCCGCCGTTACCTGGAGCTCTACAATGAGGTGGGAGAATGCTCGGAGCAATTGGCGGTCACCTCGTTCAAATTGGGGCTGCGGAAGGAGGATAGGCTGTGGCTCTCCTTGACCAAAAAGCCTGCAGCCAACATGTCCGATCTTATGTGCCGAATCGAGAAATACGCCAAGGTGGAGGACGAGACACAGCCGGCCGAGCAGAAAGAAAGGAGATCCCAGGGCCAGACAAGAGAAAAAAGACGGGGAGACGGCCGCCGATTCATTGACGAGGGGAAGTCAGTCTTCGAAGCGGTTAATACGGTGTTCAAAGAGCCAATCTTCAAGATCCTTCCCCAAATAAAAAATAAGCCATATTTCAGATGGCCCGGAAAGCTGTCGGATTTCCCTGGAAAGGAGAATTCCAAAAACTACTGCGCGTATCATCAAGACAAGGGACATCGCACCGGAGCCTGCCGATCGCTACGACATCATTTGGAGGAATTGGTGCGCAGAGGCCACCTTAAAGAGTTCGTCGATGAGGGCAGAACCAGAGAAGCAGCCCCACAGGATAGAGAGCCAAGGAGGCAACGAGAAGAGACTGCCGAGGAGGAGGCAGCCGAAGAGGCACAACCCCCACCAAGGGCCAGGGCGCGCAGAGATGTCCCGAGACCTGCAGTCATCCACGTGATTCATATGGAACGACGACCCCAGAGTGTCATCAATCATGCCCCTAACCCACCAAGCAAAGAAATTTTGGGTGTCGCGGGTCAGCCGAGCAAGCGCCCAAGGACAGCCGCCATGGAGGAAATCACTTTTTATGAAGACGAGCATCCTGGTGTTCAGCTGCCGCACAATGATGCCCTAGTGGTCACTCTGGGCATGTTTAATTCAGAAGTAAGGAGAATCCTGGTAGATGCAGGAAGCTCAACAGAGGTTATGTTCCTGAGCTTATTTAAGAAGCTCGGACTAACTGAAGAAGATCTGGAACCGGCAGAATGCCCACTCATAGGATTCAATTCTGCTCCTGTTTGGCCTCTGGGCAGAGTTGTCATTCCTGTCCGCGTGGGTCCGGTGGAGCAAGAGGTTGAGTTCACCGTTGTGGATTCCCCTTCTTCCTACAATGCTATAGTAGGGAGATCGTGGATTCACGCTCTGAAGGCGATCCCCTCAACCTACCACCAAGTGCTGAAGTTCCCCTATTGCGGGGAAGTGATTTCTATTTTGGGGGATCAGAATACCTCCCAAAAGTGTTTCTCTGCAGCTTTAAAGTCCAAAACGATCCCCGAACAAGTCCAGCTGGCGGAACTACCCGAGGACACACCAAAGATCGATGATGTCGGTGGTGATCCGCAGATGAAAGCAACAGAGGGTTTGGAGAAATATCAAATCGGCCCGGTTGAGGATGATAAATTCTTCCTGATCGGCACCAACCTGAACGCCGAGGAAAAACTAGAGCTGACGGAGATGCTTTTGAAGAATATCGGAACGTTCGCCTGGACTCCACACGAAATGCCAGGCATTTCCCCCGAAGTCATAACTCATAAGTTGAATGTGAATCCGGAGGTAAAGCCCGTGGTACAAAAAGCAAGGCGATCAGCTTTGCAACACGCAGAGGCTGTCATTGAGGAGGTCGGCCGACTGTTAGAGGCGGAGGCCATTCGGGAGGTCTCATACCCGGAGTGGTTAGCTAATACGGTCGTGGTCAAGAAGAAGAATGGGAAGTGGAGAGTTTGCGTAGACTACACAGATCTGAACAAGGCCTGCCCTAAGGATCCATTCCCTCTGCCAAAGATCGACCAACTCGTTGATTCTACTGCTGGATGTTCCAGGATGTCGTTCCTGGATGCCTATAGGGGATATCACCAAATCCCCATGTTCGGCCCTGATGAGGAAAAAACTTCTTTCATAACCCCGCGAGGCATATACTGTTATAGAGTTATGCCATTCGGGCTGAAGAACGCTGGAGCCACCTATCAACGGCTGGTTACAAAGATATTCAAAAAAGACCTCGGGCAGACGATGGAGGTCTACATTGATGATATGGTGGTAAAAAGCAAGGAGCCGAACACGCACCTCCAACATCTCCAACATGTTTTCTCTACCCTTGATCGGTATGGATTAAAATTAAATGCTGCCAAGTGTGCGTTCGGAGTTGGCTCGGGTAAATTTTTGGGCCACTTGGTGAGCAGAAGGGGAATTGAGGCTGATCCCGAGCAAATACGTGCCATCCAATCTGTTTCGCCCCCGCGCACGAAAAAGGAGGTACAGAAGCTCACAGGGATGGTGGCGGCACTCAACCGGTTTATTAGCAGATCATCCGACAAGTGCCGGCCATTCTTTAGGCTGCTCAAAGGGGCCAATAAGATGCAATGGGATGCTGAGGCGGACGCGGCACTGGAAAAACTTAAAGAATACCTGACAACTGTCCCAATATTGTCAACACCGCAGCTGGGGGACATTTTGCAGCTATATCTGGCAGTCTCAGAGCATGCAGTCAGTGCCGTCTTGCTGAGAGAGCAACAAGGGAAACAGCATCCTATTTATTATGTGAGCAAAACGATGCAAGGAGCAGAGACCAGATATCTGCCCCTAGAAAAGTTGATCCTGGCACTAATAATGGCATCCAGGAAGCTAGCCCATTATTTCCATGCACACACCATTCAAGTTGTCACCGATCAGCCAATTGGCCATGTTTTAAAGAGGGCTGATGTATCGGGCCGACTAGCAAAGTGGGCAGTTTCCCTTGGGGCATTTGACATAAAGTTCGTCCCAAGAACCGCGATAAAGGCTCAGGTCCTGGCCGATTTTGTAGCGGAATTTTCGTCACCAGCCTATGGTCAGACAAAAGAACTATGGCATGTTGAAATAAAGTCTGCCCCGGCCGAACATAGTGATGCCGAACAAACTTGGCAAATCGAGGTTGATGGGTCTTCGACTAGAAAAGGAGGCGGCGTAGGCATAGTTCTGACTACACCAGAGGGCGTCTCAATAGAGTATGCAATAAAACTCGAGTTTGAAGTCACTAATAATGAGGCGGAGTATGAAGCTCTCCTGGCTGGACTCGACATTGCTCGGCGCCTGATGGCAGATAATATCGTAGTAAGGACTGACTCTCAGTTGGTTGCTAACCAGCTAAAGGGTGAGTATGTGGCTAGAAGCGGAAAGATGGCAGAGTATCTAGAAGCAGCACAGAAGAGAATCGAAGGCTTCAATAAGGCTAGCGTGGAGCTCATTGGCAGGGATCATAACGCTCATGCTGATGCACTTGCAACGCTAGCTGCCTCTTCTCGACTAAGGCTAACTGACCAGGTCTTTATGGAAGTCATAAAAAGGCCGAGCATAACGAAAGACGTAGAGGTAATGTGTGCTGACCCAGCCCCATCTTGGATGGATCCAATCATCGCTTACTTGAAGGACGGAACACTTCCCGAAGATAAAACAGAAGCAAAGAAGCTAAGAATAAAAGCCACCAGGTTTTGGCTCTCACCCGACCAGAAGTTATACAAAAAGTCATTCACAGGCCCCTATCTCCTTTGTGTTCATCCCGATAAAGTGCAAGACTTTCTTTACGAGCTTCATGAAGGTGTCTGTGGAGCACATACTGGGGGCAGATCACTGGCGCACCGAGCAATCACTCAAGGGTATTGGTGGCCCAAGATGGGATATGACGCTCAGGCCTATGTTCGGAAATGCAAGAAATGTCAGAAGTTCGCTCCCATTCCTCATCAACCGGCCCAGGAACTCAGCCCGCTTACCAGCCCTTGGCCGTTCGCTCAGTGGGGACTTGATATTGTGGGGCCGCTGCCTTCCGCTTCAGGAAATAGAAAGTTCTTAGTGGTCGGCACCGACTACTTTACTAAGTGGGTGGAAGCAGAACCCCTAGCCCACATCAAAGATGCCGATACCATCCGATTTATTTGGAAGAACATCATTACCAGGTATGGCATCCCTAGGACACTTATTTCCGACAATGGGACGCAATTTGACAGTGCCCCGTTTAGGGAATATTGTTCTAGATATGGAATCAAGAATGTTTACTCTACACCTGCTTACCCCCAAAGCAATGGTCAAGCTGAAGCTACAAACAAAGTCATTCTCAATGGGATTAAGAAAAGACTGGAAGCGGCAAAAGGAAGATGGGTGGATGAATTGCCATCAGTACTGTGGACCTACCGAACAACCCCTAGAAGATCAACCGGAGAATCTCCCTTCTCTCTGGCTTACGGTGTCGAAGCCGTCATACCCTTAGAAGTTGGCCTCCCGAGCATCAGAACTCTATCATTTGACAGAGGGGAGAATGATCAAGCTACGGGAATAAGCCTGGATCTAATTGATGAAAGAAGGGAACTGGCAGCACTAAGGTTAGCCAACTACCAGCAAGAGACAAGGAAGAAATTCAATAAAGGGGTCAGACGTAGAGAATTCCGTACTGGCGATTGGGTGCTGAGAAAATTGATGGGAAGCAGGAAAGATCAAACTGAAGGAAAGCTAGGAGCTAATTGGGAAGGACCATTCACCGTCTCTGAGGTGCTCGGCAATGGTGCCTACAGGTTAATTGACTTGGAGGGAAAGCCAATCAAAAGACCGTGGAATATAGCCCATCTAAAGTTGTACTATCATTAATTTTTTCTTCACATTTGTTGACTAAAGACTTTGCATGTATATTGAAAAGCAATTCTCTTTATAAAGCAAAAGCAAACTCAAAAGCTTGAAGATCACTTTCTGCTCAACAAAAAGATGCCATATCACTTTGGATGGTGGCATCGAAAAAGTCAGGCTCGGCTTCCCGAGCATTGATACGGAAAGAATGCCCCATCTCCATCGATGTTGACACAATCTTGGTTTGTTTATTGACCAGGAAAAGCTCTTTAGACCGAGATTCAATTCCTCGGTCTTCTGAAAAGAATTATCAAAAGAAACCACGCTCGGCTTGCCCAGCGTTGGTACAATCTTGGTTTATTTATTGACCAGGAAAAGCTCTTTAGACCGAGATTCAATTCCTCGGTCTTCTGAAAAGAATTATCAAAAGAAACCACGCTCGGCTTGCCCAGCGTTGGTACAATCTTGGTTTGTTTATTGACCAGGAAATGCTCTTTAGACCGAGATTCAATTCCTCGGTCTTCTGAAAAGAATTATCAAAAGAAACCACGCTCGGCTTGCCCAGCGTTGGTACAATCTTGGTTTATTTACTGACCAGGAAATGCTCTTTAGACTGAGATTCAATTCCTCGGTCTTCTGAAAAGAATTATCAAAAGAAACCACGCTCGGCTTGCCCAGCGTTGGTACAATCTTGGTTTATTTACTGACCAGGAAATGCTCTTTAGACTGAGATTCAATTCCTCGGTCTTCTGAAAAGAATTATCAAAAGAAACCACGCTCGGCTTGCCCAGCGTTGGTACAATCTTGGTTTATTTACTGACCAGGAAATGCTCCCTAGATTGAGATTCAATTCCTCAGTCTCCTGAAAAGAATTATCAAAAGAAATCCTATCAAAAGAAGTCCATGCTCGGTTTGCCGACCATTGGAGCAGAGAGAACCCACATCATTTTTGATGGTGGCCCAATCTTGATTTATTCATCGACTAGAAACGATTTTTTCAAAAAAATCAAGATTCGATTCCTTGGTTTGTTAATTGGAAGCAAAAGAAGCATGTTCTAAAGAGTTCAACGCCAATATCAACATAATGGTACACATTTCGCGATGCTCGGCATGAGACTAAAAAGCGAAGATTTATCAGAAGATAGTTACCCCCGTTATTATGAGAAAGAGGACAGCCGAACTTATCGAGGTATGTGAGATTTATTAAAGTTATGCCTCTTTAACAAAAGCTTGAAGTTATTTTATGAAAAGCAAATTACTACATGAGCTTGTTACCTTTGAAGGGTTTACTATTTAAAGTATTTTTGCTAGAAAGTGTGGTTGCTCGGCAAAGTGGTACAAATACAGACACCATACATATTCAATATAAAGCATAAAATATACAAATGGAAGGACAGATTGTTAAAAGGAAACAATTCAAAAGCTTTCATTACATGCCTTAGAGTTCGATTACAATACATTTTACATAACTATTAATCAAAGAAGATATCCTAAATCTAAGATGAGACATTAACATTTGTTGTAAGGGTTTGTAGCTATTTCGTGGGAGAAAACGTCTAGGTACTCCTGGGCTGCGCTCCTTATAATTCTGTCAGCAAACCAGTTAAGGCATTCTTCAATCAATTCATCGGCAGTTCTAAAGAGACAAAGACAGAAAGAAATAAAACAAAATTAGGCAGAAGTCAAACTGCTTTCATTCACTTGGAGTTAAAAGTTTTATATTACATCCAAAAAGAAAATAAAAATAAAAATTTATACAAGAAGGCTCACTTCTCTCCTCCCTTAGTGGGATCTCTCTCCACTACTAGATCAATCTGTCCAGGCGCCTGCGAGATGTCCTTCTGGGCACTGTCCACCTCAACCTCTCCCTCCTCAATTGTTTCTTCGGCAGTATGAATTGAGGGAGTTTGAGGTGGACGCTCAAAGCTGAATTGGGGAATTGGGCGTTCTGGATCAGGATAAGGGACTTCCTTGTATATTGGGTTGGTGGGATCAACGTTGTTCTTCTTCATTGCAGCCTCCCAACCCTCAAGAAAGAAGTCGTTGTGAGCATCCCTCATCTGATCCACGCAATCGTTAATCTGGGCTTCCACCTCAGCTTTGGCTTTGTCCTCGGCTTCTTGGAGGGCAGCTTCCTTCTCTGCCAGGGCTCGAGTCTTCAGTGCAAGTTCTGCCCGAAGTTTAACAAGCTCCTGCTTTGATCTTTCTTGCTCGGCCCTGGAAGCCTCCAACTCCTTAATGAGTAACTCCTGCCCAGTCTTTATGGAGGACAACTCAATCTCGGCCGTGGAAAGTTTGCCCTTGACCACTAAAAGCTCCTCGTCTTTATGATTTAGGATCTTATCCATTGACTGCACACGAGCTATGCTTCCAGCAACTTGGCCAAGGGCAGTGTTGAGTTGATGCTCAATCTCTTTATTTTCGTCCTGAAGCTGACTCTTCTCTTTTGCCAGAGCGTCATTGCTGGATTGGAGATTTTTATTCTCCTTCTCCAAGGACCTCACGCTTGATTTCAACTCCCTTATTTCTGTTTTATCCAGCTCGGCTCTGGTTTCGAATGTTCGGCTCCTGGCAATCAACTCCATTGTGTGGAGAGAAGTCTGCAGAAAGAACAGAAAGTTAAGAAAAACTATAATAAGGAAAGGATTCACATAAAGGAATATTATAATACTTACAGAGATGATGTTCTTCATCAGAGTTTTGTGGATCTCCTCCGTCCTATTCTTCCTCGTATTAAGAACGTCCCGAGGAGGGAGGATACCCTTGAGATACTCCTCGGCGTGGTTGAAGGCAGTGTCTTGGATAGTGAAGGGACGGCCTTGAGGATGTTCGAGACTGGGAATGAGGATTTCTGGAATGAACGGAGGGGAGTCTCGAACCGGATTGGCCGGATATTCGATGGCTAGAGGCACGGGCCCAACGGGTTGAGCAGGTAACGGCTCGGAGGTTCTCGGTGGTGCGTCTTTCGTGGGTGGCACGACCTTGGGAGGTGCTGGCCCCCTCGCGGCGTCCTCCTTCGATAGCTTCGCCTGCTCGGCCGTTGGAGCCGCGTCCGTAGATTGTGTCCTGGCCCTCTTCGGCTCAGGAGGGCCAGATGGCCTCTTTTGAGCTGCCTCCTGCTCCTTCCCCTTCTCCATTTTGACCTTCGTTATTTGCTCGGCAGTAGAAGGAGCAGGGGCACTCCCCTCACCAGTCTTCCTCTTCCCAACGGCCTTTTGCTCGTCCGCCTTCTTCTTCTGGGCCTCTCCGGCCCTTTGCCCTTTTGCCTTAGCCATGGCGAGCTTCTTGTAATCGATCTTTGGGGCCATCACTTCTTCTTCTTCCCCTTCTGAATCTGAAAAGTAGTCGAAGGCAGGGGGTATCTCAACTTCTTCTTCTTCCTCTTCCTCCTCGTCCAAAAGAACAAGATGCCGCTTCCTCGGCTGTTCGGAAGGCTCAGGAACTGCAGCTCGAGGGGATTGAACTTGCTCGGCAACAAGTGGGATGGCGAATGGAGGGGGGCGAGTCCACCCTGGATGCCTTAAGGCGTAATAGTTCTCTTTCTCTTCAGCAGAAGCTCGAAACCACCACTGAAGACGCCTAATAGCCTCCGAAGTTGCGAAACCTTGAGGAGGGGCAATGAATGTCTGATGAGAAGGGGTGAAGTTGAACAAAATCGGAACTGCTCTGGCAAAGGGATAGAGATCTGGACCCCCGAGGAATTTGAACACCTCCTTCAAGTGGTCCTTGTCAGCACGAATGCCAGTAGCCCAGAACTTCTTTAACTGAACACCTGCACAGATATTAAATCAAACAGTTAGTATGCTTAGAAGTGAGGATAAAGAAGAATGAGAACTGGTAGGATTTGAAATCAACCAACCTGGGCCCAAAGAAACCCGAGGGACGATTGGAAAACGATCTTCGTCTGGATCGTGTGTCCAGTGACCTGTGACGACGCACAGGTCACTTTCCGACTTAATCGTATCAGGCAGCATGTGGACCAAGGCCTTTTCTGGTCGGGATTTCAGGTACCACCTGTTCTCATCCTTCCTCACCTTCTGGACTGAGTAACAGTAAAGAAGATCGTACTCGGATATGTGGAATCCGTATCGCCTGTTTATTTCTATCACCCCATTAACGATTCTATAAAAGTTATGGGTGAGGTTCCTAGGGCCAAGGTCCAGAATGCTCATCATAGAGCGAAGAAAGGGGTGTAGGGGGAACCTAAGACCACCTTCGGTGATTGCCACTATGGGGAATTCCCCTGTTTCACGCTCGCCTTGTTCGGCGAGCCTGATACCTACGTTCTGAGGAATCTGGTATTTCTCCTTGAAAATCCTAACCTTTTCCTCAGAACTTAGCTCGTTCGCGAGTCTACCCATAACGGAAAATTTGAAGAAAAAAGAGGATTAACTCACCGGAAATGAAGGACGACGGGAAGGGTGAAAGCTTGCGAAGACGAAAGCTCAGAGGAAAAGAAGCAAGGGAAATCTGTAGACTCAAATCGCAGACTGTAGACTCAACTCGCAGAAAAGAGGTAAGAGAAGACTAATCAGGTATATATGTATATGTGTATGTATCTCTGAGGGAAACCGAAGCGTTTCCAACGAAAAGGCAATGGGCGGTAAAAGTGGCATTTATTACCGCCCCGATTTTCAAATTTCTGACCATTCACGTTTTAACACCTCATATCTGGGAAACCGCGTAAGCGGCGCAGCAGCTGAAAAGCTGAAAGGGCACTGCGCGTGTCGTCACGAGGAGAGAGAAAAGTCCAATCAGATTTGATACGCGTCAGGAACATACTAAACGACAAACTGCGTAGGAGGGTTGAAGGATCAGGGAGGTAAGGTTATTCTGCTCTGCTACTCTGCTCGGAAAATATCTTTTCTCGACCAGAGTGGGGGCAAAATGTTGGGCATAATAATACCAAAGCTGTACTCTTGCCGAACATATTTAGTCCGGTGCCACGTGGCGCGGTGCCGAGCAAATTCACATAAGCCATTCAGTCATTTGCCGAGCACGTTCCGTTTGGACACGTGGCATCTCGCCGAACAACTGATTATTGGCACGAGGGTTCCACGTGAGTGATATACGTGAACACACGATTCAGAGTTAGCGTTCCAAAGAGTACCCTGAACCTCGACATCAATAAACAGTGTATTGCCACGCGGCTATAGCCGAGGATCTTGGGAGCTAGTTTGCTCGGCCTATCTGTTGACGGCTAGTAAATGTCGAACCTGGGACCCACAGCCTTTAAAGAGGGCTCGTGACCATAAATGCACCTTAGTTAAGATTGAACTGGGTACTTGTCTCTGGGGATGTAACTAAATCGGTCTATCTCGTCACGATTTGGTGGCTGATGTGACAGGAAGACAGTCTGACCCTGAAATTCCGGTTGTAATGCTGTGTTAAGCCGCCAGAAGCATTAAATGAAAGGCATGGTGTATTAATGAGGGGTCTGAGGCATTAAATGAAGGGGAAGAGTATTTAAAGCAAGGATAGAAAAGAGGGACACGGCAGTGTCGTAACGTCAAGTCGCAGGTATGCTTTAATCATCACTCAGACCACTATATATAGGATGTTCTGCTGAACCACAAGGGGAAGCTGACTAATGCCAACTTAAACTTTGACTCTTTTATTTCCATAAAAAACTTCTTTTGAGCGACTTGCTGACTTAATCATCGGAGGGTTTTCCGGCCTGAGACCTCCTCTCCGGCCGTCACCTTTCTTTCTGTCTTTGTTCGGCAGGTCGGCGATTGCATTTCCGGTTGGCGTGGTCAGCAGTTCCGGCGGTAATTTCTGCTGCCGAACACATGGTATATTATTAATAAAAAAGAAATCTAAAATATGCGGAAAAGCTCAGTGAAATCAATCATGTCACATTTTTATTAGGACATATAATTGTTTAAGAAAATTTTTAAAAATTACATCAGGTAGATCAGGGTATAAAATTAATCAAGGCACTGATTAAGCTTGTTTGAAGTTGATTTAATCATTGTACAAAACTAAACTAAAGTTTGGCTCAATAAACTAGTCCTTAGTAAATATATTGATTTGCTTTTGGGTGTGCTTGGAGTGATAAAAAAAGTAAAATAAGGTGAGATAAATTATAGGTTTTTAATTCATGTAATGAGATAAAAAAGATAATAATTTTCAGAATTTTTTTAGTAAACCAAACGCAGCCTTGATTTTAGTAAATAAAAATTCATGCTTGGACATATTCTAAAATTAAGAATTAAATTGAGTTGGTATTTAAGTGATATAGCAATTTTGACCGAGAAGTAAAAAAAAAATATGATAAATATAATATAAGAAGATAAATTTATCTATTTACTCAGATTGATATCCAATCCTATTGTTTTAGATTGGATTTCAAATTCTACATAAACTTTCAAATTTAAGTTATGAGATGAAATTAATCCAACTCATTTATTTTAGTTTCAAATATAAGAATTGATACTTATCAAATGAAATCAAATCCCCATCAAAAGTATCAACTATTCGAGTACAATTTAAAATAAATTCAATTGAAAGATAACTTAAATTTAACTTGAAAACTTATATAATAAAATAAACTTAAATTTTATTTTTTTAAATTTTTATTTTTATAAACTTATTAAGTTTAACAAACTTAATTTAAAAACTTTACTTTTTGATTTGATTCAATTCATTTACGTGACTTAATTTAGAACAACTACTTATCTACAATATAAGCTCATTTTACCTTTATAGATAATTTTATTATTGCACACACGTTTATCTTTTATAGTTTTTTTGGGTAGCCACGTGTAATAAGGCATTGAGCTAATATTCTTTATATGCGCATGTTGTAAACAATGTTGGCTAGGCTGGGCTAAATATTTTTTTCTTTTATATGGTACAAGACTACAAGTAGTTGTTAGCGCTTCGCGTGTACATTTTATTATACTATCAATAATGGAGAAGAAATTCAAGCATACAAAATTCTAATAATTTGGTAAAACTTTCTTTACAAGATATTTCAAATACAATTATATATATATATAATTCCTCTTATTACTAATAAATTAACTAAGGAAATCAAATTTCAATAAGCTAAATTAGCAGACCTAATGACACTTAATATATGTTGGTTTTCCTTAAAAAAGTTCAAATTTTGATTAATCTAAAATAACTTATTTATTAAATAAATAACTAGATTTATTGAAACAGTTAACTAAAACACCGGCGGAAATTTATTAATCACTTCTTTTTTAAGACATAAAAAAATCTAATATAAACTCAACCAAAATTTCATCTCATCTATTTTTACGGGAAAAAAGGTTCTAATAAACATAAAAATTAGAGAGAATGTTTAAAAATAAACATTCGAGCGATTCATTCCCTAAACCAAACTCTTAGAAAATGAATCTCTTTTAATTTGTGCCACACATACTGGCCCCTAAACATTTGCAGCGGTAAATCGCAGACTCGCGTACTGGCGGGAAATCAAACCCACACCTAAGAATTGGATACGGTTCGTCCAGTCAAGAAGGTCCGTCCTACCAACCTTTAATACGATTTGCGCCCAGAAGGCTGGCCCAAATTTTTTTGTTAGAGAAGAGACTTGAACTTGAGACCTTGGGATGGTAAGCCCCTAAGTCCTAACTCAAGACCATCCCATCTAACCCATTGGAGTTTCCTTACTTTGCAAATGTTATTATCACTAAACCTGAGCCACTAATATTCCGTTTGATATTCCAAGGAAAATAGTGATACAATGATCAAAATATTTATGTAATATAATATAGTTATACATTTTTAAACAAGTAAATTGTTCATAATGACTATTTTTTGTAAATTATAAACATCTACAACTAAACATTATCATGCTATAAAATATATATATATATATATATATATATATATATATATATATGTTTAAACTATTTTGAATTTTTTTACATATTTCTAGGAAGGTAACGGAGATATATTATGTAAATATTTTGATAAAAACTTATAATTCGACTGATGACTGGAGTTTTAAGAGTTAATAATATTTACAAATTAAGAGAAGCAACTATAAAAATATTTATAATATTGAAATTATTTGAAAGCTACTTGTACGTAGCCAAAAAATATAAGAGAGGTCTATATAATTTACTCTTGCTATTTTTATTGAAAAATGTCTTGATGAATTTGGAAACGTGAAAATTTTAGCTAAACCTACAAAAGTCATCACACTAAAATGAAATAATTTATTTAATTAATAAATATATTTATTTTTATTTTTTTAAAATATACATAATGTACTTAAAAATTATTAAAAATAATAATGAAATCGAATTGCGATTTAAAAAATATATATAAGATGAAAAATGAAAAGCAAAAAATAAGCTAAACTCTTTTGATTTACCAGTATTACTCAATTCGGGTTGATATTGATATTAACAATTCTTTTTTCTTAACTCTTCATAGTTGCCATTGGGCAATTTTCCAGTGTGGCACCAATTAGGGTTGGCATGGGGCTTAATATTAATTTCATGACATCGCTTTTGGAGACGTTAGTTTAAATTTTAACAGTTTAAATATATATATATATATATATATTTAATTAAAACATACTCAAATAAGTTCAAACCGTTAGAATTTTAATTCAACCATCCAAACAATTAATATCCTGAAGCTGATAATAAAATTACTATCAGCTTCCACTTTTATAGAAAGGAGTGTAGTGACCTTGAATTTGAATTTTTTATTTTTTCATAAATTTTTAAATTAGCGAGTCATTGGAGCCCTGAAAACTTTAAAAATTTATATAAATCTCTATAAAATTTAAAATTTTACTCACCACATAAATGTTAAGGCTACAATTTTATTTCAAGACTTAAGTTTTTTTTTTTTTTTTCCCATAACAATTAAGGCCATTATCTTTTAATCAATTGTAATATAGAGTATCAGTAATTATTTTATCTTTACAGTTTTATTAAATGGTCATTAAAATCTCATTTTATAATTAATTAAAAATTAGAATTTTAATTATTAAAAATTTTAAATCTTAAAATAAAATTTCAAACAAAATATTATGCAAAATTAATTCAACTCAACCTAGAATCAACATTTCACATATATTTAAAATGTGCTTGGCAAATGATGCTCCGGCTCAAATAGGAATGTTAATGGGACGGGTACATAAAGGTACTCGACTCGACCAAACTCAATAAAAACTTACTGGGAAATACTCTAATGGGATTGGAATGGATTTGAGATTGAAATTTAATACCCGTGTGGATTTGGGATGGGTTTAGGATTTGTCTGTAGGGTACCCGATACCCGATATTTATTTATACTTATAGGGTATTCGAGACCTGATACTTGTAAGGTACCCGTAAAGTACTTATTTAATAAAATAAATAAAATATATATTTACATATAATTTTATCCCTAAAATAAGATTTTTGAACTTCTTAAGTCAAGGTCATTTATGCTTTGTTGGCAGCTACTTTGGCCTTTGTTGAGATAATTCATTTGGGCTTGTTTAATTTATGATTTGTTATGTGTTATTTTCACATGTCATAGATTGTTTCGGCATCCCTAGTGGGTTTGGAAGTTTTTTATAAACTGTGATTCCTATTATACTGTTCCAACTGTATACTCCTATGTATTTTGTACATTTACTTATACTATTTATGGTATATTTCTTTTACCTTAAAAAAAAAAAAAACTGGGAGGTCATTTAACTAATGAATTTGTTCAATTTAATAAATTTAATATTTTTATCGCTTACTAATTTTTTTATTTTTTATCTCAAATTGGGTATTTAACGGATAATTTTGACCAATTAAACATAAACGGATTTTACGGATTTGAAATTCTAATTAAAAAAATAAATAAATTTAAAATGATAATGATAAGTAAAAATAAACGAGTTTAATAATGAAATTAAACGCAAGAACCCTGCCCCTTTTCGTCCCTAGGCCCAGATCAAATGGCCACGGATTTTCCTTCTCGCATTGCAATGCTGCCACCAGCGTTTTCGGTGATTTGTATTCAAATAAAATTACCAAAACGACACCGTTGTTGGGCCATTGCAGCCGCTGCGGCTAGGCGCAACTACAGGCCCCCTGTCGCCATGTACGATGGACAAATCATACACGATTCAATTCGTGTTGTCTACCTGTAGTTGGCGGGTGAGGGGGGCTGCAGTCACGTGCTAACTGCGGTGGCTGCAGTCGAGCGAAACGACACCGTTTTGGTCAAAAAACTTGCTGACACATGGTAGACGGAAAGGCTAAGTGCGGTGTAAAATAAATTATAAATAAAAATAATTAATTTTTATTTGATAAGGTTAAAAAATAATATAAAATAAAAATATTTTTAATATAATTAAGTAACTTTTAGTAATTTTTTAATATTTGGTAAAACAAATATAAATTTTTAATAACGTCTGACAATTTTTTATATGTTTAGTAAAATTTTTTGAAACTTTTAAATGAGATTAAAGTAAAATAATGATTATACTCTTTATTAATTCATCAAAAAATTGACGATGCCGTTTCACTCCGCTGCAGTCAACACGTGATTGCAACCCCCACTACAAGAAAATATGTTATAAATTAAATTAAAATAAAATTTATTTATATTTATATTGTTAACAAGTATATTAAAAATGAATTATTTATAAAAATGAATTATTTATAAAAATTAATTATTTTTATTTGTTTTATTACTCACTTAAAATTGCCAAAAAGTTACTTAATCATATAAAAATATTTTTATTTTATATTGTTAATAATCTTACGTGGCAGACTACCAATTTATTAATTTTTTGATGAGTTGGCGAGAAGCATAACCATTATTCCACTTTAATTCCACGTAAAAGTTTCAAAAATTTTTATCAAATACACAAAAAATTGTCAAACGTTATCAAAAATTTATATTTCTTTTACCAAATATTAAAAAGTTGCTAAAAGTTATTTAATTATATTAAAAATATTTATTTTATTTTATTTTATTTTTATTCTAATCAAATAAAAATTAATTAATTTTATTTATAATTTTTTTTATTTCACACTCAGCCTTTCCGTTTAATATGTCTCAGTAAAATAATAAGTTTTTAGACAAAACGGTGTCGTTTCATTCGATTGCAGCAGCTGCAGGCAACCCCCCTCACCCGCAGTTGGCAGTTTCTATTCGATTTTCCAACAATCAAAAAGTACAAAAGCCGACACGAAGGTTCTCAGAAATTTTTTATTAATTTTTCGTTAATCCACGCGTCGCCAACAGAATGCGTTACGTATGGACAACTCATCTTGTCGGTGCGCGAAGGAAGGCTGTCGTCAGCCATGCTCAGCGTGGGTCCGTCTGTCTGATGAGATATGACCACTGGCTCCGTCAACGGCCAACCACCACCACCTTTGGATTTGTGGGGTTATCCTAATTTTTTAAGCTTTTAATTAAATATTTTTGAATCAATTTAGTGTGAATTTGAAGTGATAAAAAATTAAAAAAAAAAGATAAAACGTGATTTTAGATAAAGAATGATGTTTGATATTTTTTTTAAATCGTGTTTTTTTAGATAAATAATGTCAAAATCGTTAGAACAGTTTCCTAAATTAGTTTTAACATATTCGAAAAAATGCCGTTCAATACTCTACATAGTAGTTCTTTTTTCTCTCTTTTGCATTAAACTATTAGAACGATTTTTCCAAATCTATTCTAACTGATTCAAAAAGTATATTCGGAGATATACAGCGCTAAAACCGTTATAATGGTTTTTCTAAATCTGTTCTAACGAATTCAAAAAAATTTCGTATAAAATAGTAATAATAGTACTCATTTGAAAGTTTTCGACTTAAAAATATGATTATAAAAAAAAATTTCGCACTCAATTAATTTTCTTCTAAATTTTTCAATTTTTAGCAAAATATTAAAATTTTTTGAAAGTAGTAAAAGTGGTAAAATATAAATGTGTAATAGATATTTTAGTGATTTATAGAGGTTGTTAGAGTTTTTTTTTTTTTAAGCAACATAAGAAATATATAAATAAACACCAACACATTTTCAAAATATTTTTCTCACAAATTAAAATTTAAAAATTGAGATTGATTTTTATTAGTTAATGAATGAATAATATCTTTTACAAACTAAAATTTTCTCTCAAAATCCTACCCAATCTTTGAGTCGCATCATATTATGATAGACCATTGAACTTTATTATATATACTTTATAATACTGCCGTTATTTGTTTTGGGCGGCTCAATTCTCACTAGTAAAGTTGAAGTAAAATAATTGGTGTTGTTTTATTGTGATTATGCATAAGTGCATGCGTGACTGCAAAATTTTAAAACAAATAATGTATTGATGATCTTGATATAGTATTACGAGAAGGTATAAAAGTTTAATTCTAAAAGTTGGAGAAGAAATAAAATATATTAATTTGACTTGTAAATATAATTTAAGAGTAATTTTTATTCTTGAAATAAAATAAAGTACGATGAATCAGATATAATGTAGGTGAACGTGTAAAGGTTGGTGAGCGAGCTATCACCCAAATACAATAAAAGCATTCATGTCTCACATCAACTGTAATATAATTGAGTGAAGTGTCACACACGCATACACATAATAGTAAACATTAGTAAACATCTTTTTAGTAAAACGTGTTTTAAAGGCACGAGAGTATTAAATTCCAATGAAATTTCGTGGCTAATAATGTTTGGATAAAAAGTAGTATCAAGATGGGTGACTACTTAAGAAATTCTCACACTGCACGTAACTGAGGCCAAAATTAATAACATTATATTATAGGATGTGGGTCATTACAAATAATACCAAAGCTAGTGTTATGTGGAAAGTATAAGTCACATAGAGGGGTGTGCTCTAAAGTAATGTTTTAAAAACCAAACCGTTCGTCGAACTAGAAAAATGATCAGGTTACCAGGTAGTGGTTCAATCGTTGGTTCAATCAAAATCAAACCAGAATTGAACCGTGACATTATAAATATATTTAAATATTTAGATAAAATATCAAAATATGTATTAAAATTATATATTAATATTTTGTATGAATCGGAGTTGGATCTGCTTGCAGCTCACCTAACTTGAGAATTCTGGGTCGTATGACTGTTGCTGCTGCAACGCTGCTGTGCATCACTGGCATTTGACAGTACTAAAAAAACATATATTAATATTTTTGTATGAACCGGGTGGTTCTTTAAACTCGCACCTAGTTCACTGGTTGAATTGACAGATTTTTGATTTTTTGCCGGTTTAACTTTCAAATGGATTTTGCTAGTTAATCGGACCGTTTCTTAAACCGATTCCTAGTTCAATTGATTAAACTAACCAGTCTGATCTGATTTTTAAAACAATGCTCTAAAAAGGAAAAGACGTAACAAATCGTTGTTGATATAGGTGAGCGCATGAGTTGGGTCATCTGCACAAAAATGTCTGAAAAGTGAGAAAATGTGATAGATTTGTGATGGGTCGCGTTGCTGTACGAGTTACCATAGATATATAATGAAACAATCATATCTCATATCATCTGGATAGAATTAAGTAAAGTATCATATATATATATATATATATAATATTCAACACTTCTCTAGCATAATGATTTTTAAAATCATGCGAACACTGAGAATATGTACTGTAATGTAAAGTACAATAAAGATAAAATTATTTGGTATTAATTTTAAACAAGAATTGTAACTTAAAAAATTAAACAAGATTTGATTGAACTTTTTTTTTCCATGTTTCATATTAGTAATGGTATAAATTACTTGATTAATTATAAGATAAGCTTCTATTCAAGTAACTATTATCTTAGGTGTTGCATCATCCTATTGGCAAAGCGACCAAAAATTAGTTGACATTCAATATTATTAAGGGTGTATTTGATGTACTAAACTTTAGTAGAAATCTTAAAAACTCTATGAAAATCTCTATTACATTTTTACACATTCTTACTTTTTTGAAATTTGAAAAAAGTTCAGTACCTTCTAAAAAAAAGTCGATAACTGGAATTCGGTTAATCAAATAACAAAATTTTTTTTACCATTTTCACCACGAACTTTCTAGTTATTGAATAACACCCACTGTGACTATTTTTTCTGGGGTTACAGAAACCGTTCCGACGGATTGCAGAAATCGTTCCAATAGATTCGCACAGCCAAACTTCCGTTCAAATGGATTGTAGAAATCGTTTCGAGTCCGATTTGATTTGCAACGAAGGCATGACTGATATAAAATTTTGAATCCGTCCAAACGAAAATTCAATCTGTCGGAACGAGAATCCTACTGTTCATCTCCAAAAATGCAATTTGAGATGTATGCATCAAACACAAAAAATTTTTTCAAACCACATTTTATTTCATTTTATCTCATTTTTTAACACTCCAAACACACCTAAATGTGTAATCGCCAGAAATATCATATTTGTCTCACCACCTTCATTGGCGTTGCTCATCCCAATCGTTATTGTCTATTTCAATCAACTGTTTTCAGGGATTTTATTTTTCGACTAATAATGAATAAGTGCAATATTATCAGCATTTTTTTATTAAAAGAATTCACTAAATGATAATGTTTCCTTATGTAACAATTACTTTATTGCCATATTTGGTAAAAAAAATGAGAAATAAATAGGCAATAAAATTAGGTTTAGTTTGAGAAGAAAAAAAATTGTAATTAGCCACTAATTAGACACTAAAAATTTATTTTTTGTGTGTTTAAGCAGCAAATAAAAAAATTTAACTTTGTACTTTTTTGTTAATTTGATATTTTTTTAGCTTTTATATCTTAAAAGTAATTTAAAATATAAGAGGATAATTTTAGTTTAAAAAAAACAAAAAATTAAGTAATAAGAAGTTAATTTTTAATTAATATTACCAAACTAAACCTTAGTAAATTTAATGTTTACTTCCTCATCTCTCTTTTTTGGGGGGGGGGGGGGGTTTAAAAAAAGGACGAAGAAAGGTGAAAATTTGTTTTTCTTGTTTGACATGAAATGAGGAGTAGAAGGAAGGAAAATGAATTTTTTATTGTGAATTTACCATTATACTTTTGTGATTTCACTATTAACAACGCTTAATATGCTTAATTTACCGTTATTGTGATTTTACCATTAAAAAACGATTTTTTTTTCTTAGAATACGGGAGTTTGGTAGAGTTTTTTTTTTTAATATAAAAATTTAAATTTTCTTCAAATTTTATTTCAAAACTTAATATTTTACAAAAATACATAAAAGATTATAGCACACATTGAAATTAAAAAAATTAAAATTTTCTATAAAAATTACAAAAAAAAACTACAAATTTTTATCAAACACAAAAAAAAAAAAGAAAATTACAAAAGTATAATTTTGGTATAAAAAATGTTTTTTTTTTTTTATACGAAAAAAACCTCTCGCCGGTAAACCGTCGCGAGCAAAACCTCCGGGCGAGCGCACCACCCCGCAAGACACGCCCACCGATAAGACCGAGCGCCCAGGAAGGGATTCGAACCCGAGACGTGGGAAGCATGCCCACTCTCCAAACCGACCACTGTTCCACTGAGCTAACCCGTGCTGGTAAAAAAAAAAAAAATGTTTATCGTATGTTTCCTACAACTTTAACAATCATTCACATTTATTGCGATTTGACTTTATGAATTGAGTAGTGAAGCTAAAAGAAACGCTGGAATAATTTGTGGCGTAAGATGATTTCTTAACGACTCAAAGGGAAATTTATATGGGCAGTTTGATGAATTTTATACTTTTAAAATAAATAATAATAAAAAAATCAAATGTCAACACAAAATCGGAATAAATATTTTATACCTTAAAATTAGAACATAGTAGAGTAAAAATATTACACGAGGAGTTATAAGATTAACAACAATTATAAATTTATTATTAAAAAAATAATATGAATTAAACACCAACATTTCAAATTTTTAATTTATAAAATATTAAAAATTAATCATAATTTTTGTAGTTCTAAACTCTCACTGTCTTATGGCTTATTTGGAAGTCAAATTTCAAGTAATTTTTAATAATTTTTTTGATAAAAGTTGGTACATAAATTTTTTTTGTTTGGTAAAATAAATAAAAGTTTTCAGTAATTTTTGACAACTTTTAAGTGTTTGGTAAAAAATTTAGTAACTTTTGAATCAAATTAAAGTGAAATGATCATTACATCTCTTGCCAACTCAATAAAAATTAGTATTTTGATAATTTTTGATGTTCTATCAAACGTATGAAACATCAAAAATTAGTTTTTTTACTCTTTTTTTTTTTTCCTCCTCCAAACAAGGCCTGATTTTAACTCCATTTTGTGCAAGTATATCTTAAAATCAGAATCAGGTGGAATTAAACAATGAGATGAGGAGGGTTAAAATGTTCATGACATTAATAATAGTTATAAATTTATTAAAAACAATAGTTATAATAATTTTTAATAGAGACCGGGTTAATTATCAATCTTTAAATTTTTTTTTTATTTATAAAATGTAAGGTATTAGTCATAATTCTAATCTCTCCCATTGTCTTTTGCTAACTCCAATCCTGTGTGCAAGAAGGTTTTTGTGAAAGATTGACAAAGAGCCTATTTGGTGGTACTAAAATTTACCAAAATTGATATATTTTAATTAATTTTTATACTTTTCTTTAATTAAATTTTTTCACAGATCACTTTTATGTCACTTCTTTTACTTTTATTATATTTTTTGATCAATTTTTTGTCAACCAACCGACTGCTCTAGGGCAGTTGGCCAGAACTGTTGTTTTTCCTAAGAGAGGTTAGGAGTTCAACTCCAAGGTGAGGTACCTACACAAGGTGTGAGCCTTGGATTTAACCGGTTCACATGATTTGTGAGGTATTACGCGAGCCCCTACTTTATTTATCGGCTACACAATTTATTAAAAATTACAATAAATCGGTGAAATTCTGAGTCACCAAAAAAAATTTTTTGTCAACCAAACACTCCCTAATTTTGTTAGATAATGCTACGACCTTCGCAAGATTATTGCCTGGGACAACAACTTCTAGAGTAATTTGTTGAATTACAAGTGGCAGTGAACGGGAGGTCCTTGTTTGGACGTGCACGTGGGACTTCATAAAAGACGTTGACTATGCAGCAGAGAGAGAGAGTGAAATCCGGCATTGAAGTATCTAACAAACATGAGGTCGTACAAATTGAAATTACCCGCATGGGACAAGAGGACAACCGTCGTTGCCTATGGGCCCTATGTATGATATGATAACCTCCAATTGACGAGCTTAAAATGTTAAATGCTCTTCATTTGTAGGTGCTGTTTGATTTTTTTTTTTTTGGGGATAATTAGGTGCTGTTTGATTTAAAAAAAAATTATGTAAAAGTGAGATGTGTTAAAATTTAATAATAAATTAAAAAATTAATACAAATTAAAATTATATTAATTTTTTGATAATTTTTAATAACCCAAATACCCCTATAATTTTAGATGTTAAATAATTTCGTGACCCAACCCCTTACCAAAATGAGTAAAAGGTTTGGATTAAAAGTGATTTAGATTTAATTAAACATGGGTAAATTATATCTTTTTACCCTTAATATTTAGATAATAATACTTAGCATCTCATAACATTTAAATTACACTTACATTCTTTATTTTAAAATATTGTTAATATTGACAAATTTTGATAAAATTAATTATTAAAAGTTAATATAAAATATTAAATTAATCAAAATTTTAGATATTTTTCTTATTTTATCTCTCTACCTTTCACATTTCATCAGTTTTCTTAATAGAAATTTTTAAAATTTTATATATTTATTTATTTATTTTTTAAATTTTTTCAAAGAAAACTAATAAAATGTGAAGGGGTTAGGGATAAACCTGTGATTGGTCCGATCATTTCTCCCATCTCATATACATGTATTCATTTGATTGTGCTTTTTGACCGCCGACTCTCGCACATCCGCGAGGAACATCCTCGGGTACAAAGTCAAACAATGAGCATCCTCCAGTCTAAAAAGGTTCCCTCTTTCTGAATCGGTTTGCTTGTATTTGGTGGGTTTGATTAGTGGTTGGGGGTGTTCTAGGTCGAAGTCGAACCAGTACCCCAACGCGTCGCTGATACAGATGGAGGGCGTGAATCCCAAGAAAGAGGTGGATTGGTCCCAGGGGAAGCGCATGGCCTACATGTACAAGGCCAAGGTGCAGAAGGACGGTTCGCACAACCGTTGCATTTGGGGAAAGGTTACTAGGCCCCATGGGAACGGTGGAGTTGTCGGTGCCAATTTCAATTCCACCCTCCCTTCTAAATCCATAATATATTCTTCGTCTTTGTTGTTTCTAACTCAAAATTAGTTTTATGTCCACCTTGAATCGTTTGAAGTTATAAACATTGAGATAAAATGTGATTTAATTTATTTTTTGGCACTTGAATAGTACAGTTAACAAACCACAAAATATATAGAAGAATAGTAAAAATTTGTTCAAATAAATTCTAACAGACATTTTTTTAATGTTTTGTATTGGAACATTTTGGGATTTATAAAAATTTATTGAAATTTGTGGAGATACAGAGATTTGTAAAAATTTATATAAATTTATAGAAATTTGTAGAGATTTTCGTAATTCGAGATAAAAAGAATTTTGTAAAAATTTATAGAAATTTTTGGAGATAAATTGAGCTCCAAACATTTTATCATCTAGTGTTTGAGTACTTGTATTAATAGGAGTGAATTTAGGATTTTGACTGGGGGGCACCGAGTACATAAAACGTAAAGAGAGAATAATGAGTTATATCGAAATTAAGAGTAAGATAGAAATGACATTATTTTTAGAAAAAAAAGAAAATTATATTCAGACATGAAACTGGTGAAAATACTTTTCATAATTCAATAATTTAACTAGTCCTTTTAAGCGTACTTGAGATTTATTGAGGATGTCACTCGTTACCAAAAAATTATTATTATTAATTTATTATTTATAAAATTTATTACATTATATATTTATTGATATTATACTTAAAAGTATTCAATTGTATAGTGAAAATGTATTTTATTTTACAAAAACTATTTGAGTTTGATTCTTATAAATTACTTTTATATTAAAAAATTTTGAATTAATTTTAATTTTTTTGTAAGACAAACATACCCTAATTTTAAATTAATTTATTTTTTAATAAAACTAAAATATCAAGAACATTTTGGTAATTTTGCACCCACAATTAATCCCCCCCCCCCCCCACCCCCCCCCCCCCCAAAAAAGGCTGCGCCAGTGCCTGTATATCTATTTGGTAAAGTTGTTTAATGTTCATCTCTCTTTGTTTCTCAGGGAGCCAAAGTGATACCCGGGTAATACTTGAGGTACACTTACAATTTATTTAATTTTTTAAACTATTTTTCTTATGTTTTGTTCATGTGAGTTTGTCCTTGCGATCTGAGTTGATTGAAATGATGAATGGCCTTTTAAAGTCCCTGTAGCTCTTTTCTGATGTTGCTTTCAACATAATTGTCAACTTTTGATTTGTTGGTCCTGTCGGAGTTCATTGGTTAATAATTTTGTTTTGTTTTGTAAATATTAACTTATCTTTTGCAAGATTTGATTGGTTAATTGGGAATCAAATTTTCAAGGAGTAATATATGTGTAGTTTTTTTTTTTTTTTAAACAAATATGTGTGTACTTAGTTAATTCAATTTGCAAGCTTATATCCAAGCATCATCGTAAAAAATATCACCATACACTGGAATTGATTTCACTAATGTCATGTTTTGTGTTACTTTACAATTTTTACTTCCAAACAAAAGTTGCTTGCATATTGTTTACATTGGTTTTGTTGGGTCCCAAGTTGTTATGTAGGGCTGGATATTGATGCATTTCATGTCCATTTCCCCGTAATTAATGGAAATATCCATTGGACTTATGCTATCTAGGCTATAAAGTTTTTTTTTTTTTTTTTTTGGTAAGTAAGGCTATAAAGTATTATTTAATATGAAATAAAGAATTATTTGTTGGAGGACTGTTTGTACCTTAAAAACAATATCTTGTTCTTCAAATTGAGGATTAGGAGATACGAGCACGTGCTAGACTTTAAACTGACTTTAGTATGCTTGTGTGAAACTATGAATAATAATAGATTGTAGTGTCTTTTGGCAAGGATTTCAAAATTTCTTAGAACTCTAAATGGTTAAAACACAAGATTTATTACATAAAACTCAAAGAAATGACAAATTGGATAAGAACGAGTAATACTTGAACGTAATCTTTCATTCTTGAACAATCTCTACGATTACAAGTGATTACATTGATTTTTACCGAAATTAACTAACCTCTAAGGAAATACTTAGTATAAAATTAAAGTATAAGCGACCTAAAATAAATGAACATAAACATAAATGAATTAGAATTGAAGAGTTTGGAATTATTAAGGACTCGCTTGGAGTGTTGGATAAGATTCTCCTTCTTTTGAAGCATCTAAGTCTTTTTACAGTCATATTGTGTAATTGTGTACTCCTCAACCATCTTGCATGTTGTTATGATCCCATGAGCATATATAGTATGTGTTGCATTTATCTTACATTGGTAATATGGGATGTTTGTGTGGTATATGTATATTTTGGGTTCTCTCCCCATAATAACTAGTTTTAAAAGTGAGTTTTCTTAAGGCATGTAATAAATAGTATCAAAACATATATGTCTTCCGTCCGTTGCGGCATAAGGTTGTACCAGTATTATTGTGTTCATTCGAGACTACAGTGCAAAGTCTAGGGGTGACGCCGACATTATGCTTAGGACTAAAGTGCAAAGTTTACTTGCGTGAGCACAAGGATGCGGATTGCATCCGTATCCTAAAGTTATTAATTTATATTTTATATTTTGTTATATATTGTACATTGAATTATATATTAAATTAGTACTGTTATGGATTAATATACATAGCTAATAAATTTGATTCTCAGTTGGTCTGCCTACCGGTTTCTCTTGGAGTATAATGTCAGGGCATGACTGAACAAGGTACGCCATGTTATCCGCAAACAATCCCATTGTCCTGTTGATTGGACAGCTTCCAACTTCCTCTCCACCCCTTTCGTCTCTCTTGCATGTCTGATTATGAGTGTGATGAGTGAAGTTGAATTATAAAATGAACTTTGTATCTTTCACCTGCTCTTATTGAAACTACTTATATGAATCACATTTCTGTGGACTCCGTTTTCACTTGAGTCCGATTCAGTGACGGTATGATTGTGGAGTAGACCCCAAACATGTAACATCTGTCTATGCTATCTTGTCTCTTTTTATTAACTGTCCCTTCCCGGGCACAGGGAGATATTCGAAACATGTGGCTATACTCTAGTTTCAGGAATTGTCTTTGCAAGTTATTATTTCATGATTGTCATTTGCCTCATCTTTCCTGTTGGTTATCTTGCAAGCTGCAAATATTTTGTTTGATTTTTGTAATGCACTTGTTATTTTATCTTGTTCCGGTGCATTGGGTCCTCTAGATTCTCAATCATGGTGTTCTAGACAAAAGCAGGGTTTCCAAGTCATACTAAATTGGATTGAGTTTGGTTCAAAAACTTTGTACCCCTTATTTTTGTACTAGAAATTACCAAGACACAAAAATATAATTTAACTTACAAAGAGTTTAAAAAAATAAATAAAATAGTTTTAGAAAAAGTTAAAAAGAAAAAATTTACACGGAAATCAAATATATTTGGAGATATTGTTGGGTTGTTACCATTTTTTGTTCACAAGCAGTGGTTTTGAAAATTAAAACTAACAATGGGGGAGAATTTGAAATTTTAATCAAGTTCTTGTACAGTAAAATTTTTTCTTTCTAATAAATTTCAGCCATTGATGATTATAAAATAAAATTTCAATCCTTTATTAGCGAATATATATCAAATCATTGAACTGTATTATTATATAAATATTAACAAATTATTCGAGAATATATATCAAATCATTGAGTTGTATTATTATATAGATATTAACGAATTATTCTGGCGTCCGTACTTTAATTCACAAAAGCCAATGGGAGCATCTCGTTAGTTTTTGGCGTGGTTACTACTCCCTTTATTACTTTCCGTGTGGGTGTTTGGATTATGATCAAAATAAACAAACTGATTTTGTTTTTTTTTTCTTTTTTTTTTCTTTTCTTTTTAATTCAATGTGATAGGGACGGCAAGATTCTGCATTCTGTGTGCTCTGCCTTGATATTTTGATTAGTTTTTTTTTTTTTTTTTCACATTTGAATATCTTTTATATCAGAAGTTTTCATTTACACTCTGTGTTTGGAAACACTATTCTTTTAGAATTGATTTGGTTTTAAGGTAAATAATTAATTTAATCTAATTTGGTAAATAAAATTTTATATTTAAAATACATGCTTGAATTTAAGAATTGAATTGAATTAATTTACGAGAAATATCAAATTTGACAATATTAATAGGAAATAAAAATGTGATAAATATGATATATATGGATAAATTTGTCCACTTACTTAGATAGCTTAAGAAAAAAATAAATTTTCATCAAATTTTATTGTTTTGTATTAGATTTAAAATGATATAGAAATTTCAAAATTTAAATTATAAAATGAAATCAAATACAATTCAGAATTTTATTTAATTTCAAATAAAAATTAGTGAGAATTATCATTAAATAAAATCAAGAGTAAAAAATAAAAAATAAAATAAAATAAAATAAAAGAAAAGGAATCTGCATTCTTGAGCCTGGAGCAGAGAGAAGACCATGTGGGCATGTGATTGCACGTCTCAGGAGCAAACATTATTACTTCAGAGTGTGTTGGATTGTTTGGATTTCTGGTAGCTCATGCGCGTTAATACGTTGTTAAGGTCAAACTAATCCAAACCCATAGGACTAATTCAGAAATAAATGTCAAATGTGGTCTGTTGACCTTGTCCGACCATAATACACGAGCCCTCCAGTCCAGCGTTTCCGGGAAAGTTGGATGGGTGGCCGAACATGGACGATGGTGTTCCGTTACTTGCCAACTTATAACTCATAGAATAATACTAGTAATAGCACGTCGTTTACGGTATTCTGACAAAATTAGTATTAAATTCTTTATATAGTTGAAATTTTTGATAAAAAGTTTAATCAATAAAATTATAATATTCTATTAGTTTTAATTTTTTTTCATAAAATTTTAGTCCCTAACAATTATTATACGTGTTTTGATCTCTCTTTCTAATTAATTTTTAATAAGTATTATAAAAAAAATATAATTATAATATTTTAATTCAGAATGTTCAACTTTCTAAAAACTATAATTGTGAAATAAAAAGCAGTGCGATTTACTATAATAATAATTGAGCGGAAAGTTAAAAATATAAAAATGATTTCGATCGTTAAATGGAATAAAAAATAATTCTTAATTATTAAATCTTAATTTGTAAGAAAATATTTTCAGAAATTGTTTTATTTTATTATATAAATTATGTAGATTCTTCGTTTGTTTGGTATGAAAGTTCGCCTGCAGACCTGCAACCTGAATAAATTATCTCATTTTATTTATTTTTTTGTCACTCCAAACGTACTCTAAGTGTTACATTATGAGATTGTTTATTTCATATATTAGTTTATTATCATAAATGTTGGGAATGTGAGAGGTAGATGAAAATTCAATGCATAAATAGGAGCATTTTGATTGCTATTATTTCTCCGAAATTGTCGGCAACCATTAAAACCCAAGGTCAGTCGCGGGCCGCCCCTTGTGACGGCGACTTATCCACGGTGCGACAAAAGCCACGGAGGACCTGCCGATTTATTGTTAAATATTTTATTGTCTGAGTGTAAATTTTGGATGATTAAAGGTACATTTGGTGTTAAAAAAAAACGTAAAATTTTTAGTAATTTTTGTTATAGTATTATTCGTATTTTCTTGAAAAAAAAATTTATGTTTGATAAAAATTTATAAAAATTGAAAAAAATTTGAATTTTATTTGATAAATTTTAGTGAGAGAAATTGAAAAAAATGAAAATTTGTAAAAGTTAGAGGTAACCAAACAGCCCCTAAATCTTTGTAAAAAGGAGTAAGAGAGAGAGAGTTTAGTGGTAGGGTGTTTCTCTACTTCGGACGGTGTATAAGGTTTGGGCAAAATCAACTTTCATGCGACAAATGGGTTGATTTTGAGAAAATAAGTCTAATATTAAAAACAAATGGATTCTAAATATTTATTATATATATTTTATTTTTAATTATTAATTTAATTATTTTAAAAAATATTTAAATTTATATTATTAATAATTATAATTTACAAAAAAATTTGAGTGTGAATAAAATTTAGTGAGAGACAGGGGTCCAAGGAGAGAGATTATAAAATAGGTTGATTTTGAGAAATAGGTCCAATGTTGAAAGATAAATGGATTCTACGTTTGTTTATATCTTTATTTTTATTTTAATTGTTAATTATCTTTAAAAATATTTAAATTTATATTAATAAAAATTATAATTTTAAAGAATAATGTTAATAATTGTGAAGGTAAGAGAGAGGTTGTCCAGGAGAGAGAAATAAAATCTGAATTTACAATTAGAGTCGTTGATTTGTTTTAAAAAAAATCTAACGGTCCAAAATTTACACTCAAAGAGCCGGTGCACTCCTCCCCTCGACCCGACAAAACCAAAGGAGCCGGCTGGTCATGCATAAGCACCCCTTGATTCTGCCATCTGGACATAGCTAAAGAGTCAAGTTGTCAACTGCTGGCCATTTGTTTCCGCGCGTGTAATAACGCGCCACCTTGGAGAGTACTCAAAAGCAAGAAAACACATAAAATCTGTTTGAATAACTACGTATTCGAAATTCATAAATTTAAAATTAAATTATTAAACAAAAAATTAATTTAATTAATTGTAAGAATATGTAAAATATTCCAAGTAATTATTGGTATTTTCGAAAGTGTAAATTTTAATAAATTTTATTATTTTTTGTCGAAAATTAGTAGTTGTAATTTTTAGTATATTTGGTGAAACTAGTATCAATTTTTTAATAATTTTTATTTTTTTGGTAAAATTTTTAATAATTTTTACTAATTCTTGATAACTATTGCATTGATTAAGTTACTATACTTAAATAAAAAAGAGATAAAAATGACATTTTGCCAAACAGCTAATAAGAAAATTTTGATAATTTTTTCGCTGACAATTGGGTTGGTAAATGATGCCATTGTGAGAAAGTACACCAAATCAACGGTCGATCTTTGCCCAGCTGGTACAAAAAGTTTGGTGAGTGGGCCCCATATATTGCCACGCAGCCATTGGGAGTCACACGACAAGTACCTCCCCACCGTCCACGAAACAGTCCCATACGCACCGCGTTCCCTCTCACTCTCTCCTACTTTTTCTTACCGTTAGTTAAAAAAGTCTGAAATGATCTCTCTTTTTGTTCTGAGCTCGCGCCTTCTCGGTATGTGTATGTATCTATGTATATATATATATATACTTATAACGCAGACAAAAGAGCTTTCAATTGACGCTTCAAATTCCACAGCTCTCTCTCATGTAAACCCCCTCAGATCCATGAAATTTCTTCCTCTCGCATCATCTCTTCCTCATCTCTTTCTCTATCTAGAACCCTCCAATTCGACCCGCCATTTCCAGATCTAGCAACCAAAGACCAACAAAGCCCTAGAATTCTCGGATTCCGATGAAGGGTTCGAGCCGATGGTTCACGATCGGGCTCGTCTCGGCGTGGTACGCATCGAACATTGGAGTTCTGCTGCTGAACAAGTACTTGCTCAGCAACTACGGGTTCAAGTACCCGATCTTCCTCACCATGTGCCACATGACGGCCTGCGCGCTGCTGAGTTACGTGGCGATTGTGTGGATGAAGTTCGTGCCTTGCAGACGATTCGGTCTCGGGTTCAGTTCGTAAAGATCGCTACTCTGAGCCTGGTCTTCTGTACTTCGGTGGTCAGTGGGAACATTTCGCTCCGGTACCTCCCTGTGTCGTTTAATCAGGCGGTTGGGGCCACCACGCCCTTCTTCACGGCGCTCTTTGCTTATATCATGACGGTGAAGAGGGAGGGTTGGCTTACGTATCTGACTCTCATTCCTGTCGTCACGGGGGTTATCATTGCCAGTGGGGTAAAAGTTCTCGCTTTTGTGTTCTACTAATTTCTTTGCTGATTAATTTTGTCTTCTCTGAGCTTTGATTCTATTAATTGGGCATTGACTTGTGGTTTTAATCTGTTTGAATTACAGAATTTTCAGACATCTTGCAGAACTAGAAAATCAATGGGACATCTTTTCATATTTACATAATTAGTAATTTAGGAGGACATCTTTCAATCGGATCTCTACAGTTATTAAATTTTATTTTTCCAGATTGGAATAGATCTTAACTGGAAGTTTTTAAATATTTTAGGTTCTTATTATTGTTAACTCCTTACAGTAAGTATTTTTTAATCTCCTTCCTGGATGAGAAATGGAACACTTGAATTGTAGACAAAAATTTCTTATCTGTGCACTATGGTTAAGTTCTATTTAATGAACAAAATTACTGTTTTTGGGATTAACTTTGATGGAAATAGGAATATTGCAGATATAATATCCATGGTTATTCTGCAAGATATCATCGACGAGTCTGAAAGCTAAAAATTAACTGCAAGTATTAGGCACCCTCACATCTAGGAGTATTGAAGATGAATGATCCAAGTCTTTTCAAAACTCACTTGTCTTGTCTCTGTTTTTTATCTGATGAGTCTTAACTTCAGCTCCATGGATTCTGTTACCAACTTTAAATTAGTTTAGACACCAATTCTATTTTTTTTCCTTTTTGTGGATTTTTCAAAAGGTGCCCAAAAGGTGTTATGGTGTTAGCTGGCAACAAATACATCTCTTTCTAATTGACTTTATTTTTGTGTTCCTTTGACGGTAATTTCTTTTTTTTGATACCAATTTTTCCTTTTAGGGTCACAAAGAGAGAGAGAGAGGTGGGTAGCTTCTTATGCTTTATGAATCAGAATATTTGATAGTTAAGAATTTATGCAGTAGGCACTGCCAAGATTTAGAATCTCAAGGTGTGAGTGTAGGCATTTCATTGGCCAACTGTTTGCACATTCAGCTAAACCTGTCTTAACATGCACAGAATAGTGAACGATTTATGATAGTTTGATCATTTCTATGGTAAACCGGTGATGAGATTTAAGTTTGTGTTGCAGAAGCCATTGAGTTGGACACAATATTCAGCTTTTTGTTTTTTTTTCCCCTCTCTTCCTTTGGTAGGGATATTTTGCATAAATGTTAGTAGAAGTGTGTTTTGAGAGGAAACTAAAAGAATTTCTAATTATCACTGTGTTTTGTGGCTTCAGGCTGAACCAAGCTTCCATTTGTTTGGGTTTATGGTATGTGTTGGTGCTACAGCTGCAAGGGCATTAAAGTCAGTGCTTCAAGGGATTTTGCTATCCTCTGAAGGGTAATTAACTACTTTTTCACTTTTAGTCACTATCAAAATCATAGAGATCTTGGAGGTCATCGCTTTTGTTTTACATTTATGTATCTACTTTCGTACTGAAAACTGAGTATAGAATTTTCTAATTCTTTTCCAGGGAAAAACTAAATTCTATGAACCTTTTGCTGTATATGGCACCAATAGCTGTTTTATTCTTACTTCCTGCGACATTGTTGATGGAGCAAAATGTGGTTGGGATCACGATAGCTCTTGCTAGAAACGATATGAAAATAATTTGGTATCTACTCTTCAATTTCTGCCTTCGGCTTTATTTCGTGAATTTGGACCAATTTCTTGGTCACTAAACCCACCAGTGCTTTGACTCTCCAGGTATGCACCTGTTCTACAGTGGTACCTTTCCTGTTTTAGTTGGGTCTATGTCTTTATTATGCAGTCATTCTAGCAATGGCTACAAAGAACAGCTGTCTCTTCTTTGTAATTAAAATTTAAAATAAAAGGAATAAAGGGACTTTCTGCATGGTGATTGGGATATGATTACTACATTATATTCTTTCTTTATTTGCTTCCTTTCACTTTTGAGTATGGACCACTTACATAGCCTAAGCTTGTTGAGTAGATATTCACATGCATGTCCAGCTTTCCAATGACCTTGTGAAGATAATTGTTATCAAACTGGTTTTTTGTCAAATGTTCCTTAAGCTTACTTTTTCAGTGACAGATAGATCAGAAAGCAATAGTACTGTTTAACTTTATGTTTTTTTTTTTTTTTTTTTTAACTATAAATAACTAAAATCATGAACAATGGATTACATTAATTCCATTTCATTGTTTAGGTAGCTTCTTTCCAATATTTTCATTTGCATTTCTAATGATCCTAGCAACATATTGTTGTTATCACAGTTTTGTGTGGTGAGCACGGTGTTGGTTGCTGTACTTGACAATAATGGTTAATGCTGTGTAGATTTATGGGCTTTTTGGTTGATGAAAATATTTCTCTAGATCCATTCATAGTTGCTGTTGTTAGCTGGTTGGATATAGCATTGTCATTAATTTTGTGCTTTATGCTTAGAATTATTTGCAGTGCAATTTATACACTGGAAACTATAATATCCTCACAAGTATAGATGGAATGTTTTTTCACTTTCCTAGTTGATTTGTATATCTGAGCTTTGCCCAAGCACCAACTGAAATGGCTCCAAAATTTACTCTAAGATGGCTTTTTGAATATCCACAACCAGCTTCTTTCTCAACCTTGAGACCATTTAGTTTTATCCCCCCCTCCAGCCAAGGTAGCACAGATGCAGACAACATTGGACGTGGTATGACAAACTGATTCCCCATAGGAAGGAAGAATAGTGGATATAGGACTATAGTAGAAAGTTTAATTAGTTTATTAGCAGGTAGCTGGGTGTGATGGGATAAGTCTGCAGACGGCTGAGGTTGGGTGATATAGTTGGTTTCTGAGCATAGAGAAGTAGTTCTTTTTCGACCACATACATGTTGTCGTAAGTGAAGAAAAAAGTGCGCCAGAACAAACAAGGAATGTTGTTAATGACAATGCTATATCCAATGATTATATCAAAAGCTTAAGCTGTTAGTGAAATTGCCCAGCAATGTATATCAAAATACTTTTAACATATAAGACTCAAAAATTAGAAGTAGGGTGAACTCACTTCCTATAAACGTAGAAATTCAAAAAATTCCGCACCTTGAAGGAAGCCAGAGATGTGTCAGAGAAAAAATAATAATTAATTTGAAGCAACTTTCTTGTTGGCAATTCAAGCGCATGTTAAGATCTTTTATTAAAATTATTCTTGCTTGAGGACACGTAACATATAAAGCATATGCACTGTGAAAAAATTATGCAGATGGTTTCATTTTGATAGTCTTTCTATATTTCTTTCTTGCTAATGCTCATCTTTCGTGACATTTGCCCCCTTCAACAATTCTTCTATGGATCTTGTCCACTTTGAGGCTGAAATTTGTCAAAATTCCAGGTCCTGGGAAATGCAAAAGGTGCTGTTGCGGTGGTTGTCTCCATTCTAATATTCAAGAATCCTGTGTCAGTAATAGGGATGCTTGGCTACATGCTTACTGTCATTGGAGTTGTTCTGTATAGTGAACCAAGAAGAGGAAACAAATGAGGACTCCTGCTTTTTATAGCTTATTTTTTTTTTTCTACGGTGAAAATGAGGTCAGATCTTTCCGAGCCAAGGTTGGACAAGCGTGATTGAGCAACATTTTTCATTTTGTTCCCCTACAATTCATTTCTTGGATACAAGGGAAGATTTTCTAACCTATTTGTTTCAACAACTGACCCTACACTAAGAAGGGAAGAAAAATATCCATGGGAGAGCTAAATTGGCTTGCTGCAGTCAGGTTCTAGGGCAATCAATATAAGCCATTCTTTTTGGGTAGAAATTGGGACTCCAGCTTAATCGCTGTTTTTAGATATTTAGTGCCACATTTTTTATTTTATTTCATTTTTTGTATTCACTAAGTTTTACGATCATTATAGATACAGCTATATATATACTGCTGTAGAAACACTGTACAATATAATTGACTCAACATTTATATCAAAAGAAGCTTTCCACATCGGCACTGGCAGGTTTTCTTAAAGCTATTTTCATTTTTTTGTTGTTGTTGTTGTTTTTTTTTTTTTTTTTAATGTTTGATCTTGTTCTTTGAAATCCTTGATGTTTATAGTTGTGATTCAACAATTTAGATGAGAGAAATGCTTCCACATTGGTATTTTTAAGTTTCATATCATTACTGTTTGAACTTTTTCTTTGGAATCATTCAATGGTTTCACTTCATTTTGTTTTTATTACAAAATTCATTAGCATAAAGAAACTAATTAGTTAAACGCAGTTTTTGCAGGTTCATTAAAAAAGGCTTCTCATTTTTATTGCGTTTGGATGTAGGGTGGGAAAAACGAAATGAGCTGAGAAATGAGCTGAGTCGAGTTTTAATTTATTCAAACTCGATTCGATAAAAATTTAAACTCAAGATGGATTTCAAGAATCGCTCGATTAAATTAAAACATCATTATTTTAGTTTAAAATTGTGAATAAGTGGTAATTATGTATATATTAATTCTTTTTAAATTGTATAATTATAATTAAGATAATATATTTAAAATTAACATATATATATAAATAAAAAATTTAAAGATAACCTATAATTAGATAGCACAAATAGATTTTACGTGGTATAGCGACACTCCAGACTTTACTTTATATATGTTTAATATGAAATATTATATATTATTTATGGATGCATTTGACGCACTAATTCTTGTTAAAAATCTCTTAAAATTTTTAAAAAACAATTCATTTTTTATCTCATTGTACGAATTATGAACTCATAACTTATTTCATTTTTATCTTATTTTTTATCACTCCAAACATAACCTATATATATAATATAATAGATTGTTCTCAGTGAATTCACTTTTTTTTGTAGCTCTTTTTCTCACTTCTTTGTCTTTGCCCATGACATACCCCCGCCTATTACATTTTGCCTCTGGCATGATCGTAACGCCACATCCGCAATTTATACAGAAACAATAAAGAGAAGAATAAATGGTAAGAAATGGAACAGCCAGCCCCTCATTGCAAGCCTAAATTCTATGCAACTCAAATAAAAGAATATATATATATATATATATATATAAAAAGCTATTCTTCTAATTTTATATTATTACTGACAAAATTAATCCCTAACAAATAAATAATAAATTCTTAAAAAGATAATAATTAAATAAATCTCACATTCCTTCCTACAAATGTATTGGGGTAGTATTTTTATTTTTCAAAATTTTCTTTTTATCTTTCAAAATTTTCTTTTTTATCTTACATCTTCATTAATTTTCTTTTAAATCTATATTTATTTTTATTTATTCATAGAAATGTGATTACTCCAGTATTTTTTATTTTTAGTTTTAAAAAAATTGATTCGATGATATAAGTAAATGTTTACATGGATAATTTTACCAATGATAAGACAGGTGGAATTTATTTATTTATATTTTAGAAATTTATTTATTTGTTTAGGAATTTTTTTTGCCAGTAATAAGATCAAGATAAAATAAGAAGGAAGAGTTTTTTTTTTTTTTTTTGGTGTTTGATTTATATAGAATTTGGGTTTGTAATTTATAATAAGATATATATGGTAGTTATTATTTTTAATTGATTGTATATAGAGTTGAATTAAAAAAATTATTTAAATGTGAATGATAAATTATTAAATATAAACCAATCGATCTAACAAATGAAATTATACATATCTGACCCAAGAGTCCCCCAGCCCCCGGTCTTTATTTTTTATTAGGTTTTTTAATGAATAAAAATTAATTTTTTTATTCCATAATACATAGTTCTAAACGACGTCGACTTCGAGATGTGCACTCCTCTTTCCGCCTGCGGGGGGGGCCGAAACCCTCTCTTCCATCTTCGTCTCAACTTTTTTTTTTTTGGGTAATTTGTTCTCCTTCTCCTCTCTCTCAAGCATCTTCTCTCCTTCATCAGCGCGCAGAAAGCAGATTTTCCAGAGAATTTATTCCTTTCACCAGATGCAGAGACAGCACTCGAGTCTCCACCTAACAGGATTTAACGAGATCCATCAATAGTTCTCGAATCTGTGAAGGACGATCGACCTTCTCATCCGTCTATATAAACCAAACATCTCACCAGCCTTGAGGCATCGAAGCGAACTCTTTCATCTGGTAAGGTTGATTTCGACTTTACTTTAGTCTGTTCTCCGTCCCTCTCTTCGATTTAGTATCTAATTCGTCTTTTTTTTTTTTTTTTGGTGGGGCATTGATGATTCTGGTTTGAAAAGAGAGTCAGTCATCATTCTGTCCGAACACACACTCTGCGCAGGTATGCTTCTGTGTTTTATGCGTCGACTTTTACCTTTCTATCTTCACGGTTGAGACTAGAGAGAGTTTTGATTTAAGAAAACTGTCTACTTTTTTTAGAAATTTCAGAATATGTATTTTCTTAGTCTTGCTATATGTTGCGTTTGATGCATAATTTACTTGTATTCAGTAGACCAGAAATCCTTATTTAACAGTTTATCCAGATTTTGTAGTTTAGGCCAGAAATCTTTATATATATATATATATATAGTTATTTATTTTTTTTAGCTGTGTGTATTTTTTTCTCTTTGTACATGCATTAATTAAAAATGATGGAAGAAAAACTTACATATGTTGAGTACACCATGCTTTGCCTGAGACCCAAAAAAAGGGTTTTGTTCTTAGGCCTTTAAGAGCTGTGGATTGATTTCAATATTTTGATCAATTTTAGTTCTCTCCAGCTTTACGGCACTTCTGATGTTGTTTTCTTGTGTGAGTCTCTTCTTCTATCCTGGCTCCAATACTCCAGTACCTTATTCCCCACAAGGACCTTTCCAACTTGGTGCCTCACTGACCATGCTTCCTTAGGCTTTAAGATGGGAAAAAAGATTGCTTTTCTGTTTTAACTGCAAGGCTGTATTTGTTTCTTCTTTGCGCTTTCAGAGAGAAGAAAAGGAAGTATTTATTTATTTTGTAAATTAGTGTATTATCAATTTATTTTGTAATCTGAATATTGAAACGTCACCTCTCTTAAACTCTATATTTGTTTCCTTAGCCTCTCAAAATGAAAAAAAAAAAAAAAAAAGAAGTAATATTGTGAATTCCATTTTCAATGCACTTTACCAAGCAGAAAATTGAAACTTCATAAAATCTTTTTGGTTGTTTCTAATTTTGATTCCTTAGACCTCAAAATGAAAAAAAAAAAAAAAATGAAAGAAATAAAACTGTTTTTAGTTCACTTCACAAACCAGAAAATTGAAACTCCATAAAATTTTTCTCTGTAAATTTCTATCCTTAGCCCCTCTAAATGATGAAAAAAAAAAAAAAAATCTGTTTTCAGTTTACTACCATTCTCTTTCTTATTGGCTCTAAACCCTCATTCCCCCCAAATGAATATAATTCCAAGTAACTGGTACCGTCTGCTATATGTTGCAAACAAAGACTACATTCGGTGTGGCAGTCCATGTTAGAATCACTTGGTGTTTTTCTTTATAACTAAAGAATGTAGTTATCTATGCAAGTCATAGAATATCTACACTTGAAAAGGAACAGAAAAACATTGCACAACCCAAAAACCATCCTTTGGACTAGAGCAACGAGGAAGTCCCATCCTTGGCAACATAATATGAGGTAAAATCTCAAGAATAATATCTAAAAACTGAAACCGATAAGCCAAATTAGCTAGAATTTTACACTAAACCTTCACTGTATAGCAACATATAGTAGACAGTACCCGTTACTCGGAATTATATTTATTTTGGGGAAATTAATTTGTGTTTTTGATCCTATTTCTACCTTAACAGTCCATGTAAATGACGCCCACCTATTCTTCTGCAGAAGGGGAGAATAATTGATTTCAAGTTGAAGATTTTGAGGTGACCCTTTTAGGTTAGCAGCTAATAAGGGGAGGGAAGTTGTTGCTTGAAGATGCTTCAGATTCGGCTCAGCACTGTTGCACCCTCAGAAGGTGGTGCAGTGGCAAAGCCCGTGCCCGTGGACTCTGTGACAGTTGCATGCCCTGACAACTTAGTCCTTGCAGATCTTCCCGTCGCCAAGGGCCTTGGCTCAGCAACTGCTGCTTCACTTGTAGACTGTAGGTCGCAGATCCCGTCGCCAGCTAGGTGAACGGGTTCATTTTTGTGTCCGCTGTGATTTTCCAATTGCTATATATGGTCGCTTGGTAGGTGCAGTAACATCAGTTTCATGATCTGAACCTCATGTTTGTTCAAGTTCTATCTTCTCAAGTTTAAATATTGTTTCTAGTCTTAGTTAAGTGGGATGATTTTATTTTATCTGAAGATAATTCCAGGAGACAACATTTATTGCCCTCATGTTCTCTGGAAGGATATATCATATGAAAAAAATAAATAAATAAATTGAGGAGTAAAAGGAAATTCCTCTAAGCTGGAGTTAGTCTTGCTCTCGTGAAGGAATAAAATTCAAATTGAAACTCAAACTCAAAGTTAGCTGTGCCTCCCAGGCCATGCAGAAGGCCATCCGCTAATATGCACCTTAACATCAATGTCTAATACTCAATGTTAATCACATTTTGGTGTTTTTTTTTTTTTTTGGATATAAGTGCAGCGTGTCATGGTTACTAATCTCGTAATCACCATATCTTATCTGTCTATTTATTTGTATAATCTTTTTGTGTTTTTGTCTATTTCTTTATATATTTTTGTATGTTTATTCTTGATTAGAACTACATCCTACATAGAGAAACATGACGTCATTTGGTCTATTTAGTTAGCTCCTCGGAATCCTGATAACGTTAGTCCCTCATTGTTTAGATTTTGCCTTAAGTATAAATGGCATGTTGAGGAATTTTTAATGAACTTTAGACCAAGAAAAAATAATGGGGTTCATTCTGTTGGTTTATTTGCATGCCCCTAATTACTGTTAAAGGAGATCCTGCTCTTGTACAAGTCATTGGAAAGTTTCTATTGTACTTCGTCCGTAGACTATGTTTTTGTATCATGCAAGGGGAAACATTTGATATGTATCCTTAGTATGAGTGTGTCCTTGTATGTTGATAATCCTTACCCGCGGACATGTCCTGGATGAGTTCTGATTACTTGATTTCATATTTGTGCACTTACAAGTCTTGTGCTTTTGTAGAGCCCTTGTGAACATGCCTTCTGTCTTGATTGCGCAAGGAGTGATTCTATCTGCTACCTGTAAGGACATGTTCAATAATTTTGTGTCATTGTCATTTATGTTATTCATTGTCAGCTTTTTAAGACCAGTATTTGCAAACAGGCCATACCCCCCCCCCCCCCAAAAAAAAAAAAAGAACATATTATTAGGAGGATTGAACTGTCAAAATACAGCTCTTTTCTACGTTATGAAGGTGGTTGCACCAGAATGCCCAAAGTGATTGGCAAATGGTCTTGAGCAATTGCTTATTGTGTGTGATGTTTCACAGTTGTGATGAGCGTATTCAGAAGATTCAGACAATCAAAATGATGGAAGGGATCTTCATCTGTGCAGCTCCGCATTGTTTCAAATCCTTTCTAAAGAAGACTGAATTTGAATCTCATGTTCACGAGAATCATGCTGATCTTCTTCACCCCAATACAGAGAAAGATGGAAATGAATCGGAGGCCGTCAGTGCCAAACAATCAACAGCTTCAGATTCCACCGCTCGAGCACCACCAAGACCAGTTTTTTCTCCTAATTCCAGTTCCCAGGTTCATGACCGCGAAGATAAAGCCCGTCGCACACAACCTGGCAGGGGTCATACCATCAAAGCCAGCAGCACCACCGTTTTTGGGCAAAATTCAAATCATCAATCAGAACCACAACCAGACAACAACCGTGCCCCAGGATTTGACACACCTGACACCCAGAACCGTTTCCCTCAGCATAGCTTCGACACACAAGGTGGGATGCAACTAGAATCCGGTCAGTCGCTGGACAAACTGCCAGGAGTTCCATCTGAAGCCCCATTCGCCGATTACCCTCCTATGCACGCCATCAGCTACCTAATTTTGCAGCAGTGCCAATTAATTCAAATCCAGCTCTGGTTCACCCTCCATTCGGTTATCCTCCTTTTCCACCTGCTGGAGCTCAACCATTTTATGGTTCTCCCTATGAGATGCCACGACCCGATTCCGCACCAGAACTGCTACGGAACAGGGGTCGCTTTTAGGTTTCCCACCGGCTCCAGCAGGAGGTATGAATTTCTCCGAGGTTTTCCTAGGCCATGGAATGTGGGACCAACTAGTGCTGCACCGTCTGGACCTTCACCTATGGGGCAAGGATCTGCGGGGTTTTTCTGCCATGTCAGATTCTCAGGGAAGAACTTTGTTCTTTCAGGGGGATTATGGACTGAATGCAGCAGGAGTTTTGGCCCCTTCTTCAGCAAATAAGGTCATGGAACCAGCACAGGGTGGGAATGCTATGGATACTAGGGAAGGCAAAGGTATATTGGCACCACCACAGCCTTTGTATCCTCCACCACCACCTCCTCACTTGTCACAGCACAAACGAGATAAGTTCTACTCCGGCGACATGGGTCGCGATGGACAAGGCGGCTTTGGGTGGCAACAGGAGAAGCACGACAGCTTTGGACGTGGCCAGGATTAGTTGTCTGAAAAAAAAAAAAAAAAAAAACCTATGTACTGCATTGACTAGGTGATCTGCATTTTATATTTGCTTTCAGAGTTTTGCCATGAACAAAAGCACCTTATGCCGGTGAATATTTGGGGACAATGGAATTCCTGAGTCAGTTTTTGGCCAGATGGACAAACGTCGAGCCGTATATACAGAATTAGGATTCGATGACACAGCGCTTTTATTAAATGACGACGATGCTGAATGATAATAATGTCTTGGGCCAGAATTTTTTGGAAAGACGGACTTTAGGTTGAAAGTGTTTTTAATTAACCAATTTCCTTTTAGTCATAAACTCCCCGCTATCTTTCTTAGCCACAGTGCTAGTTCCATCCCTCCCTTCTTCACAAGTTCAAACCTTACCGTGTAAACTGCCAGTAAGGGTAAGAACTAGCCATTCTTGTTTTATTCCTTAATTTTTCTACCGATTATATGTGATTGATCCCCAAACCGCTCTTTCTATCCTCATGGGTCATGGCGGTTGACGAGAATTAGGCGTTTTCTCTGCTCTTTTTGTTCTGTTCTTTTTTTTTCTTTTTTTTTTTTTTAAACTTGCTAGAGAAAATGATCTGATTTTTGTTTTCCTTACAGGACCTTCGCAGATTGGATTTTTTAAGTTTTCCACGTCAGTAATTTTGGAATCGACGAGTAGTTGGAATCTCGGAATCTATTTCATAATTTGCCACAATCCTTTTCCCCTATCATTCTATGTTTGGGAGGAAAGCTTCACTTGATTTTTTTGCGACTGAATTATAGTAAAAAATGGCTATAAAGAGAGGAGATTGAACTAGTATTGATTTTGACTACAGACGGTATTTGATTAAACACTTTTAATCAAAAGCGGCTTATTTAAACGACTTTTATTTAGTGTCTTTTTATTTGATGAAAGCGTTGTCTCAAAAAATGATTTTTAAGAAGCAAGTTAAAAAATATATATATCTTAATTCTGTATATACTGTTTATGTATGCTCCGTTGAGTCAAAAACTCTCATGGTCTCTCAATCTCTCTGTGTCCCCCAACGTTCTGTTATTTCTCTATGATTGTTTACACTCCTGAGTTCTGACTTCTTGTTTTTGCTTATGTGGTCTCTTGGTTAATGGTTAAAAATAATAATAATAAATAATAATAATAATAAAATTCTAACCCAATGGAAAAATGGATAATGGGTGAGAAAGAATACTGATGAGTCCTCAAATTTCAAACCCAAACTCCAGCAATGAACCAACATGAAAAATTGAGCCCAGAGAGAGAGAGAATTGCAGTTAGGAGTACGATTGACTATCAGTAAAGCAAGCCGCTATATGACATTCCCGTATTAGTCCTTGGCGTGATAGTTTTTGTTTAATTGGGAAGTAAATCTTTTCCCTGTAATAATCATTCTCCTTACTTGTTTAAAAAGAAAAGCGTAATATTTTTTGAGAGAATACGAAATCTTCAAAAATTATTCCCAGGGATGAAATTGGCCTGTTTTACCTCTTCTTACCCCCCTACTCATCCACGATCTCATACTCTCTTCTTCAATGTAATTTTGAGTTCCTTAGTGAAGTGGGTTTATACGATTTGAGTGATTTAGTTTGAAATTTCAATATCAAATGCGTATTAATTTCATTTACTGTGATTTGTTCAATGATTTTATCGATTCTGGTAAGATTAGGGTTTTTATTTGTTTATATTTAGTTTTTTTTTTTTTTATCTATAAATTTTTGTGAACAAGATTGACCTATTTCGTGGTGTTTTTTTTTTTTTTTCTGATTTCTTGTATCTAATCGGGCCATAGGGGTGTAAATGTACCATACTCATTTGTAAAATTTTTGAATTAAACTGTTAAATTTTAAAGAGCTTAAAATTTTTATTCAAGCTTGATTTGTTTATTATTTGAGTAAAACTTTAGTGAACTTTTAAATAAAGCCGAACTCAAATAATTTGATATCTTATATATATGTATTTAGTATTAATTTATCTATCTGAATTCTTATTACTTTCAATAATATATCAAGTTAAAAATTATAACTCAGGTTCAGGTCATTTATATTTCAAGTTGAACTTGAACAAGTTTATAACTAATTAAATTGAACTCAACCAAATCTCAAGCAATTGATTTGTTTTTTATAGCCCTAACTGCATTTCTCCAATAAGCTAGTCATAGAAAATAGCACAATTACACAGAAGGGTACAAATTGTTCTGGAAAGAGAGAGGAGAGAGAGAGAGAGAGAGAGAAAGATATGATCTCTAGATAAGTCTTCAAATGCAATAGAAACAGAGAGAATTCAGCTTAATTTTTTCTTCTCCAAAACAATTTTGGAACCTACCAAGGCACTCCAAATCAAACCTCATATACATGACAACTGCCTCAATACCAGCACCCCGTTGGTATATACCTACCTATATAATCTTCATACTTCTCATGCAATGCTGGAACTGTAAGAAACATAACAAGGCCTGCCATGAAGGAAATCAGAAATACAAAAATGAGAATCATTCATGCTTTTGTGATAGAACGTTGATAACAGCCAAACCAGGAGGGCAAAAAATAAAAAATAAAAGAAGATGAGATATATACATGTGTGTGCGCACTGGAATCTCATTACACTATCAGTATCAATGATCGGTCGAATTTCATACTCTTCAAAATGAAAACGAATCACAATTGAAACTTACTGTATAGCCCAACGCACGGAAATCAGTCAATCCCCCCACGACAGAAATTAGCAGCAGAAATGCAGCGATTGTCAAGAACATTCTCATGTCCTTTCCGAGAGCAACATCCTTAGAGATGAGAGAAACGCATTCATGAGGCTCCGAATGGAAGCTGCTACATCATTTACCACTTCTTCCGAGAGGTACAATCTGGAAGTGGTGGAGCAGGTCTGCCTCAATACGCAACAACAATAAGCACTTCAACAATTGTTGTGATACAATGCAAACTTGTTTCTTTTAGTAAGGTTTGGATCTTGGATTTGTGGAGGCAAAGAAAAGGCAAAGTGAAAAAGTTTGGAAAGTAGAATGTAATGAAAGACATTGAATTTATTTTTACTTGGAATAAAAAATAAGAAGAAAATGACTAGATATTTGTCAAAATATTTAATTTTTTTGTTTGATTAATCATAAGAAATGATTATATACTATATGCATTTATGCAAGTAATTTTATTTTCTTTTCCTACACAAATCCTTAACCCAAGCATATTCTTAATGTCAAAGTTCTTATTTATAATTTTAGTTTTAAAACATGAGATAAAAATTCAAGGAAGGTCTCAGATGATGCAGGGAGAGTTTTTAAAGATCCATCATACATGTTCAAATCAAATTGGGACTCTCTTTAATCTACATCATGTTTCCCTTCTTTAGAAGTGACTTCTACGCTAGCATTCAAAAAGTAATATGAGATATATATATATATATATATTATGATCTAATGCACAATATCTAATCTTCCTTAGGTACAGCCTATAGGGAATTAATGCCATCCAAACTGGAGCTTGCTCCTAAATTGGTGAGAGCTCAAAATCTGAAATCTCTGCACAGGCTTTGTAAAATAATATCATCAATAACTTTTATTAACTCTTACCATGTCAAAATAATTTGTTTTCCATAATCAGCTGCATATATGATTTCAACAGCTGAACATCTCGTTTCCTAGTTCAGTTATGTGATCCTTTTTTTTAATCTTTTGTAAGATTGAGCAGCAAATTGGTCAAAATTGTCATACAATTAGTAAGAAAGAACCATATCCACCTAACTGCATTAGGTTTCACACAACAAAACACAAGGACTTATGGCATGTCCCCAAAGCAAATAGCACCACTATGGATTTTTGAAATTGCCATGTTCTCATAAAATGTCCATTAAAAAAAGAAAGGACTTGAAATTACATATTTAAACCTCAAATTATGTGTATTCGATGTACAAAAAAGCAAATGAGTTAAGATTCAATCAAAGTGGTTAAACCAAATTCCTTATCGTGGGAAAATGAATGCAGTATATAGGGCAATTCATGTGCACAAGACTACTGCATTGCAGGAGTGAGAGGTATTGAAGTAAGTAATTTTTGTCTACAAACTGAGAGACTGAGATATTATTTAGGAAAAAAAGTTGGTAGCTAACTAGGCTACCAGTTATTAGTTTTTTAATTTTTTTAAATCAACCAAATTTATCTCCTATTTTTTTAAACTTTATTTTCTTTTAAAATTTAAGAGGGTAAAAATGTTTAAATTAATAAAAAAAATTAAAAAATTAGTTTTTCTCTTTCCAAATAAAAAAATTAAATTTTTTAGTAATTCGCTAATAGTCAACTACCAAAAAAATAAAATAAAATAAAATATTTTTTTTTCTTTTCAAACTCAACCTAATTTCAGAACCATATGTCATAGTCCATTATCTTAAAATGCTTGATTGTCTTATATTTGATAACTGACAAAAAGATGAACAAATCCACGGCAAAGAAGCACAAGAATGCCATCAAGGGTTATTGAAGAAGGTTACGGGTTTAAAATTGCAGCTGATTTTGCCCAGAGAAAAAGAATAGTAACTAGGAGCAAGAGAACACTACCCCTAAACAGTTTCCCTCAACTTTGTTCATAACAATAAAACCAATAACACAGACAACCTTGAACCATCAAAGGCTTGTACTTTGCTCCTGCGGAAACAAATGATTCAAAATGATGAAGCTTTCGAGCGAATCTCTGACTTTGTCCAACTGCAACTTGACCGGCTCTGAATTTGATTCCAAGGCCTCCAATTCGCTCAACCCGAGCAAAACTGAAATCGAACCAATCGAAACCCCTTCATCCTGGCTGGCGTGAAGTTTTCTCCAAGACTGATCTGCTCAAACGACGGAAAACAATCATTGATTCCTCCAGTCGCGCCCAAAACCCTCTTTTCTCATGAACCCCCAAACCTTCCTTCAACTTCAAAAACGTCACTCTCATCGCCCAATCAAGCTGCAGGACGACTGGTCCGATCAAACCGTCGGCGACTCAGTCGACGGCGTTCTTGGCAAATCGGCCAGACGCACCCTAAGGTGGCTTGCTTGCGAGCTGCTTCCGATGATCCTTGCCGCCGGTGGATTTCCGAGCAGGCTGCTTGGTACGGCTCATGGGACAATAAGGGTTTCATGGCAAGAATACGTAAAATGTAAATGTAGAGAGGGTCTGTGTTCGAACTTCGAAGGCGAAGTCAGATTATCTGATGCAAGTTTAAGGGAATCAGGAACGACGTCGAAAATGACGTCGTTTAACTTGATTGCAGCCGGTGGACTCGGCGGCGGCTTCAGCCCCCCGCTTCCGTCCTTAATTTGCCTCCGACCCGCACGAACTAGAATTGCCGAAATATTAAATTACTAAACTCAGATCCTAAAATAGTAAAATTACCCAAAAAAAAAATGTTTGGACAAAAAAATTCTAATTAACTTTTTAATTATTTTTTAATTAAATTCCATCACGTTTTATTTTTACATCAATTTTTTTAAATTTTCTTAACAAATCAAACACTGTCAAAGTCATAAATTTTTCAAAGTGAATGATGAACTCCAATTTTCTCCGTTTTAACTTTTTTTTTTTATTTCATTTTATAAGATTCTTTTTGTTGAAATTTGATTTCTTTTATTTTGTTTGCAGGCTTCTAAGTATACTATTCATATATTCATAAAAAAAATATTATACAAAAATTCCAAATACAAAAATTCAAGCATGTATGACCAAAGGTAATTTTTTTTTTAAATTAACATTTTTCATTCGAACATGAATTTTTTATTTTTAGTTATTTTTTATATATTTATCAATATAACTAACATGTTTAAAAGATTCGAATACAAGAATTAATTTTTTTTGTAAACAAACTATTAAAAAAAAAACTGGAGCTAATATTTTCCAAACTAAGCTTGAATTGAATTTTATAAGTTTTTCTTTTTTTTTTCTTCTTTCTAAGAAGGGAAGCGTAAAACCAAATTGAAACTGAATAATCAAATTGAAATCTCAAGTTTTAGTCTTTAGTTCCATCTCAAATATTTTTTTTTTAAATTCAAATTATATTTCAATTCAATTTCAGATGTATCTATACAATTGAAAGAATTGAAAGTTGGTCGGGGTCGATATTTATTTATATAAAATATATATTTATCAATAATCAATTTATAAAAGAATAAGCTTAGATTTTATATGCATAAATATGACTTTGGTTAATATAATAATGAATTCATAAAAAAATAAAATAAAATTAGATATTAAATATTTATGTATATAAATATAATTTTGATAAATTCTATTTTGGTTAAACCATATCGAAATATTTAATTAATTCTGTTCGATTTCCATATTGATTCTGTGAAAAGCTTTTAAAAGCTCTTACTCCCAAACTACAACTATTTCAAACTCCATTTACTATGTTTATATATCTTTTTGTTTGATCATGTCTATTCAGTGTAAGCGTTAATTTATTGACTACTTTACAAATTTTCAATGTGCCTCTTCACGATCCTCAGTTACTGCATGCAAGTTAAGATTCAAGTAGCCCCGAAAGGGGTAGTGGAGTTGGTTTAGATGGCAGGTTGAAGGGTCTGGGATCAATAAGTCCCAGGTTCGACTCCTCTTGGGGGCATTCCTTCCTCTAATTGTGGAGGGCCATCTAATATCTCCTCGTAGTTCTTTGCCGGTTAGGGTCACGGGACGGGCTTCACCTAGTGCGCACCCATAGGTAGCGGTTGCGAGTTTCACTCCGACTCCAGAAGTAAGATTCAAGTAATAGATATGAAAAATCCTCAGTAGTGAACTAAAAAAATAATAATAATAATAATAAAGAAGAGAAAAATTATTGGCAATTTTTTTTTGGTGTTTGGCAACACCTCAATAGTATCAAAAATTTATGAAAATTCTTTCACTATTTAACTGAAAAATCTAGAGTTTGTAAAAATTCTTAAAAATGTCTGTAATTTTTTACTAAAGAATCAAGAATTACAAAAAATTTCTAAAAATTGTTAAAAATTTAAAATTTTATCAAATACATAAAAAGTTACACCAAACAACTTTTACTAAAAATTGTTAAAAATTTTACTTCCAAACGTGCCCCAAATATAAGTCTTCAAAAATCAATCCTCCTGCTGGAAAACATTTGTTTGGGGGTAGTTTGATAGCAAGAGCTTTTTAAAGTTTCAACTTTTCACGGGATTAGCATCAATAGTGGACTAAGCCACTCCAATTTATACTATATTGTTCCTTGTCAACTTTCAAAAAGAGACCCACTGGATCATTTTCCAGAATTTGGAATTACCAACTATGAAACTTCGTTTAATAAATTTTTAACAAAGTCCGTTTGTATTCTGGAGCCTACAAATAGAAATATTTTGAGTCATAAGAATGCATAAGCAGGGTATGCTCTGACCTACCTTTGGTTATCTTGCTTTGATTGTGTAGAGTTCAAGCAGAGACCGTATCTACCGCAGATGATTCTTTAGTAATTCATGATGCTGAAGAACTTGTGACACGAAGGTAATGGTATTCTCAACAGTTTAAATCCATTTATTAAGGAATCGAAATATTTTGAATAATTCAGATAGAACCGGAAATCGATCACCCCTTCTTAAGTTTCGAATAATTAGGCTCACTTCTAGATGCAACCAGCAAACCAATTCTACTTATAGACGCCAAATCCTCATCCAGATGCCATGGCCTGGAACAAACTTCAATTCTAATGTAACTTTTCACCTCTTTGACAATTTTAGCTCATCAAAGGTCATTCAAGACCTCTTAAATTCACCCTAAAACTAATCTTCAGCATCCTAGGCTTGCCGAAGGTAAACAGTTATGAAATTTCATGTACTTTATATTTTGCCCTCCATTCTTATGGAGTTGAATAAAATTTTATTCTTTCGTATTGTTGCTCTTATTCTTTCTTTCTTTAATTTATTTATTTTATCTTGAAATAATGATCATGGAATTCTGAATTATCTAGGTTAGAACCAATATTAGTGGAGAATAAGGTTGTAAGATTATGAATATAGATTTATACTTTGCTTGCTTACTTTATATTTATGTTCATGATAATGATTTGCTAATCTAGAAAAATATCACATCATGCAGATTTTAATTCTATGGAACATCTTTTTATTTAATGGAAATTTACCTCACTACTCATGTTTATATAGTTCTTGATATGATAAAAATAATATGAAGTTTGAAGAAATCGTATCTCGAGTTAATATTAGGGGCCTTCAAGAATTATAAAACTTTGAATTCTTGGGCATTTCTAAGCATAACTCAAAAGGATACGAGCTAAGTAAGGTGATAAACGAGTAGGTTTGAGTTAAGTCAACATGAATTGTGAATTAAAAAAATACCAATCTATTTAAAAGATGAGTTATGATTGGAATAACTTAAACTTAAACCTATTATTTTACGACTCAATTTTTTTTTGGTAAGAAGTACATGAAACCAAAAAAATGTAAAGATATATTATTTTCTTAGAAAAAAAAAGATATTTGAAAATGATGTTTAAAATAAAATTATGATAACATCTAGTAAATTGAAGATATAAAATGAAGTTTAATAAATAAGAACCTATAATACAATTTTAAGATTTAAACACACAGTCAACATTTGGGGAAATTTAGAATGTGATTTTTCATTCTTCTACTCGATTTCCGATTAAACTAAAACTTATTTAGTCGATAAGACACATGGAAGCGCCCAATACAGTTCATTTCATGACTTGGGTTTAGATCAGTTTGAATTTACTAAGATGATATGAAACTTCATTGGAATACATTTTTCTTTTGAGATATCTGGAATTCGAATCTGGTTAAAAAAAAAAAAAAATAGCCCAACATATGAGTTTGAATTGGTCCAACTTTTGCTACAATCATATGAAAACTTGTTAAGAAATTGATGAACACTTCTTATTTCTCGTCAAACATCTAAACTATAACACATCTGGATCTAAGATGATTTTAAGGCTCATTCCATTTTTTCAAGGCAATCATATCCAAAGGCCATTCCATTTTCAAGGCAATCATATCCCAACACAAGATATTAGACAATAAGGTTTTTTATTTTTCAGTCATCTCTTTGGAACAATAAAGTTTTGATTTTTCTGTCAACTCTCTCTCCAGCGAGCTCATGTATTAGTCAAATTTTGTGCAGCGTTCCCAGTAAAATCCAATTGAACTGCCAAAAGGCCTTGAGAAGCTAGCTTGACCCTCGCTTGCTGGCCGCAGCTTGCAAGCAAACAATATTCTGTCTTTGTGATGCTCTGCTTCCATGCTGCTTCGTTGCTTGCTTTGTTCTAGTTTCGTTGTTCTCTATATTTACTTCATAAAACGATGAAATATATGTATATTGAATCTCTATAAAATGTCTAAGATACATGTTTTGACTTTGTTATTCTATTCAAAAACTGTCAATTACAAACGTAAAATTTAACATCAATTATGTTTTATTCATGAGTTTATTTATGTTCTTAACTAAAAGTGAGTAACAAGCATATTCTAAATTCTGCAATTTGAAAAAAAAAAAAAAAATTATATAAAATGTTAAATCCACGGATACAGAACAAAATCCGTTAAAAAAAGGAAATTATTTAATAAAAATAAAGAGACAAGATTCATTTATGATGTTTCTATTGACAATCCCGTGTTTGGAGAACCCTCAAATGCAATCGTTTTGATCAGAATAGAAAAAATATGCCCACCGACAAAAAAATGTCAGAGTTCGATAACGGCCTAGAATAAATGCCGATGAAAACCCTTATCAGAGTACTCTATTCGGGTTGATGAGAATGCCGACATAAAAAACCGTAACATCCATTTGTTCTGGGGGAGGAATCCCTTCGTATTATTGGGTTGGATGAAAAAAAAAAAATGTGAAAAATGTATGTATTATAATTTAATTTTTGTATTAAAAAACTTATTTAAGGAAGTGTACAATTCACCTTTCAAATTTTTATCATCCTCTCTTGTTCATTTCTTTGTTTCTTTTTTTTTTTTTTTTTTTCCTTTCCTTGCTAATGACAGATTCAATATTTGTATTCAGTGTAGGTAAAAATAAAATTTTCAAATGATTTGGTGCAAAAAAAAATAAAGAAAAAGTATAATTTTTAAATAATTAAGAACCCCAAAAAAAAAAAAAAAATTCACGTGAAAAAGGCACAAAGGCGATGACCCTTGGGCCATGTTGATTAAATTGGAGTAGGCTCTCTCAATGGGACAGATTTTGTCCAAATCTGATTTGGACTAAATCTAATAATATTAGATCAAATCTATTCAATTAAATATGTGACTCAACGGATTTAGATTTGTTAGGTTTAAGAATTAATGGATCTAAATCTAAATGATCCGTCAAACCCATTATTTTTAAAAATAAATATTTAAAAATTAAAAATTAAAAATAATATAACAAATTACAAATATCAGATCCTTAATTATCACACATGTATATAAAAATAAAATAATATAAAAATATATAATATCTTTTTATTATATTTATATATATAATACTTTCAACAGCAGCTGCATCCTCAACACCCCTATAAAGATTAGGGTTAACTACCCCCCAGCACCCCTCAACTATGACCTAGGTATTAGTTTAACTCCATCAACTATAAAAAAATTCTGTACTATGCCCCTAAAACTATTTACGAAAACAAAAGAATCGTTAGCATTTCGTTTGGATGCATAACCAAAAAAAAAAAAGGTAGTCACATGATCATCACATGCTTAACATCTATTTTTATAAAAAAATAAAAATCAACTACTGTACGTTTTATTTTTTATTATATATATGTATATATAATTTTTTTTATTATTTTTATGAAACAATGGCTTTATAAAATCATCTTTAAAACAAATCAGATATGTTAGATATATGGATTTGAACTAAATCTTATAAATCAGATCTAATTATTTTTCAATTTGGATTGGATCCATTATAATTGGATCTAAATTTAAAGGATCTAATCTAGATCTAATCTAGATTCGTCTCATTAAGAAGCTTAAATTGGGGATAAATAATATCATAGAATAATGTATAGAATTGGATATAATATGATATTAATTTCTTTATGTAGGATTATTTTGTTGATGTTTGGTGGGTGGAATATAAAAAGAGATAAGAGATGTGATTTGACAAGAGATGTGACGTAAAATAATTTTAGACCTTTAGATTTTTGTAGAAATCAAATCTAGGGTGGGATGGCCTATGGCATTTCTAGGGATATAAACGGGTAGAGTACCCGCCTAAAGAGCTAATCTCATTACCAAACCTGTTTATTTTTACTTACTATTAACGTCCTAAACCTGTTTATTTTTTTGTTTGGAATCCCAAGCCTGTGAAACCTGTTCCAAACCCGCGAACTCTATTTATGTTTAATTGATCAAATTATCCGTTAAGTACCTGTTAAATACCTAATTTGAGATAAAAATAAAAAAATTAGTAAGTGGTAAAAATGTTAAATTTATTAAATTAAACAAATTCATTAGTCAAATGACTTCTAAGTTTTTTTTTTTTTTTTGAAAGTAAAAAAAATATATTATAAATATTAGAAATAAATGCACAAAATACACAGGAACATACTCTTAAAAGACAATATAATAAGAATCACTATTCATAAAGGACATTCAAACCTAATATTGAACTGTAACACCTGGTATTATTTTTAGTCATTTATGTGTTATTTTGGACCAATAAAATTTAAACTGAGAATAAGTTTGTTTATTTTATTTTTCCTAGATTGAGTTTGGCTTGAAGTAGTATTAGGTTAGACATTTGGGCCAAAGGCCCAGCCATTTTTTCATTTCCTTTTTTTTTTTTTTTTTTGTTCTTTTTAGCTCTCAGCCATTCCAAAATCAAGAGGTAGAAAGAGAACGGAGAGAAGAGAGAAAGAAGAAAGAAAACAGAGAGAGAGAGTTTCAAAAAGGAAAGCCAGTGAATCGGAATAGTATTCGATGCCATGAATGTCATAGTAGTGTCCATTTCGTGTGGTTCGCTCGAGTTGGGAGAAGTCAACGTCAAAAGTTTAGAAGCCAAACTAAACCTTTCTTTTTTCTTTCTCTTTGAATTCGAAGTAGGTAATACTTATATTTGTATTTTAGGCGTTGTTAGGATATTTTGATGTATAATATGCTTGATTTGATTTATTGTGAGATTTATGAAATATATGTATATATATACATATATATGTGGAGATTTTGTAAATATTTGAGTTATTCTTCAATTAAATGTTGTAAAAATATACTATTAAGATGTTTAAATGTTTTATATAATTGATTGTTGAGTTTGGAGGTTGGATGAGTGATTTGGGATAGTTTTGGAGTTGGGTTTTCATTAAAAACAAACCCAAAAACTAAGAGCTGGCTTTTGGTGTCTGGATCATAACATAGGGTGTCCGAACGGCGATGTCCAGATCGTAGACTAGGGTGTCCGGATGTTTGTGTCCGAACTGCAACTTCTGGTGACTAGATACCAAGCAGAATTTCTGAAAATGTCAAAATTGATTTCTAAATACTTGTTTTGTGCCTAAACTTAATTATTATTGATTTTTAAAGATGAAATGAATCCCAAATCATCATCAAGCCTAATGATAATGTAAGTTTATATTAAAATGATATTTATTTACATGATTGAATATATCATGTGCATAGGGTTGAGGTTGCATCATCTAGTTTTCTATTGTGATTACTGATTGGCTAAGATTTCTATTATTGATGCGTCGAGATACGAGTTATATATATGAACAGGATCCTCGATTTGAAAAAAAAAAGATAAAATGAGATTTTGAAGATACAAATGATCTCCAGTTAACATATATGATTAGAGTTTAATCATTTGGCGTTTGGATATTAATTATGAGATATGATTGTAAGATTTTTTTCCAAACTGCAACCAGACCGCAGCCGGACCCTGCTTGAGCTAAGTAGATACCTGACTAGGAGTGTAATACGATTTCCAAGCAAGGGGACCAAGGGGTATATCATGGTTCTCCTGAGTCTTATAGTAGTGGAAGTGTTACACAGTTCCCCACTTAGTTTATATACATATTGAGATATATGTTCGTCATAAGTATAAACAGTGCGATTGTGACCCCGCGTGCTGTGCTAAGTGTCACACGTCTCAGGATAAGGTTCGGGGTAGATGGAGATTAGAGAATCTGCATTGGTATTACATTCCATCATTATTTATTACATGATATTACATAAATTATTGTTATGTGTTGATATACTGAGGTATTAATTATAATGAGGTTTAATGTTTGATTTACTAATAATGAGTTGGGTTGTAAACATTAGATAATAAATTATGAACTACGATGAATTGATTCCTAAGGTGGGATACGTGGAATAAGAAGTGATGTATGTTCGCCAATGACCTGATATACGTGCGATGACCCGATTTCCGAGATGGGATACGTAGGTGGGCCAAGGGGTGTAACACGGTTCTTTTGAGTCTTATACTGGTGGGGTGTTATACAGTTCCCCACTCAGTTTATACATATATTGAGATATATGTTCGCTGTAAGCGTTAACAGTGTGGTTGATGAACTCGCGTGCTTTGCTAAGTGTCACCTATCCCAAGATAATGTTAAGGGTAAATGAAGATTAGGGAACCTGCATTAGCATTACATTATATTATTACCTTGCATGATATTGCATAAATTATTGTTATGTGTTAATATACTGAGGTTATTAATTATAATGATTTAATATTTAATTTACTGATAATGAGTTAGGTTATAAACATTAGATAATAAATTAGAAATTACGATGACCTCATTACCGAGGTGAGATACGTACGCAACTTAAACTAAAATAGTTTGAGTCCAATCTTAATTATAGATAAAAAATTTTATTTATTTTTTAAATTGAGTTGAATTATTTATATTAAAGATTGTGTGACCTAAAGTATAGGTTTGTATTCTATCTTCATAATATCATTATTTTGAGAGATATAAGCATAACTATAGTATATATTCTAACTGTGCAAACCTTAGATACTATTATTGGAGATGGCGTTAAGGTAGATTATATTATTGTTTAATTGATGGAAACATATTTAAATAATATTTTATATGGCAATGAAGAGTGATTTTAGATACATCAATGATTATAATTTATTGTGAATTGATCTTGAATCATATTTTATTTATTTATTTAGTTTTCACATTACCATGCCATCTGCTCTCAACAATTAAGTTAGGGGCACAACATAAACAATCTATGATGTGTTAAAAATAACACACAACAAATTATAAATTAAACAAATCTAAATGAACTATCCTAACAAAGCTAAGAGTATTGCTGTATTCTTTTATTTTAGGGATAAAATTGTAATATATAAATACATTATATTTATTTTATTTTATTAAATGAGTACTTAAAAGGTACCCTATGGGTATCAATATTGGGTACCTTATAAGTGTAAATAAGTATTAGATACTGGGTACCCTATAGGAAAATTTCAAACCTACACAACTATTAAATTTCAATTCCAAACCAATTCCAATCCCATTAAGGTATTCTTAATGGGTATTTTTCCCATTAACATCTCTAGGTATTTCAAATCCTACATTTTCTTTTTCTTTTTTTAACAAGTTATCAAACATGAGATTTATAAGACTCACGAATGACAAATCCAAATCTAACTTTCACATCTCCCAAACAAACACAGCTTATACACCTCCATGTTGCTGAAATTATCCGTCACAATTTTTCTCTTAATTTTTAAAGAGAAAAATATTTGAGACTCCCAACTTTGCTTCTATTTTCCTTTCCTTTTACCTATTCTGTTTAGAGTGATTAAATTCAAACCCTAATGGGGACTTTTGAAGGAGTATTAGATACTTTAATTGAGTCCAATTTGACTACTCATGCTTAAAAATTTTACCCAATCCAATATGACACTTAAAATATATATTAAATTTGGTAAAAAATTATTTAACCTACCATTGGCTTAAACCTATATTCCTAACTCCAAATCTGACTCAAAATTAAAATTGAATCCATTTTTTTTCTAACTCAAATCATGAATTTAAAATATTAATTCAAATTCTCTCAAAATACAAATTCAGTCCCATTAGATTTTGAAATCCATGATTAACTCTATTTTTATCCCGTCAAGCAAATCATTTTCCTCTCATGTTTCATCCTATGACTCTATTCACCCAATCAACATATGCCACACCCAATCAAACATATGCCACGTCTTGACTTTCGTCGTTGTTACGGGGCCTTTTTTTTTTTTCATTATAATCTTTAGGCTAGAATGATTACGTTTGGAGTTAAATAAAATAAAATAAAATTTACAAATCTTTATAAACACAGTTTACGAGATAATAAATTTAAATTTTTCACTCATTACACGAATTACGAGACATTTAATTTTATAATTTTATTTTATTTTATATACTTTTATACAATTCCAAACACACCTAATATTTATCCCTGCCTCCTATTTGCGGTGATTTTAAGCAGATTTTCTATTTTAATAAAAAAAATTGGTTGCCATTCAAAGCCCATCTAGCGGGTCAAGTGTGGTCTACAAGACTACACGCAATGGACGATTCATATACCATGTCTTGAGTTTCGTCATTATTATGGGGTTTTTTTTTTTTAAGATAGAGATGATAATGTCCACAAATATTCTGCTTAAAATCACTACAAATAGGAGGCAGGGGCACAAATATTCTAGCCTAGAAATGATAATGTCCACAAAAAAAAGGGGGTAGTTGTGCAAAGTCCATCTAGCAGGTCAAGTGTGGTCTACACGCAATGGATGATTAACACTGTCATGAATACTTTTAAATCAGTTAAAAAAAATAAAAGAATAAATTACATTTAAACTCCCTTAAAATAAAATGAATGGACATTATTAACAAGTCATAAAAGAATAATATATATATAATTTTAGTTAAAATTTTGATAGAATAATATTTTTTGTAATTTTATATATCTTGTGCTGCAGACATGATATTGGACAAATTGTAAGTAAAATAAATATCATGTGTATGTGAATATAGAAATATCAAATAAATTAATGGGAAGACACACATGTTTGTTTTCACGACGTTATTTCGTTTGTGTATTAATTCTAAAACTAGAAAATTAGGGTTAGATTATTTCGTTTGTGATTACATCAATCATATGACGGTTATTAATAGGAAGAATTATTTGTATATTGTGAAGAGAAAAAACCTATTCATATATATTAAAGTTAAACCCTAACCTCATTAGATCCTCCTATAAAACACCTACAATGGGTTTAACAATTAATCCACATTAACTGTCTAATCTTATTATCCTATTAAGTGTACATAGACCTAACAATATAAATTACAACAAAATAGGTCTTATCATGTATAATCTCATCTTAATTTAAATTTAACTCATTTTTGACAAAATAAAAATTAATTAATATATACTCAATATATGAAAAATTCCAATAATAGGACCTTCAACCCTTCATTAAACGAAGACTTATCAAGTCTTCCCGTGACTTATCAAGTCTTCCACCCAGTCTAGCTGCAGTTGGAAACATTACCTTGAAGCCTTCACGAAGAATTGGAGCTCATTATTTGCTTGCCAATTTTCAACTTTGGTTAATCATTAAGGTAATCTTCTAATTCCTAATTTAACTTAATATACTCATATTTGTTATTGCAAAACATTCATATTGCGTTAGTTAATATAATTATTAGTTTTATCTTTGATTTTTTTGTTTTATAGTTTTTAAAATTTTCGGCAAGCATGAGCATGTTTTCATGAATCCTGTGATCTGTTTCGAGTTGGGAAGAAAAGGGATAAAAGAAAAATAAAAAAAATAAAAAATAGTTATGCTTATACAACATTATATATATATACACACACTGCTCATGCATTTCATCATTTCACTATGATGCTTCTTCGACCAACATGATGACATTAATATCATTAAATTCAACATACAATAGGAGGAGACTGACGGTGGGAGAAGGGATATATGTGAGTTCAACATTAAAAGTATTATTTGAAGAAGAATAAGAATAAATTGTTGGGTAATCGATCTTTTACTCTCTCAACGTTGTGCAAATTTAGTTAATTGCCTATATATATATCCATTATGCTTTTTGGCAATCTATATGTAAAAAGAAAACAAATAATAGACTATTAATAATAAAACCTCACCCATCGTCCAAGTTCAGATCCTTTTATTTCGAAATTAGAAGTCTTTCCTTTTTCTTACCTATGATTATTATATTTAATTATTATTAATTTTACGTCATTATTATATTCTCACCAAATTTTTGACTTCGGATATAGGAAGGTAATTAAAAGATTATTTTGCTTATTTTCTTTAACCAAAAAAAAAGCATATATTTATCATTTTCTTTGATTTCAAATGTTTGAAGATATCACCAGCTGGGGAAGTCGATTATTTTGTACCATTTTTGGGTCCCTATGATCATTGATAATTATTTACGCTCCGTTTCTTAGCTTCTTTTAGTCAGTATCACATCCGACCACTGTTGATTGTCGCCACCGCCTCCCACCGTCGCCCCAAAGCTGCTGCCGCACCGTCACCCCGCCCCCACCCCTACCCATCTCCAGTCACTGTCAATCATCACTGTTCCTCACTCATCTCTGACTACCGCCAACCATCGCTTGCCGCCACCACTCCCTCCAGCCTTCGGTCACCGCCAATAGCTACAACCCCTCACCCATCTTTGACTCTTGTTGCCCGCCATCAATCTAATTTTTTAAGATTCAAATTCGATCCATACATCTAAATTCGATTCATTTTGAAAAATAAGTTTTTTTCTTAAACCATCATTTTATAAAAATAAAAATATATATTCTATTCAATATACACCCTAACAATTAAAATACAAGCAACAACAGCATAGCAACAATTACATAAGGCAAGCATTCCTGAAATAAATCACTATAAAATCAAAGATTACAAGAGTTTATAGAATATTAATCGACTCGACACCCATCTTAATCTAAGTACCTTTTTCTAGATTTAATGCGAGTTCTAGATTCAATCGCACTAAGATCTGTACCAACCGAGCAGTCACCAACAATTAGATGATGATCACTTCAAATTTCTTACATCACATTTCAGAGGTTGGTAATCAAATCAAGTGTCCAACACATAAAGAGACAAGTAATGATAGGTGTGAAGACAACTGGAATAACCAAAAATACGGAGACGACTGGACGCTTGAGCGCTGATCAGGTGTGAAGTCCAGAACACGGGCTGCTTAAACCATATTCAGGCTGGACCGCTTGGGCGCCTATCAGGCGCGAAATCCAGAAGGTTACTCGCTTGAGCCACCTTCAAGCTCATAAACCAGCGGATACTCTGCCCGAACCACTTTCAAGCGGGTCTGTTTGAACCAATTTAAAGCAATAAAATGAGAAAAATTACCCAAAAATTAAAAAAAAAAGATTTTTTTATCTTGAAAGTTACACCTAAAATAAAATTTAACGACAAATCTTCGAAACCAAACATTAGGGCCCATTTGACAACGCTGTCATTTTTTATTGTGTTTTCTTTGTTGTTTTCTATTTTTGTTTTCAGTTCCCGTTATTTTTTCTGAAATTAAACTGAAACTACATTTGAAAAATATAAGTTTGTTATAATTATTAATTTTTTATTTTAGAAAATATTTAACTTTATTAGTTTTAAAAAATTAATAGAACTTAATAAATAATTTTATAGTTAATTTTAGTTTAATTAATATAATTAATTAAATTAACACAGTAATTATTTATTAAAATCATTTAATTCAATAAATATAAAATATATTAAATTATATTATTTATTAAAAATAGTATAATAAAATATATTTCATATTTAATAAATAATTAAATTAGATTAATTATTAAATTAAATTATTTATTTTAAATTAATTAAATTAAATTAATTATTATTAAAATAATTTAATAAAATATATTTTATATAATTAAATTAATTAAATCATAAATTATTTTAATTAATGATATTTATTTAAAATATATATTAAATTAAATAAAAATTAATGTAATTTAATATTTATTTATTAATTATTTTATTAATTAATTTAATTATTAAATTAAATAAATTAATTAGATATTATTTCAGATAATTAGCAATAATTAATTATTAATTAAATTAATTTAGTTTTATTATTTATTAAAAATAATTTATATTAATTTATATAATTCATTTAATTTATCGAATTTAATTATATATTATTAAAATAACTTATTTTAATAAAAATATTTGAATAAAGATAATTTATTTATGTAATGTAAATAAAATAGAGCAAGGGTTTTTTAAATGACAAAATATTGGCAACAGAAAGAAAACTAAAGTGAAAAACATTTTTCTATTTACCGTTTTTCTGTTTATGTTTTCATTTTTTTTGGAAACAAAAAAACGTAAACTGGTTTATCAACACGTTTCTGTTGTGACTTTACAACATTTTAAAAATATAAACAGAAAACAGAAAATGAAAACGTTATCAAACGGGGCCTAAACATCTCAAACACAATTACTGAAATCACCAAAACCAAGCATCTTAAAGACTAATTTTAAAAGGTTTTTCTAAGAAAAAATTTATGAGAATATCTACTTAAATAACTTAAAAATTTTTAAAAATTAGAGATAAGCAAATATAGAGACACGGAATAAGCTATCTCATGAATTCGAAGAAGTAAAAACTAATTAACAAATATGCACAATCAAACTTATATAATCTCTTCATAATTATGAATACTGAGATGAATGAAAGTCATACAAATTAGAAACAAGTGCCCATACAGTGGGTGCGGGACTCATGAGAATCTATTCCAAGAGCTCAACACTATCATTAGTGTATAGGAAAAATAGAATTTCCTATCATCCACGCCAACATCTAGAACAACTCTATATGTTTGAAAATGTCCTACAAACTCACATGCTCCCACATTTTTTATACGAAGTAATTTTTTTTTTTTTTTAAGTTTGCAATTTTCAACATAACCTCCCTCATTCTACTATGGTTTGGTGGCTTTTACTTACTTCAAAGGTAGGTACCCCTCTCGGTTTCACCATAGTGACTTTTCTCACTTGATGTGCGACGGTATCGATGACTCTAACACTATCTCTTGTGGTGGCTCTTTTCCAAAGAGTCTAGCCAAAGAATCCATTATTCTAAGCATACAAAAAGTACATAGATAAGGCACTGAATCAAGTACAAACTATGAGTAATATACACGTGATAGTTCAAGAAGTACTAAGATCCGAAGTAGGGATTCAAGAGGCACCCCAAAAACATGAAATACTCATCAAGTCAATAGTGAAAAAAGTGTATACAAGTATAAGGGATAAATATAAAAAGTTCTAATTCTCCAAGATCATAAAATGAATATAATAACATGCCTTTGTTTTTTTAAATAAAAATAATGTGCCACTCGGTGAAAAGTACTGGACTTGTTATACCTGAAGTTGAGATTAACCTCGGTTACAAGTTTCCACTAAGAATTGGCAAAAAAATAATAAATAAATAAATAGAATAGAATAGAATAAAATAAAATAAACTAAACTAATATGTGGATATTAACCCAAAGAACATATTCTAGGGATTTTCTTGGAAACTTAAATCTTTGAAGATCAAGAGGTTTAGTAAAGAAATCAGCTTTCATCACTTTAGACTTGGGAACCTAAATATGTCTAGTCTTATGAGAATACTGATCATGATTTTTAGTAACATAAAATGGAGGGCTCTTAGTCTTATTTTGATTCAAAGACAAATTACAAGATTTTTCAATTTTTTTTTTATCTCTTGAGTCAAAAATTCAGTATTATTCAAAAGAGTTTGAAATCAATTTAATAGAAAATTCTTTTGGTTATTTTGAAAATGGGACTTTTCAACCCTTCCATCAATATAACTCTTAAGCAAACCATAGAGCTTGTGACATGTAGGTCGAATATGACCCTTTAAACCACAATGATGACAAATAGAAATGAATTTCCTATGAATGGGTGAAGGCTCTTGAAAAATTTTTGTTGAATGAAAGCCTTGATTCTTTCCTCTCCTATTATTAAAAATGTATATTTTTGAATTTTGCACTAAAGGGTAGAGACTTACCTTTTGTAACAGGAGTACTCACTGTTATTTTCTCTGATCCAATCTCATTCTCCCAAAATTTTGAACTTGATAAAACAAACTCAAGCTTAACTTTTTTTTGACTTTCCATTATATCCCAGTCCGAAGGTGTTTTTGGAGGGTCTTCGAACACTCAAAATTTCATCCAATTGTTTAGACCCTGCATCAAATTTAGCAAACAAAACTTGAGATTTTTTAAATTCAATTTCAAGAGAAAAAATTTTACTTTCAAGTTTTGCATTCAAAGCTTGAGTTTGCCTTTGAGAGTTTTTGCTTTACTCAAGTTTGTGAGAACAAAGTAGCTTCTCTTACCCCAAACTCAATATTTTTTTGAACTAGTTTCTCAATTTCCATCTTCATGCTATTTTTCTCTTTTTCTCCAGCTTTTACCTTCAAAGATAGTTTGTCTTTTGCCTTCTCAAGTTTAAGATACGGTTTATACAATTCATTATATGTTTCTCGAAGATTTGGGTCCTCCTCATCTGAATCTTTAGCTTCAATTATTTTAGTATCGCTTTCAGTGCTTTCATTGTTCAAGCTTTGTACAGATGCAGTAAATGCCATGAAATTCTCCTATTCAGTTTCCAACTCTGAAGCCGATGACTATTCACTGTCAATGTTATCCTATGTCACTTTAAGTGCTTTACCTTCTCTCTTCAATCTGGTTGGACATTCTTGAGCCATATATCCAGAATCCTGACATTCAAACCACTTCATACCTTTCATCAGTTTTGAATTGCTTTTCTTTTCAAATTTTATCATAATTTTTCTTTTCAAAATTATTTTCTTTTTGGAAGAATTGATTTCCTTCTATTTTTCTCAAAATTCATTTTATTGAACTTGTTTGATTTTGATTTTTGAAAACCTTTTTAAATTTCTTAGCAAGAATAACAAGTCCATCAATGTCTTCATCTAAGTCATCATCTTCTTCTGTTACAATGTTTAAAGTAAAACATTTTTGTTTTCTAGAAGAACGAAGATTAGACTCATATGTTTAAAAAGAACCAACAAATTCCTCCATTCTTATGGATTCAATATTTTTTGGCATCTTCAATAGCAGTAATTTTTGTTTAACATCTATTTGGAACATATCTCAAAATTTTACTCATAATGTCAGAAGAAGGAATAATAACATCAAAGTTAAAATGAGAATTAACATTATTATATTTAGCATAAAATTGATCAAAAGTTTCATCCTCTTCCATATTCAAATTTTCAAAAATAGTTTTCAATTTAAGAAGTTTAGACTTCTTGACAGTGCTAATGCCTTCATGAGTTACTTAAGTATGTCCAAAACCTCTTTTGCAATGTCACAAGTCGAGATTCTTTGAAACTTGTTAATAGTGACGACATTGAATATAGAATTCATTGCCTTTCTATTTCATTTACTACTTTCAGGTTCACTTTTATTCCATTCAGAAATGGGTTTAGAGCTGATGGTACTCTTGTCAGCCTTGATAGGACGAGTCCAACCCTTTCAATAGAGTCTCAAACTCTGTCATTAATAACTAAACATCAGCCCTCATCTTGACTTTCCAGTATGCATAATTGGTTCCGTTAAATAGAGAAGGCCTAATAGACGACCCATCTTCTCTGTAATTCTCCATAATTTAAAAAAAAAAAAAACGAATCTCGCCAAATAATTTAAAAAAAAAAACTAAGATGACTGCTCTGATACCAATTGAAAAACCAAAAATATATGAAGAAAACCTCAAAAGCAAACACACAAAAGCAAAAGTAAAACGAGGCATAAAATTTAATAAAGTAAAATCTTAGAACCACTTTTAGGTAAAAATCTCAAGTCTATAAGGCGACTATCCCGATAAATCAATTCACTATAAAATCAAAGATTACAAGAGTTTACCACACAAGACTCGACTCAACACCTATCCTAGTCTAAGTACCTCTTGTTTGCTAAAACTTGCAATGAATCTTCTCCCATGCGATTGGACTCTGTTCTTGAACCTGAACGGCACCTCCCTAAAACCTAAAGATGTTCTTGATTCTTCAAACCCCTGAAGCAACGATCGAATGTTGTTCTTATATGTCTCCACTTTGATTGTCTTTATCGCAATATGTTCTTTTATTTTTTTTTTTTTTTTCAAAAGTGATAACTTTAGGTCTAGCAGAATATGTGATATTTATATTTCCTTCACCCATTCCCAATATAGAAACAGAATAAGAATAAAATATGTAAGAAATTTACTAGTAGCTCGAACTCTGCACTGAGGAACAACTTGATCAAATAAGATTCAATACGAAAATTTACAAACATTATATGCTCAATAGTTGTAATTGTCACACCTAAAAATATTAAGGCCTTACAATTTTATATTTTTTTTTCAATCTTGGTTTGATGATGAAATTATGGTTTGTGATGGTAAATTTTTATTTTTATTTTTATTTAATATGAAACTTGAAAGCATATTTGATAATAATAGTATTAGTTGGTAGTTATAATTGTTAATTAATTAAATAATTAAGTTTAATTAGTTTAACTCTATTATTTGTTAAAACTAGTTCAATCCAATGAAAAATATTAACATAATTTATTATAATATTTCTTAAAAATAATTTAATAAAATACATTCAGGTTAATTAAACACAAGCTTAATTAATTAATTATATTAATTAATCATATAAATTAATTAAATTTATTATTTTAATATATTTTTTATTAAAATAATTTAATTCAATAAAAATGAAATATATTAAATATAATTTAATTTAAGAAATCAATTAATATTAGTTTCGTAATTAAGTTAAATTACTTATTTATATCATTTATTAAAAATAATTAACTTAATAAAAAAATATATATTAAATATAATTAAATTTATTATTATTAAGAATTTATTTTAATAAAATATATTTTATACTAAATTAATTATTAGTTTAAATTTAATTATATTATTAATTAGTGAATTAAATATATTATTTATTAAAAATATTTTTAATTTATAATCAAATAAAATAATTCATTTTAATATGATTATAAAAATAAAAAAAGTGTAAATTGAAAAAAATTAATATTTATTGACAGAAAAAACAAAGGATAACTTTTTTTATTTGAATTTTTATTTTTTTGTAAAAAAAAATTACTAAAACAAGAAAATCTGATTTTTGATTATTATTACTCGCCTTTAAAATGGATGCTAGCCATTATTTTGGCTAATGCTGGCCACGCGTCCCCATGTTTATTGTAGCGTTTTTCCAATTCCAAGAAAGAAACGTAAATAATGGCTTTATAATTAATAAGCCTAGACGCAAGCGCCCGTACATAAATAATTAATTTTAAAGTAAAAGCTTTTTGTTTAAAATTTTTAACAAGGAAATTAAAACAGGCTGGGATTTTAAGCTGGTACGTTGGAAGATTAGAAGAAAAGAAAATATTTTTTCTAAATGTGAATTATAAAAAAAAAAAGAAAAATTGACTATTTTGGTTACAAAGATAAAACAGATAAAGGTGTTAAAATAATGTAAAATTTTAATATTTATCTTAACTATAAAATTATCATTGACGATATTATTATAATAATAAATTATTCAGACTTAATAGCATTATTGTTAAAAATAAACTACGTAAGAAATTTATATAAATTAAGGATGTTAAAAGATGTGAGACCCGGAGATATAATAGCGAAATAAAACAATATATTAGTACGTTGGGAAAAAAAAATAATATGTTAATTTCAGTTACTATAGCTGTTCAGAACCCCATGGGGCAGTGAAGCAGGGTCCCGATTGGTGCAGAAAAACCACGACCCCTTATATTTTAACATAGAACTTTTTATTAATAAATTAGCTTATAGAAATAGTATTTTCTAAATTAAGAAGCCGTTTTTAAAGTGTAAAAAAAAAAAAATAATGAAAAATATAATTTAGATAACTTTTTACTATTTGGTAGACAGCAATCAAATCACGTTTTTTCAGATATGAATAGTATCATTTTTTACTTTTCCGTCAATTTTTCGAAGAGGAAATCTGTTCAAACAATTTTTTAGTCCATCCAAACGGTTTTTATGTTAGAAGTTTTTGAAAATTATTGAAAAATTTTTGAGATTTATAAGAATGTTATTGAGGTTTGGTAGTGATATTATTGGGGTTTGTAATTTATTAAGATTTGTAGAAATTTGTTAGGATATATAAATATATATTAAATTATAAAAAATTTATAAAATACAAAAAAGATGATATGTGTTAAAAAATTTTTAAATTCTTAATAATTTTTAGACCTTTATCCTGATTTTCGGCGGTTCCCAATTATTTGCTTCACCGTACTTCGCTTCTAACTTGACTCCAAAAGTCTTCCTCAGTGTCAGAGATAACTTTACTCCAAGCTTGTTTGGATGAGACATTTGAGGCCGGATTTGGGTGAGGCCTGATATGGGGCATTCAAATACCAGCTTTTGGATGGTGTTTGGGAGGTTTGATTTCTTCTCAAATTTAATTTCAGGCCGAATTTTTCAGCGCTAGATACCCCTTGTTGCTCGTGAAGCGTCGATTGTGCCTTGCCCGTGAAAAGTCTGTTCTACTTTCACTTTGTGTCGGAAAATTATGTGTTTTGCCCCTCGTTACCCTATTATGCACATCGTTTCCTTTCATTTTTCATTTACGACCGAGAGGAGACCTCAAGAAGATAGAGAGAAGAGAGGGAGAGAAAAGAAGGAAGTCGACCCACTACAGGTAACTCCACCCTCACCACCGTATTGTGTACTACGTCCTCTCCATCTCTTCTTTATCGTTGGTAACAGTGATAAATTTATTTTTTAATTTTTTTCACCAAAATATTAATTTTCAAATATAATATACTTTGTATATTCATTCATGTATTTATTATGTAATTTTTTGAATTATTATGTATTTATTCTATTTATAATTAAATTAATCAATTTCTACATTAAAATAATAAAATGGGGGCATTTGAGTCATTTGCTCTCTTATCCTATCACATCCACCCTCCAAATCCATCCTTTCAAAAAACTATCCAAAGGCCTCATACATAAATCTACCGTCTTTTAAAAGTGGGAACCGGTCTCATTACAAATCCACCCCACATTTCAAATCCACCCTCAAATCCGGCCTCATTACAAACCCACCCAAATCAAATCCTTCATCCAAACAAGCTGCAAAAGTCTTCCACAGCATCAGAGATAGAGTGATCGGAGAGAAAATTTGGTTACCGCCTTTCAATTAAAGTATCGCCTTTGTGGGTTTCACATGCTTTCAGACTGCAAAACTTTCTTTTGAAAGCACTAGTATGTCACCAAAATTTTTTAGGTAACGTTTAGAGTAAAAAAAAAAAGATAAATTAAGATAAAATATAATTTAGATTAATTTTAGGTGTTTGGTATTTCTTTCAAATAGTATTTTTTTAGAAATGAACAGTAGTAAACCGTTTAGAATGGTTTTAGGCTTTTAACGTTTGGTATTTTCTTTTCAAACTGCGTTTTTTTGAGAAATGAATTTTAACAAACCGTTAAAACAATTTCTTAAATCCGTTCTAACAGATTTAAAAAATAACACTCAATGTTCTGTACAATAATTCTACTCTTTCTCTCTCGATAATAGTAAACCATTTAGAACGGTTTTCTAAACTCGTTTCTAACGAATTCATAAAGTTGGTGCCTTTGGAAGGCTGGCCAGCTTATAATTTCTAATTAGTCAAATTTTTTATTACCTTTTTTAAAATAATTAAATTTATTTTTTTACATTTTAAATTTTTTTCAAATTATAAAGGACAAAAATATTAAAGTAACAAAATGCTTAAAAGTTAACTTTTTCCCCACCTTTTCTAACACCAAAAATGCTATTTTTTTAGTAGGTAACTAGTAGGTAATTACAAGAAAATTAGTATTTTTTTTCCTTCCTTAAATTAAGTCTTGGTATAAAAATGATGTAGTTTAATGCATATAATACATTTTTATCATAGAAAATGCTATTAAACCAATCAAAAACGGAACTAGAGTGATGTGGCTACAGTAGTATTGCAACTAAATTATAATTTATGAATTTATTATTTAAAGTGATAGACTTCCGAATATCTTCTATAATTCTGGACCCTTTTCAATTATAGTAAAATTTTGTAATTATATTGTATTACTATTTGTTTTTTTTTTTTTTTTTTTTTTGTTGGAGGAACCAAGAAACCATGACATTCCAACCATTAACCCTTGTTTAATACATAGGCAGCCCGTTCATGGCTTCTTTAACAACAGACCTTACAACATTTCTAACGTGACGATAATTAAAAGAGACAAGACATTAATACAAGTCAGTAAAAACACTCTTAACTTTCCAATGGCAGGTTAACATATTCTGTAAATATTTAATGAATAAGAGGACAATCTATTAGTATAGTAACTTTCTTGCAATTCAAAAGTTTAACCCATGACAACACTTTAAGGCATGCCATTACTTCGTCATTAATGCTGAAGATGCATTGACCAATTGTCTTCTTGCACAAAGAATATTTTCACTGTCATCTTTAATTATCCATGCGGCTGACGCTTTATTTGTTTTCGATTTCCTTTATTGTTTTCGATTTCCATGCTCTGTCAGTTATTAGGACTATCTCGTATAGTAATCTGAAATTCTTGTAGCATTAACTAGGATCACCTCTTCTGTAACCCGATGAGAACGACACCAATCCTTGAGATGTCTCCTCGTACTTTTTGTTATTATAAATGTGTGATTGATGCATCATTTTTGGACAATATGATTTTTTTTTTGGGAATAAAACTATATTTTAATGAATTATTTTATTTAAAATGATTTTGCCCACTTGCAAGAAAGAACCACGATGATTACGGTCATTTTAAAATTGAAAAATGCTTATGTGTTATAATAACCCTACCAGAATTAATTGTTAAAATCCTGTGAAAATTGAATTTTTAAAATTAAAGAATATCTTAATAAATATTTTTATTTAAATTATATAAACATAAATATTTTCTGATCGTATAACATTTCTTTTTAAATTTTGAGTAGGCCTAGGGAACTAATTAATTCAAGTAACTAACGTATCTTTATCTATAATGCCTCCTACACTACACTGAACATCGAGTGCCTGCACCTTGCGTCCCTTTCTTATGGTTCCTCCATCATTACTATTTTTATTACTTTAGCTTTCAGGTAGTCAACCGGGACACTGGATTATCATGTTTCTTATAGCTTCCAGGTTTCTTATGGTTCCTCAGTTATATGTTCAAGTGCAACACACACACACACACACACACACACATATCTGAGTGCACTGGCGGATGCACATATGGCCGAGTGGCAGCGATTGCTGCCACTGGAATTTGAAAAAAAAAAAAAATTTCCTATTCCACTTGAACTGCACGAAAAGAAGCGGTGAGATAGAGCAAGAGAAATTTTTTTTGTTGATTTTAATATTCGATTAGCTAACAAGTGAACTTTTAATCACGTGGAGAGACTCTTTGAAAAAAAATAGAAAATTATGTTTTTCACTGTAAGTTGCAGGTTCCTATTTTTGGAAAGGAATTAACACGCTATCACGTTGCCATCTAAACTAGTGTTTGGCACCACTCACCAACTTTCAAAACTTCTCTCTTAAACCAAAACACAATTAGAAAACATTTTGTTATCACCAGGACCCGTTTGGAATTAAAATTAAAAATAAAAATAAAAATTTAGTAATTTTTGTTTTTTTTTTTTAGCCTCGAAAGTTACTAAAAATTTTTAAAAATTTCTCTAATGTTTTTACCAAATAATCAAAAGTTTTAGAAATTTCTAAAAATTCTTAAAATTTCTCTAACTTTTACTGAACAACCAAAGGTATTTTTCGCCTCCACTAACAAAAATTCGTCCATCCGCCACTGTCTGAGTGTGTGTTATATCTGAGTGTGTGTAGAGTGTACATTGTTGCTGCATCTCGATGATCATGTTTTAGTTAATTTTTGAGGAGTTTTTAAACCTCAAAGTACGAGAGCTATATGGGTTCGAAACTCTCGGAGATACAAACCACCCCCCTTTTTTTTAGATTGAATATTTTTTTTTCATGAAGACCTTGCACACGGTATATTTATATAATAAAATACATCAGCTGACTTGGCATTTATTTCAATTATTATTAAAATTTCAACACGTCATCACTTATTATCTATATAATAAAACACATTATTTGAATTTGAAATTTAAAATTCAAATAAATATATATTATATTTTGTAAAATTATACAAATTATATTTTACTTATTTATCTATTACTATTAAATAATATATGGATACCGACAAGGTCAACTAATTTTTTTATTTATAAAAATATATTTAAATTTAAATTTTTAAAAATTAAACATTAAATTAAAATTTTAATTTTAATATGCTTAAAACTTAAATTTTAAATACATATATTTTTACACTATGTGTCATTTATGTAATAGAAGGTTTAAAATTTTGAATTTGAGATATTTTATCTATTGAATTTACTAAATGACCAGAATTATTTTTATTTTTCTCTCAATCTTCCTATATTTTTTTAATACTTTATATATAAAAGATTTTTAAATTAATATTTTAAAAAATCTAACATACACTTTACATTTTATGTCATCCACATAACAAAGAAGTTTAAAATTTTGAATTTAAGATATTTTCAACTATTGAATTTGTTAAATGGTCAGAATTATTTTCTTTTTTTCTCACTCGTCACATAATTTTTTTGAAAACTTTTTATATGAAAGATTTTTAAATTAATATTTTAAAAATGTGATAATATTTGTAATAAATTAATATAATTTTATATCTTGAATCTTTTTTATTAATGATTTTATTTTTATAAGTTGTTTTTACACTGTTTTCTATAAATTTACTTTATAAATTTAAATTTAAGTTATTTAAACGTCAACTTTTTTTTTCTGTACCTTCAGACATTAGTAATTATTAATATATATGCACAATTAGAACTTATTTATTTAGGAATCTTTAAATCTCGGTAGTTGGATTTGGAATTGAAACCTAACGCTATTGACGCAATGATTTATTTTTTTATTTTTATTTTCAGGAATTGAAACTAACACTACTGGAGTAATGATTTATTATTATTTTTTTCCAGATTTTAACACAATGGAAAATCAGTCTCCGGAAATTGAATTGATAACAGATTATCCAATTTCAGTATCAACTGCTGTGATAACAGAGGAAAATAACGAAAGTTCCACGTCAATTACAAATATTGCCTCTTCGCTGAATCGTCAAAACTGTATGTTGATTAACTTTTCTTTTAACCTTTTTTTCGTTAAATTACTTTTGTGCATCTTATTTGTGATATTATCTCCAGAATTTCTAAAGTGATATGGGGGTCATTTGATTTATTTTTTTATTTTTTATTTTTTGTTTTTATTTTTATTTGAACTCATTTGTCATTTTACACTTACGAATATAAAGAAAACAGCTTAAAATTATTTAGTCACCTATGTTTTTAAAATTTTTTTTAGAAAATAGAAAATAAGTTTATATATGAAATGTAAAAAAATCGTTTTGAGCGTTTTAACCCCAAAATAAAGAAAATCTCAAAATAAGAAAAATAGAACATTTCCTGTTTTTCTATTTTTAGATTTTTAAAGCATAAAATATACAAAGTAGAAAACAAAAATAGAAAACAGAAAACCAAATCAAATGCCACCGTAGCCTTTTCAATTTTAATTCTTTTGCCATCATTAATGCTAGTAGTCTATGGGTTGTTTGGCTCAATTGAAAAAAAAAAAAGAAAAAAAACAACTTTTATCAGATTTCTTTTACTTTTACTAATGTTTTTCTAGCTTTTTAAATTTTTTAGTTTTTATAAATTTTTATCAAACATTCAACTAATTATTAAAGTGTCATATATTAATTCGTAGTACAAAATTGTATTTTCTTTTTCCAGTACATTTTTGATGATACCAAACACCCCTGTACATAATAAAAAGATCCAAATAGGCTCCTTCAAGATTAAATTTCAGTTTTTCACTATCATTTCTCCAGTTCTTTGTTTTTTTTTTCCTTTTTTTTTTTTCTAGTACATATAATCAAACTCAACTATAGTTTATAATTAAAATTTTATTGAATTGAGTTGAGTATTACCATTTTTCTGATAGTTAAAAAAAAAAAACACATACACACAAGGATTGTTCTCGTACTTTTAGATTTGAAATTTAGAAATTTAATGTTATTTAATAGACTTATCATAGATATTATGAATTCGAAAATAAAAACAAAAATTAGTTAAAATCATTTATACAGTGGCTCTGAAATTATAAAAAATAATTGTTAAAATCATTTATAATAGTGGCCTTGAATTATAAAAAATAATTGTAAACTTAACGTGTGTGTTTGTTTGAGGGTAGGGTTCGAATTAGCAACTTGTCAAGGAAAAAGAAAAGGCATGGAAATTTATTTCGATTATTTAGTTTGTGTTGAAAATGAAATTGAAAAGATATGGGATTTAAAAAATTAAAAATAATTAAATTAAAAATTAATATTTCATCTTATTATAGTTTTGAATCAATTAAAATAAAGAAATACGTCCACTAAATATGACAAAAATAAAAATATGAAATATGGGTATGATTCTCTCGTACCCAAATTAGATACTATTAATTCTCAATTTTTTAAGGTGATTTAGACAAACAATAACTGAATGTTGATGTTAAAAAGAAAATATTTCAAAATTTTCTGATAGATAGCAATCACAAACCTTTGATTTTTTTTTTTAATAAATTCTATCGAATTTTAAATACATGACTTAATATTTAATTGTATCTTATATCAATATATTATGTAATATATAATATATTTAAATATTTTCTAAGCGGTCACGCATTTATATCCAGCATATCCTAATATCTTAAAAATTAAACTTTAGAAATATCTAAAATATACATAAGTGAACATGTAGACATACCCGATACCAATATACCCGAATTCATGTAACATAAATTCATATACATATATGCGCGCACACACACATACTCTGTTTTCTATGTCACACAAGAAAGCTCTAATGTTAAATTTGTTTTCTTTTTGTCTAAAAACAACTTAACCGATTACTGTAAATCGGCTTGTTGAAGCTTCCACGAGGGAATCAAACAACGACTACAAAAATTATTGCCTGCCTTTATATCGCGCTGCACTGAAAGGGGACTGGGAATCTGCCGAAGAGGTCCTCAAAAAGCGGCCAAACCTAGCGCGCTTTGGCATCGCCGATGGAAAGGAAACAGCGCTCCACGTCGCGGCCTTGGCAAGAAAAGCCGAATTCGTAAAGAATCTGGTTGCAAGAATGGATTCTCAGGACTTAGAAATTGGGAATTCAATTGGGAGCACAGCCCTTTGCTTCGCTGCTTTGGATGGAAGCGTGTCAATTGCTGATGCCATGCTGAGTAAGAATTCCAAGCTGGCAACGGTTTGTGGTCCCCATGGGCCCAAACCACTCTACCTGGCTGCTTTGTCAGCAGAGAGAGAGATGGTTAATTATCTTTATCCGCGGTCTGAACTCGAAAATTGGAGTCCAGAACACCTGGCTGGGCTTTTCACTGCTTGCATCGGCAGTCGTTTGCTTGGTAATCCAGTGTTTTAGGCCTGGCCTATGTTTGTCAAAATTTGTTCAAATTTATAAAAAAATTATAAATATTAATCTACTTTTATCAACTTTTGTCATCCTCGTTTTATATATTTTATTTAAAAATTTTAACTTTTATCAAATTTTTTAATCTTTTGACAATTTTATTTTTTTTAACCTTTTGATAACTTTTCAGACACAATCCATTGGAACATAATTGTATGACTCTGTTTGAATAGAAAAATCATTAAAACAGGTCATTCAACCCCATTTCAACAGATTGTGTCAGAAAAATTTAGTTGATCTTTCCAACGCTAAAAAGTGCTAATACAACACATTTTTTTTTTTTTACTTTTTTGTCTTATTTGGTTTTCCAAACAGCGCCTTAATTGCACCTAACTCTATATATCAGTTATTTATTCTCTGTTTTACATACGGAAAACCAGATATATAATCAAAACTAAAGATTTCGTAACTCATCTAGTTTTTCAATATTTTCGTCTCTTGACACAAATTTAATTAATATGTGCAGATGTCGCACTCCGTCTAATAAAAGACTACCCAGAATTAACTTTCGCGAAAGATAAGAATGGTGAGACAGCTTTGCATGTCCTAGCACGTATGCCTTCGGAATTTACCGTCCCAACTCAAGAAAGAGCATGGAGGAGATTCATCAACTCTTGTTAGTTAATTAATTTCTCTAATCCCTTCCTCCCGTATTATTATCAAGTGCAAAGGAACTACTAATTTCAACAGTGAAATAATGGTTGTTCACTTTTTATTTATTTAAATGGTATTTAATTTTATGGATTAATTGTGCTAATTCTAGCTTAACTGTGTATCGGTTGATTGAGGAATGTATATATATATATATATATATATATAATAGAGATAATTAACTTAATATTTTTTCATATTTAGTTCCAGGCATGAAGCTGGAAGCGCGAGACCAAACTGGAATGCAAGCTCAAGCTCGAGACCTACTTAAATGCCTTTTGAGGAATTTTTTAGAGCGCGACGATTTGGCGACCCCAGACATGATTGAGGAGACCACGGAGCCCCTATTTATTGCAGCGGATTTAGGAAATACAGAATTCTTGGTGGAGCTCATCGATACTTTTCCCGATCTGAGATGGAGAACGAATAGGGACAAACAGACTATATTCCATATCTCAGTTCTGAAACGTCATGCGAAAATCTTCAATCTGCTGCACAAAACAGGGTCATTTAAGAAACTGATAGCCTCATATAGAGACCGAAAGAAGAACAACATATTGCACCTAGCCGCCAGATTGGCACCCCCTGCTAACATCTCCGGAGCATTTTTTCAGATGCAACATGAGATGCTGTGGTATAAGGTGTGTATATACATATGTATATATATATATATATCTCTAATCCGCTCTCACTAGGTCCAAGCCCCAAGGATGCTAATTATTTTATTTTGACCACATTCTTTTCCTGTCATAAAAAATTTAAGTGTCGTTTGATATATTTTTTAATTTTTTATTTTAATTTTATTTTTTGAGTTATTTTTTATTTTATTCTTTTGAAAATAAAAAAAATAATTCAAAATTCATTTGATTACTTGATTACTTGTGTTATTAAATTTTATTTTAAAAAATAAAAAATGAGTTTACACATGAAATAAAAAATAATAAAAAGTTATTTTGAGAGTTTTAATCTGAAATAAGAAAAATTTTTAAATAGGAAAAATAAAACATTTATTGTTTCCTCGTTGTGAGAATTTTAACACATAAAACAAAAATAAAAAATAAAAAATAGAAAAGTAAACCAAATGTCACTTTAAAATTTTAAATATTCAATTAAGTGGCAATTTTATTATTATTATTATTATTATTATTATTATTATTATTATTATTATGTGAAGAATAAATTGCAACCTATTATATATGTAACAGGAGTATTGATAAAAGACCCGCATGGAGTTCTATAAATTTTTATAAAATTTTATAAATCTTTGTAAAATTTAATTTTTCTACTCACTGTGAATTACGAGATTGCAAGTTTTATAAAATTTTACTAATTTTTACAAATCTAAATGCCCCGTAGTTCAACAATTAGCCTAGTTAGCCGATAACATGAAAGGGCTAATTAAAATTTTTATTTGCTTAGGGCTACCAAGGTTCTTGCTGCTTGCTTAGTTATTAGTTCAAACTCGATTCTTGATCGAAATACTTGATTCAAATTAAAGTGATAGAATAATATTTATTTTTAGAATTATTTTAATATATCAATTTTTATTATGATTTATTCGAATTATTCGTTTTAATTGTTCTGTTAGTTAATTGAGTTTAAATTGAAATTATTCTTAATTGAGCCCAGTTAGAGCTGCAAGTACGTGCATGCAAAAGCTCAAGTTTGCATATGCATGTATTAATAGTTTGAGTCAAATTTAAGGTTCCGTTTGGGAACAAAAAAAACTGTTATCAATTACTAACTTTTTAATTTTTTTTTAAGTAGTCAAATTTATCTTTTTACACATTAAGTTTTTTTTATATCTTGAAGGACAAAAATATTAAATTAACAAAAAGTAAAAAAGTTAGTTAAAAAAATTAATTTTTTTCCCTTCGTCTGTTAAAAAAATTAGTTTTTTTTTTTTTCTCAAACATTAAAAAATTAACTTTTTAATAACTCACTAGTAATCAATTACAAAAGAAAAAAAGTTTTTTTTTTTTTTTCAAACTCAACCTAAGTATGTTAAAAGCTCTATTTAACTCGATTAATCCTTTGCCATTTGCATCCGATTGACATATGATTAACTATAATACAATTTACTGCATCCCAACAGTGGCGTACTATATATTTGACATCCCCAGATACATATATTTATATATATTTAAAATTGTAGGAGGTGGATGAAATGGTCCAACCATTGTATAGAGAAATGCGGAATTCAGACCGCAAAACTCCCCGTGACATATTCACTGAGAATCACAGAGACTTGATGAGGGAAGGAGAAAAATGGATGAAGGGCACAGCCAAATCATCTACCGTTGTTGCGACTCTCATCGCCACCGTGGTTTTTACTGCCGTCTGTACCATGCCAGGTGCCGGTGGCAAGGATGAAAATTCATCAGGCACAACTACTACTGATATTTATCAGAAAAACAAGTTCTTCAGGGTTCTCTCAATCTCCGGAGGGGTTGCGTTGTTGTTCTCTTCAACTTCGATACTGATCTTCTTATCCATCCTCACCTCGCGTTACGCGGAGAATGATTTCCTCTCGTCGCTGCCGCTGAAGTTGCTGTATGGAATGACGACTCTCTTCATCTCCTTGGCAGCTATGATGGTAGCATTCTGCGCAACCATCCTTCTCTGTTATCGCCATGGATTTGTGTGGATTAATGTTATTTTCGGCCTCCTTTCTTCTGTGCCAACAGTGTATATACTCCTAAAATACCCCCTCCTCGTTGACATTATCCGATCCACCTACTTCAATCGCTTTCTGTTCTCATCCAAGTGATCATATGAATAATTGTTAATGATGTAAATATGCTTAGTTTCTGCTCCGTGCTCAAGTTTGTAATGTATATCTATGTGCTTTAATAAATAATAACGTTGTTCATTTCCTGCTTTTGTTCTTCTTTCTTACTTCCTTTTTTCCCTATGCATTTTGCCTAGGTCTAAATTAAAATCTATCTCCCACATCCTCTCTCCACCCCTTAATATATATATGTGTGCGCGCGCGCGCGCTTTCCATTCAGTATGCTCAAGTTTGTAATGTATATCTATATTCTTTATTATAAACTAACATGGTACATTTCCTTTTTTTTTTTTTGGTCTCTGTTCTCAACTTCTTCATGATTTTTACCCATTTTGCCTATGCCTAAAAATTGTCCGGAGTCCAATAATAACAGAGTCAAATTAAAATATGCACATAATAATAGAAAAATTAACACACACAAAATTTAACTAGTTCGGCATCAGCTTCCCTCCACATATGGGTACGATTGAATAAATTCTGCCATAATTATCAAAGTAGACTTTCTCTCTACAAATCTCTGACGTGGGAACAATTCCATATAAAAATCTCTCTATAAGATGAACCTTGTCATGCCCTGAATTTTTTACAAATCCGAGAGCATGAACAAATAACCATAGATCGTCAAAATCATCAATTCAAAGTAATTAAAGTCAAATATATTTAATAATAATGAATTAGTAATCTTCAAACTTAAAATAATAATATATAAATCTATCTCTGATCTCTCAAACCGAGACATATACAATAATCAAAATCCAATCAAAAGAAAAAAATAAAAAAATTGTGCAGTTCTCTTCCTAAAATAAAATTAACGAACTACTTGAAATATCAACTATACCTAAGCGGTCCCATCACGACCTTCGTCTAATGTAACACTTGCACTCGCATCTAAAGCTATAGGGGTATGAGTACAATATACTAATGTATATTAAAATAATTAACTGGTGCTCGGAGAAAAATAAAATTAAATAAATCATGCACGGGTTTCTAACATAAATTTCTAACATGTCGTGTCAACATATATTACACACCAAAAATATTTAAATTTAAATTTAAATTTAAATATTTTAAACACAACACAACATAAAATAAAATAAATTATTTTAACAAACCATATTATTAATTATTGGGTTAGGTACCGCTACGCGGTCAACCTATGCCTCAGCCATAGGATAGCAGAAATATCAACTCACCAATGCTTCGTATGTTACTAGCCTACTGGACACGATAATCCAACCCCGCACAGTTTCTTGGTCTTTCACCAGCGGAGATTTCAGCACCGACTACTTATCCCCATACCTCTCAGAACTCAAAACCAAAATCATAAAATTAATGAATAAATAATTACTTATTTATTCAATTCCAAAATATATTTTAAAAATATTTCTTTTCCTTATACAAAATTCCATAATAAAACACAAATTTTAAAATTTAAAATGTTTACATCAACTAAATTTTAATTCCTCAAAATTAAAATCAATTTATACATACTTTTCCAATCTTCAAGACAACCACAATTACATAATTTATCAAGTAATAATAAATCAAATAATCACAAGGATTCACAAAATTAAACCACACATAATAAATTTAATTTTTATTTAACTCCACCCCTACCTCAAACTAAATCTGAATTTGTTACGAAAAGAACACCCAGTTTGCCTTTACAGTTCACTATCAGTCGCGACCCAAACAAACGAACCCGTTGCCCTATGCCAAAATCTGCCACAAAGCTACCCTTTCTCTTATCTTTTTCTCTCTTTTTTTTTTTAAACTCTTTGCCGAATCACCAAATCACTAGGAGTTTATATATATATATATATATATAATACAGCTCTTAGGAGAATCCAAATTGGATTCGAAATCCCCCCCTTTTTTTTACTGAACTATATTAGTCGGCATGCATATACAAGTGTATATATATATATATATATACGCGGATGGCATGCCCAGGTGATCTAGGATCTTGATTCCATGCAGATTTTCAAGTTTACACCTAGTAGACTTCTAATCACATACTAACCCGTGTAATATATATAACATTATTATTTAGTAAATATATATATGAATATCTATATTATTAGAAAAAGTCTTAATGTTTGAAAAACTTTTTTACTATTTTACCCATATTTTGTTCAATTTAACTCAATTTTATCCCTTCATTATTCTAATTCTAATTCTAATCCAACTTTACAACCCAACTCCACTAAAATTCTTCATGATGGTGCATTATCTTTTTTTTTTTAGTTTAACTGAATTCTAATCCAACTCTACAACCCAACGTTGCTAGAATTCTTTATGATGAATTAGTTTGGGTTGCTAGAATTCTTTATGATGAATTAGTTTGGGTTGATATTGGCTATATCATCGAGAAGAGAGAAAAAAATAAAATCCTTACTTTCTATTTCGTCTCTGTTATTCTTGATTTTTCGTCTAATAAATTACTCATCCAAGGTTGAATCGTTCTTGGTGGTGCAATTAATTATTGGGAAAATTTAACTCGTGATCCAAAGTTTGGTTCACGCTCGATTAGTTCATTCATTCAAACATATCGGTATTTTAATTGTGTTCCAATAAAAAATACATATAGGTGTTTTTTCTTATTTTCACTTAATTGAGAATTATTTTTGCTTTTGGCATCAGAGCCGGTGATTATTTTCTATCTTTTCTTTTTTAGAACTTTTTCTATCTATTTTTTTTTAGATTTTTTTTCTTGGTTTTGGATTTTCATTAACAAGTTTGTCTTCAATTTTTTTTTTAATCAGGTGTTGATGGGCATGCTTATTTTCTATAGCCTCTCTGGTGATTGGGCATGATCACAAGTAAGGCATTTTCTTTTTATTTTATTTTAATTATTCTTATACAATTAATTATTTTTTTTATAATTCATCCATTCATCCATGGAGACTTTAGTTTCAATATATTACTAACGTTTGGCTTTTTTTTTATCATCCGGACTAATTCAATATATTGTTAATATTGAATTATGTTTTATTAAAATATATATTTTATTGAAATATTTTATTAAATTAAACTAAATTTTATTCAATGATAATTTATTCCTAACTCATGTACTTCATTTATCTATCTTATTATTAGTAATAATAAATAAATTATAAAATAATTTAAAAAATATATTTGATAAATTAAATATTTCTTTAGATAAATTTAACTACAGTAAATAAAATTACACTTTTAAATGTGTTTTCTATTTTTGTGTTAGGAAAAAAGACAATTAAAAAAATAGAAACCAAAACTGATACTGATAAATAAAAAATATGAATAAAATATTTTTTGATATTAAAATATGTTATCAAAAAAGCCAAACCTTATATATTTTTAACTTCAATATATTAATTTTTAATGAGCCACATTGTCACACCCCTAACTTAATTGTCCGAGGCGAATGGTATGGGAATATGAGAACAAAATAAATTAAATAAAAACTTGTGCCAAGGTCAAGTTTCAATACAATAACAACCATTAGAACAACTAAATACGTTCTTCATTCCAAATGAAATAAATAAAATATCGTTAATCGCGATAAATTTAAGGTCATACTGACCGCTCTCTAAATCGGTAGTGGCTCACTCTCAAGTATAAGAGGTTGGTTGAGTTTAGTCTAGGTGAGTCCTAGGTCATCTTTCACAAGGAGCAAAAGTGTGACTAAATCTTTTGAAAACTTGGTTTCAAAAACACTTGCGAAAATCTTAAAAAGAAAAGATGAAAATCTTTTTGGAGTTTTCAAATAGGGAATTGTAATGATGGTTTGAAAATTGAAAACACAATTTAAACGAAAAACGAAAACACGAAAATGTAAACTTTAACAAACTACACGAATTGAACTTAAGCAAACTATGTAAATTGAAACACTTGGCCTTAACCTAATCCTGTAATGTCCTCGAAAGGCTGAATTCGGATATGTATTTAACGTAACCTAATTCTTACACCTGTAATATTAGGTCGGAGGATTCAACGTTAGAAAACTCTTTTCGCAAGGGAATCGCTATTCTAGGGTTTTGAAGTCAAGTTCTAAGTCACCGGGACATCAAATCGACCTTCGATTTACAAGATCGTAACCGAAGTTCGACTTTATCACAGGTGATTCGTTTTTGAAACTTAACCTAGAATTACAATCCTTACGTTTTTACTCAAAAGATGATAAATTTATTTTAGTTCGCATTATTCGAATTCAACTCCTTCGATTTCATTACATTCCTAGGTTAAAACTAAGAAGAACCCTAGCCTAGCATTACGATAACAAAGCTTTTCGAAAAGAAAACAATCTTCATTATGCAAGAAAAAGTTAAAGCGAAATATGTCGAAGTACCTTAAAACATTTTCGAAACCAAACCAATCACAAACAAGCGTATACGAAGTGCTTTGAAATAAAAAACAAAAGATATTGACAATAAGAAAGTAATGAACTTTGAATTAAAATTAACAAAAATCGTTGCTTACAAGATTGATATGAGTGCGAAGAAGGAATGAAACTTCTGTAACTCAAAATCCAGCGAAAACAACTAACCCTAAGTGTAAAAGTGATGTACACTCTTCAAATCAACTCTCAGAAACAAAACCTAAAGGTTGCGTCGGGTTTCGAACCCTAATACATCAGAAATTTGTCCATTTATAGTGATACATAATACAAGGGCACAAGGGTAAAATTATAACTTGAACTCTATTCTGAACGTGTGCTGAAAAAGTCATCATGGGCGCCCAAGGGTAGGTGTGGGGCGCCCATGACTTAGTTGTCCAAGGTGTTTGATGAAGTCCTCAATCATCTGCTCCAGAGCCCCTCTCGGTGGGCGCCCATCTGATTCACAGTGGGGCACCCATGATTGAAGTGGGGCGCCCATGATTAAGGGGGCGCTCATGCTGAGTTCTGCCCAAATCATGCTCTCGGTAGGCGCCCATCTGATCTATAGTGGGGCGCCCATGATTGAGTTGGGGCACCCATGACACTCTGCTTCATCCACAACTTTAGTTCCTTGTTCTTTCAGCTCTCATTTTCATCTTTCTTCCTCAAATGAAGCACCAAACACCTGTAAACATCCACAAGTATGCAAATCAACTCACTTCATTATAACTCATGAGATTTACATAAATAAAACACTTAAAACCCATTGCAAAATCATGATGAAATAACATTATATGTGCTCAATCACATACCCTGGTGACTAAATTTAAGACTGATACAACCACATAGGTCTCAGCAACAACAATGCAATCTCATATACAAATTGACTTTGGAGCCCACGCCCCCAGGTCACACAAAGGAGAATACGAACATCTAAATATAAGTAAAATTTTGTAACAGATCAATCTGTCGATCTCAACTCAGCTCCAGGTGGCTATTCCCTAGCCTTGTCAGATTACCCACAATATAGATAGAGTAAGTTAACCAGCCCATTAGGTAGAACCATGCAAGTGTGTGCTAATAAATATGCTCAAACATACAATATAACTCACAATAATAACAACCAAACATAATATAAAATGCACATGTCAGATTATGCAATGTAAACATCATATAAAAATACATATGTAATGAAATGCAATTATCCAATCTCCATCTACTCAAATCTCACCTATAGTAAAGACCAGACTCAGGCTATTCTACCTTGAGCTGCCTACGTATCCCACATCAGGAATCAGGTCACCGTAGTTCCTATTTTATATTCTTTATTTCATGACCAAACTCATTATCAATATAATCATCCCTACATCTCATCAATAAATGTAACAATCACATTATCTCAATATATATATAAACCAAATGGGGAACCGTGTTACACCCCCATTGGTGTAAGACTCAAAGAAACTATGTTACACCCCCTAGCTCGTTTGCTAGGGAACTGTGTTATACTTCTAGTCAGGCATCCGCTAATCTCAAGCATGCATCTGCTCATCGTAAGCAGGGTTCGGCTACAATCCGAAGAAAATCCCATGATATCTCACTTTAATATTAATGCCCAACTCCAAATGATTAATCTTTAGTCATATATATCGATTGGGAATCATCTGGTATTTTCAAAATCTCATTTTCTTATTTTTCTCAAATCGCGAACCCAGTCTACATATATAACCCGTGACTCGGCATGTCACAATGTAAATGTGACACTCTCAGCCAATCAATATCCTCAACATAGATCAGATGATGCTACCCCAACCCTAATGCACATGATATGCTCAATCATATATAATAATTCTCTTCAAAAATTCACAACATTAACAAGACATGCTATGTTAAGCCATCAATTATGTTTCATACAATTCCATTATCAATTATGTCTAATTTAATTATATATAGTAATTCTTTTTTACAATTATTAACATAAAACAAAACATAACTTAAAATCTCAAAATTTACAATTTTTCTAACATCTTTCCAATTCTGTAACATTAACATTAACTATAATTTTCCATAACTCTAAGGACAACATTATGATCCTCCCCAATTTTTTAGGGGTAAATCGTAAATTTTCTAAACTTTAGGGAGCATTTTGTAATTAATTAAAACCATTGAGGGTTACTTTGCAATTATCTAAAACTTTTGGGGTTACTTTATAATTGTTTAAACTCTTGGAGAATCACTTTGTAATTATCTAAAACTTTTGGGGTCACTTTATAATTATTTAAACTCTTGGAGAATTGCTTTGTAATTATCTAAACCTTTTGGGGACCATTTTATAATTATCTAAAACTTTAGGAGTCAATTTGTGATTATCTAAAAGTTTTAGGCCCCAATGGTAATATCTCTAACTATTTTCTCTATTCTTTTCTTTTTCTTTTTCTTTTTTATTTTTTATTTTTCTTTTTCTTTTCCCGTTTCTTCTCCCGTAAATGCCTAGCGAAATGGGCTTTCAATTTCGAACTGACTTTCTATTGTTAGTCTAAATTTAATCACTTTCATACAAAATGAACATATACAAATTTATACTAAAATCTCTATATATACCATTTATGTAATTATTATAACTCAAAAAAATGAAAAATTCAACACATATACACATATATATACACATCCGTACATATATATATATATATATATACACATCTCACAAAACTTCACCAAATCAAGTATATAAATATACCAAAATGATCATTGCAATGTCTAGAATACAAATATAGGTTTCATTTACCTCATATCTAAAGAAAATGAGAAATAAAGAAATTTTAGTTTAGGCAACAAACCTTTCGGCGTCGATTTCTTCCACCTTGAGCAAAATTACGCGAAACAGACACCGCCACAGCATTCACGGCATCGAAAACTATCTAGGTCTACTTTCTTTCCTTCCCATATCCTTCTTTCTCTTCCCCTCTCTCTCTCTGGTTTCTCTCTCTTGTGTGCCTCAACCCACGGCCAGGAAGCCAAAACGAAAAAAAAAAAAAGAAAAATGAGGGGAAAGGGAAGAAGGAAGACGAGAAAAGGAAGGGGTTGGGCCCTTGGCCCAGTTTGTCTAACCTAACACTATTTCAGACTATTTTCAGTCCAAAAAAATAAAATAATTAAATTCTATCTCCAATTTAATATTTTATCAGTTCAAAATAATATATAAATCGTCAAATTTAAATATTGGGTGTTACACACATGTTCAAATTATCAAATATTTGATTAGATAATATATTTCGACTTAAAATATAATACGAATTCACATAAAATTTTAAAACACTTAGTAAGCTTAAAAATATATAAAATAGTATTCACGTTCAGAAAAAATTTGTTATAATTTTACTACGACGACTTTTATTTATAATTAACATGGTTAAAAGAAATAGAGTGAATAGACTACAATATTGTTTGTTAATTTTTTTGGATCATTAAGAATGTGAATGAGTTTGCTATATTTATTTTTATTAAATGATATTTCTTTATATAAAAATAATTTTTTGTTAATGCATTTATTATTTAACTTATTTTTTAATTCGTTCATAAAAATATATCAATTCTGACTTTTTTAAATTTTATTTTATTTTTTAATGTGGTTGTTAATATTAGGTTTTTAAATTTTATTATATTTTTTATTACCAATATAATTTTAATTCTTTTGTGTGTCAAATTTCAGGAAAAGTTTATTCTTTATTATTTTTTTCAATTTGTTAATTCAAAAATATAAGGTAAGATTAATTTTTTTTAATTTTATTGTAATTCTTTAATATGATTACTTGTACAATTTTTAAGATTTTATTATATTTTTTGGTTATTATTAAAATGTAAAATTTTGTACATTAAATTCCAATGGAAGCCCCTTTTTGGGGTTATTTTTCAATTTTTTTTTTAAATATATCAGGTATAATTTTCTGAAATTTTATTTTATTTTTTATTTAATGTGAAAATATTATTGTATAATAATAATAATAAAATTCTCTAAGTATTACAAAATTTCATGTTCCAATTTTGTTAACTTTTTCATTAATAAGATATTATATTTATTTTTATTAGATGATATTCTTTTATATTGAAATTGTTATTTATGTATTTATTTTTAGCTTATTTTTCTTAAATGATTATTCATATAAATTTTTATTAAAAATTAAAATAAATATGTAATATGATATACAATATATTTAAATATCTGTAATGTGCGTAAATATTCATACATTTATTAAAATTATCCTTCACATATTTTGAAAGATTCTTTAGGATTTTAATGAATTTTTTTGGTCCATTATTTTTCAATTTCACCTTTTCTTTTTGTTTATATCTACTCAAAATCATCTTTAGCATATTAACCACTCAATTGTTTTTTGAATAATCTTACTCCAACTCCCAACTCAAAATCTTCTATATTCTATAATCAATTTTCAACACCTTCATTAATTTTTAATTTTACATAATTATAAATATATACATACATATATATATATATATATATATGACAACATCGAATAACAAATTTATGATAGTAGATCTCAATATATTTTATGAACCAAACGATTAAACTATATATGTTTTTGGAATTCGGCTTTTCATCAAAACACTCAATATGAAAAAAATATAAAAATGTTAATATAGGTTTTATTTTTTTAAAATTATATTTTTATTTTTTATTGTTAGCTTATTTTTTAAATTTAGATATATAAAAGAACAAAGATACGCGCGCAATGCACGTACATTTTTCTAGTTTATATAAACACACATAACGATGTGGACTAAAAAATATTTAATAAATTAATAATTTATCAAAATTAAACTAAAATTTTGCAATTCACAAAAAATATTTAAATACCAAAAAAATCCTGACACAACCCGCGCATCCACAATAAAATTGTCATTTAATAAATGCCTCAAATTTTAAATCAACTAAAATTTTTTTCACTAAATTAAGTATTAATTAAAAAAATTAACAAGAATTAAAATTTCTGAGTCATCACAAATCTCATAAAAAAATCCCCAAAAAAAATACCAAACTTAAGTCAACTCCAGAATTTCTATGAATTTCTTCTTTATGCGCAAACTATATATATATATATATATATATACACTAGTCCCGACCTCATACAATTAGAGAAAGTTATAGGTATCTTTGAAACCAAATAGTCATGACCTCATACAATTCGAGAAAGTCATAGATATCCTTGAAACCAAATAGACTCGTGCTTCACGCGTAGTTCGAATTAAATACGTGTAAAATTTCCTCCCCCAATTATGAAAAATTATATTTGGATGCCTAGCTACCAATGCTAGTTTGAATATATTTCAAAACGTTTTATGGTACGCATAAACGCATTACGCGACATTAATAATTAGGATGTATATACAGATAATGTTATTTTAGTGAGAAAAATCCTTCCTCTTATAAAAAAAATAAAAAAAAAATATATCACAAATTATTTGATAAGATTTCATGGCGCAAATATAACAATCGATGAAAGAGAAATGAGCTTGTAAGGGACCGTTTGGTAACTCTGTCATTTTTCTGTTTACATTTTTATGTTTATGTTTTTTGTTTTCAGTTGTCGTTTTCCTTTTCTGAAATAAAAATTAAAATTGCGCTTGGAAATATAATTTTGTTTACAATTACTAATTTTTTTATTTTTATAAAATATTTAATTTTATTAGTTTTTTAAAAATTAATTGAATTTAATAAATACATTTTACATTAATTTAATTTAATTATATTATTTATTAAAAATAATTGAATAAAATATAAATTTTATATCATTTAATCTAGTAAATATAAAATATATTAATTATAATTTAATTAAATTATTTATTAAAAATAATTGAATAAAATATATTTCATAATAATTTAAATAATTTAATTATGATATTTATTAAAAATAATTTAATAAAATATAATTCATACTAAATAAATTAAATAAATTATTAAATAAATTTAATTATGATATTTATTAAAAATAATTTAATAAAGTATATTTAATATTATTTAAATTAATTATTAAATTAAATAAAATTAAATAATTTAATTATAATATATTAAAAATAATTTAATAAAATATATTTGTATTAATTAAGTTGTTTATTAAATTAATTTAATATATTTTATTTTATTATTGATTAAAAATTAATTAATAATATATATTTCTTCTTAATCAAATTAACTAATTTAATTTAATTATTTATTAGAAATAAATTAATAATAGATATAATCTATAAATTTAATTAATTTAATTTAATTATATTATTTATTAAAAATAATTTTAGTTTAATAAAATATTTGAATAAAATAATTTATTTTAATATGATGTAATAAAAATAGATAAATTTTTAGAATTGACAAAATATTTGCAATAGAAAAAAAAAACATAAAGTGAAAACATTTTTGTTCTGTTTACGTTTTTCTGTTAAAGTTCTCATTTTTTCAGAAACAAAAAAACGTAAACAGATTTAACAAACATATTTTTGTTATCAGTTTACAAAAATTTTGAATACAAAAACAGAAAAATAAAAAACAAAAACGTTACCAAACGAGACCTAAGTATACAAAAATAATTTTGACTATGTAGCATTGTTTTAGTTGAAATATGATGGGCGAAAGTAAAAAATATATACAAGTAGGAAATTATAAACCTTATCCTTATTTATATTGTTTTTTTACGAGAAAATGTGAGAAGAGGGATTGTGAAATTTTCAATTCATATTTTTAATTTTTTTTTTCCATTCAAAATTGGGAGAATATTACAAAAACTTACATATTTGTGTTTTTATTTTATAAAAATTAAGGAAACTTTAATTGAATTTACGAGGCTCATAGATTCTTGCATATTCTTGATTCGATAATTTATTTCTTTTTATTGTTTTGGAACAAATTAACGTTAATCGGCAAAATACGATGTGAAGCGCATTGGTGGGCCCTCACAATGCAATGAATTACTTCACCCATGTAATCGGTTTGGAAGGCGTCTTACGGTCTCTTGGTACGGGGGCCACGTAATTATTTTATTAGAACATTCCAATTTGTAATTTTCCTAGTCAAATTTTTGTTTAGCGCACCCAATCTTCGGTAAAAGGACTTTCTAGTAAAGAATATAGGCCAATGTGTCGGCACGCTCATCAACTCTCGTCTGTAGTTAATTCACTCGTGTGTATATTAATATAAAATGTATGTCCCATATTTTCAACCTTGCCCTTTTAAAAAATGTATATTTTTATTAATATGACTATGCTAAATATAATATTAATATATATACTCGTATATATATTAATATATATATATATATATATATATATTAGTATTATAGTTAATGTTTTTTAGTTGAGATCGAGATGAAATAGAGCTACTGGAGGCATCTAACAATTAACGTGTGAAGCAAATAGATATATGCGCTTTAAACATTGGCCTTGAATTTCTTAAAAATAATAATTTACATATCTAAATAATTTTTGACAAAAACCAATAGTAATAGTAGAAAATGACACATTTGCCACAGTACAGTAGTATACTGCTTACAGAAAAATTAATTCAAATTGCCAAAAAAAACAAAAAAAATTAATCAAACAAACATAAGAATGAAATTAACACTAGTGCTTTTATAAAAGGCAAATAGTGATAAAAATAGTGCTTATTATTTCAAAACACGAGCTTATTTCAATAACAAGAAAAAATATGGAAAATATTTTTATTGGAGATTGATAATAAAGTTTAATATTTGTCATATTTTTAGTTTTTATTTTTATTTTTTAGTATTTTTCATAAATATGAGAAGATAAAAATGGTATTATACACTCTTAAAGTTAGTATATGAATTTAATTAAAAATTATATTTTAAAATATGAATTTTGTAAAAAGTTTATAGAACTAATTTGTTATTTATAAAATAAATTAGAGTTTACATATAATTTTTTCCATTATTTTACAGGATAAGACTCGACTTATATTAAAAGAAAAAAATATTTTATTTGATAAAAAAAATTAATGAGACCGGTCAAAAGAATACATATATATATATATATATGTATATATATATATATACATATATGCATGTAAGTAACATAGCACGATGATATATGTATATATATACATATATACATATATGTCTTAAATAGACCGGTCAAAAGTATATATATATATATATATATACATATATGCATGTAAGTAACATAGCACGATGATATATGTATATACATACATATATACATATATGTCCTAAATAGCGCGTTGATAATATATGAAGTTTGTTAAGGACGGCAGATGTACCACCGCTCGAATACCAGATTGATTTACGCGTTCGAATATCAGAGATTGATTTACTTGTTGATAATATAAAGTTTGTTAACTTTTTAATTTTTATTAATTTAATATTTTATTTTTAAAAATTAAAAAAAATTAAAATATAAGAAAATAAATTCAAATAACTGACAAATAAACAAATAAGCCATTAAACCCATTGAACCATTTAGCCCATGGTTCAACAATTGTAACAATTGGCTCATGGTTCCAACAATACCGGCCTCGTGCATTAGGCGCCGTCCCAAGATGTAACTTGAGATGAAATGTCCGTAAAAGGTGAAACTTGCGTACTTAAAGTGAGGAGAGAGAAAAAAAAAAAAAAACCACACATACATACCTGTGTGTATATATATATATATATATATGATTTACGTAGATATATAACACGATTAATTATTGCTAAAGCCAGTCGGGACCAGCTAGAGCTCTAGTGACGAGTTCGCCTTTATCTGGTGCCGCGAAGAACATCCGCTTCAGATGGAGGGTTTGGTGCAGTTCGAGGATTGGAAACCCGCGATTGGTTCTGAGATCGGACGATTTCAAGAGATGGAGGATTAGGAGCAGCATGGTTGTCATCGTTGTCCTCGTCTTCTTCATCGTCCTCGTCTTCTTCATCATCCTCGTCCTCGTCTTCTTCATCATCCTCGTCCCCGTTTTCTTCGGCATCGTCGCTGTCGTCGTCATGCTCCTCCTCATCCCCCTCAACCTCATCCTCATCGTCTTCCTCCTCCTCATGGTGGTGGTCGCCTAGGGGTTGAGAAGTAGACCAACGGCGGAGAACACCGGCGACAGACTTAGAACGACTCTTAGCCATATTAATTGATGCAATAATATGTTGTGGATGGCTTATGATTTATATAGAGACGTCTGCGCTTGATAGAATGATATAAGTGTTAAATTATTTTTTTTACGTAACAATTATATAGAGACGTATGCCATTGGTAGAAGGACATAAATGTCAAATTATTATTATTATTATTATTATTATTATTACCACGACGACAACTACTTGTTGTTGTTGCTGTTTTCTAGATATTCACGAGCCGATGACATATAAATCACTTAAAATGAAGATATATATATATATATATATTATTCAATGTCCATTATTCAAATGTGGCATTAAAACATTAGACTCGTTCAACAAATACGGTATATTAGGGAAATTCAACTTTTTGGATACTTTCTTTTTCCATCAAAATTTGATTTTCTTTTTTTTTTCTTTTGATAGCTTTCAGACACTTTATTGGATCCAATTACATAAGGAAAAAAAAAGTACAGTAAAAAAATCATATAAAAAAACTCTACCTAAAATTAAAAAAAAAAAAAAAGATGATTTTTAAGCAAAATAATTGAGTTTACAATGTAGGGGTGTGTGTGTGTGTAATTGTAGTGAGAAAATGTTGTGAGATTTTCGGTTCCGTGTATTACACACCAACTTAAAATTTTATTTATAAAAATTAATTAAAAATAATGATGCAATATTTGACAATGCATGCACATACCAACTAAAATGAGGGGCGTGTTGACTGCTTAGCTTCGTTTCGCATCCGTACGAACGTGTCGATATAGTGGAAGAAATTTAAAAGAAAAAGAATCGTGGAAGAATTAAAAATAAATAAAAAAACAAAATATTAACATCCAAGTAAGGGTGCATTTGGTGTACAAAAATTTGATGAAAATTTTTAAAAATCTCTAAAAATTTCGATTACATTTTTATAAATTCTTACTTTCTTAAAGTTTAAAAAAAATTTAATACATTTTAAAAAAATTTAATAATTAAAATTTAAAAAAAATTAATATTTTTTCTTCCCAAACTTAATCTGATTTTGTATGTACCCAACCGAGTTGCCCGAACGATGAAATTGTACGAAAATCAGGAAAACTTAAAAGTAGAAGAAATGTCTAATCGAACCAAACCAATCAGTGGACCGGATTAACGGTCAAAACTGCGACAGCCATTCAAAGATTAATCACCAGACCCTGAAAACAGACAACAATAATATATATATTTGCTTATGATTCAAACCGTGCCTGCATCAGTAAAAATACCTTTTACACAATGTCAAACTTGTTAGGATCCTTAAGCAGCGTTTGTTTGGAGGATATAAGGAAGAGATTCGATTTTTAACGTGATGGGACTTGCAAATCCAGTGTTTGATAACAACAAAAAGAGAGTGAATGAACAATTCCTTCGTATTGCTAATCTCCCAAAATGGGGTATACACCGTCCCATGGGAGTGTAGTATTATTTATATCCTAATCTTGGATATACTTTCCACCAAAATCTAAAAATTTAAAATTATTTCATATCACATTTCATATTAAATCACATCTTTTATCCCATTTTATATCTCATTAACCAAATACTAAAAAAAATAATTCCATATAAAAAATTAATCTTATATTATATCTAATCTTATATATTATCTTATACTATTACTTAATACAGAAGGATGCCACCGAAAAAAAGTGAATGCTATTTTGCTCTACTGGATGCATCGGATCCCGTATAACAAGCGAGCTCTTTACCCTCAAATTCAAATATGGGCGCAAAATGCTATCCTATTCTCTTATCCAATTCTCACCATCAAACATACCCTTAAAAGCAAAGAAGTTGGTCACCCACTACTTTTCTCTCGGAAGAAGAATAATTCAATAGACTTTGGGCATGGCCACAGAGACCATCGACACCTACTAATATATGATTACATATATTTATATATGTCAAATCCAACATCAAGAAATAGCACACTGTCCGTGTTATTTGTATGATCCAATGTGATATAACATCTACCATTTTCTTACACGTCTTAGTTAGCCCCTTCTCTTTCCATGTTCTAGCCCCCTCTCTCTCTCTCTCTCTCTCTCTCTCTCTATATATATATATATATATTTAATTATATATTATATATATTAATTAGTTATATATTTTTTTTTTCTGGTAATTTTTGAATATATAGGGGGTGTTTGGAAATTAAAAAAAAACTTAAGTTTTGATATTTTTTTATTGTTTTTTTTTTTTGCACTTTTTTGTGTGTTTGGTTGAACCAAGTGAAATTTTTAGTATTTTTTAGTAACTTTTGGGTGTTTGGTAAATTTTTTACTATAATAAAGCAAAAAAATTGTAACTTTTGGGTGTTTTGTATATTTTTTACTGTAGCAAATCAAAAAAGTTGTAATGATAGAGTGATACTTTTTACTGTACCAAATCAAAAAAGTGAAAAATTTTGTAATTTTGTCAAACACACAAAAATCAACTTTTGATATTTTTTTATTAATTTTTGGGTTGCCAAACACCCTCATAAATTACTGTAAAAATAAATAGTTCCCCAAACTTTGGGTTAACCGTGCCCGGTGGCAGGCTGGCTAATGCGTTGATTCTTAGTTGGGAATTATTAGCACATTAACTCTCAAAAGTCTATTTTTTTATTTTTTATCTTTTTTAGGGGTAGATCTCAAGTCTGGACCCAAGGCTGACATTTGCTGAGGGTTTGAGGTCGGAATTATTAAATTAAAATCAAATAATTTAGATATATTTAAAATGTATTTATGTCATTTTACGTTTTTTTTTTTTTTAAAATATGTGAATGCATTTAAAAAAATAAGTTATTGTAGTGCAAAATTGTACTTTAGAGTTAAAGTGTACGGATGAATTTTTTTATAATGATAAGTGGTCCTGGGTTCCAAATTCATTCATTGGCCAGCACATCACTGCCGGAGTCGATCAGGGTGAGAGGAAATTTTCGGCCACCGGAATAAACCTAATCGGCACGACAATCGCCGAAATAGGAATATTAATTTCAGGCCAAGCTAACACAATTTCTGGAGTCCACTGCTATAACAGAGCAACTGGCTTCGGTGGGACCGGGATCTACCTCAAGTTGCCGGGTTTGACCCAAACCCGGATTGTGAATTCTTACATGGATTACACCGGAATTGTCGCGGAAGACCCGGTTCTGCTTCGCATCTCGAGCAGTTTCTTCCTTGGAGACGCGTACATTCTTCTGAAGTCGGTAAACGGGGTTGCCAAGGGTGTGAATATCGTCGATAACATGTTTAGCGGGTCGGGTAAATGGCTGAAATGTTCAGTTGGATCAAAGAAACGGACCTTTTAAAGACGTGGATCAAGTTGCTGTTGATAGAAATAATGTGAAGGGGATGAACGTCAAGGGAACCACAGGAAGAGGATCTGCGAAGGAGAATGGGACCACGTGGACGGTGGATTTTAATCTGGATTTATTATTTCCTAATCTGATTAAGAATGTGCAATACGCGTTGAGCACAGCCGGAAGCGAGTTCCCGAGCCACGCTTTGCGTAATGCGTCTAACAATCGGGTCGTGGTTGAGTCGGATGTGGCCATTCCAGCGAGTGTATTTGTGATGATTGATCAAGGAGTTTCGAGTTAGGGCTATCATTAATTGCAGCTAGTTTTTGGGTTCAAGAACATTTGGCTGGGCAATTATTATATTACCTAATTTTTACTTTTATTTTTAATTTCTTTGAAGAAATTCTTGACACTGAAGTTCGGTTTCAAGTCAATGTAGGTAGTATTTAGAGTGGTAAAAAATAAGGAAAAAAAAGAATAAATTGAGATAAAATGTAATTTTGGGTTAATTTTGACGTTTTGTATTTTTTTTTCAAATTGTATTTTTTGAAAATGAACAATAGCAAACCATTAGAACGGTTTCCCAAATCCATTCAAACGGATTCAAAAAATCAACACTCAATATTCTGCACAATAATTTTACTTTTTCTCTTTCTCGACAGTATTAAATCGTTAGAACGGTTTTTCAAATTCGTTTTAACGGATTCAAAAAATCTTTTTGGAATGCACAGCGCCAAAATCGTTAGAATGCTTTTTCTAAATCCGTTCTAATGGATTCAAAAAAATTCTTATAAAATAGCGATAATGGTACTGTCAAAAAATTTATGCACTTGGTTAACCTTCTTTCGGATTTTTTATTTTTTTAGCAAAATATTAAAATTTTTTGAAATTAATAAAAGTAGGAATGTGTAAATGTGTAATAGAAAATTTTAACAATTTATGAAAGTTGTTGGAGGTTTGTTGTATTTTATTTTATTTATTGACACTCCAAATAGATAACAAAATGTGATGTGACACCATTGGCATCGAGGAAACAGAACAGCAAAGTTGTTATCGCCAATTTTCTATTGTTATGTTCAGAGTTACTACTACTAGTTAGGAAACAAAACAAAATTAAGATTGTATTTGTTTTTATAATTTTGAAATTAAGAAATTTGGTGCTAATCATTTAAGAAAACAAATTAAATATATTGTTTTTAAGTTAGATAGGGATTTGATAATAAATTTTAGTAATTTAACATGATAAATGATGAAAATTTTGAAATTAACATAATTATTTGAAATTCTTAAAAAATAGTGATTCCATCATTTTAGAAATTAATGTTGGAATTTTTCATATGTTAAGCATACATTAATTAATTTTTTATTTTGTCAAAAACGGATTAGAACCAAGTTAAAGATAAGAACGTACATGATAAGACCCATATTGTTGTGATCTATTTTGTTGAGCTTATGTGAACCTAATAGGAATAATGAGAATAGACGGTTAGTATAGACCAATTATTAAGCCTACTGCAGGCATTTTATGGGAAGGTCTAGTAAGGTTAAGGTTCACCCTCTATATAATGGCTAGATCTCTCTCTTCACAATAAGCCGACAGTTATTCCCATTAATAGCCGTCATATATTGATTGTGATAGAGAGGAAGACCAAGTCTAGTATTTTTATCTTTTAGAGTTGAAGATGGAACAATCATAATCTGGTACGCTTCCGCATATTTTGTTCTTATGTAATTAATATTCCAATCTTTGCATACAATTGTAAAAAATTTATTCCAACAATTGATATCAGAGCCAATTATATGTGAATTTGGAATTCTTTTATTTTTCATATTAAACTTTGATTTCAAAGTTTAAACCGGATCTTGTGTTGATTGATATAAATAAATCATCTACTATTTTTAGAATCCAATAAAGGGTTTTGTTCCTCTCGAAATAAGAAAAATTTTGATATAAAGTTTGAAATTTAACACATACAATATCAGTAAAAAGGTCTGTACGAAGTTTGTCCTAATAATAACCTGGATTCGTATTTAGTTTGTCAAAACTTATTATTTTATACATAAAAATTTAATTAAATTATATATTTGTGTTTCTGGAATTATTTCAAATTCAACCATATATTTTTTATGCATTAAAGTTCAAGTTTTGCGGCAGTCTACCATGGTTGACTCTAGGTACCTTCACGTTTAATTTGTTGCCAGCTTTTGGTTTGAAAATTATATATTATTGATCCTTGATGTTTTAATTACCTTACGTGAATTTTCTTTAATTGCTTGAATCAAATCATGGCAGAATAGTTTTTTTTTTTTTTTAATTGAATTGGGTAGTTTTTTTTACAGTTAAACGGGTTGGGTAGACCCGGCTAAAGGTCAGGGATGAAAAGGCATATAAAGCCATTTTATTAGAAAAAAAAAAAAAAAAACTCCACTAGCTTTCCCGCGGATGGATACCAATTCACTCACGCCTCCCTTAATCCATTTGGGTTGGAATTTATAAGGCTCCCCCAAAATCTTTTAACATTCAAAAGACTTGATATCTTCCTTTCCAAATTGAAAACACCTGGGAGTTCCACAAAATACATATATATATATATATATATGCCTTATTACATTAAAGTATATATATATATATATATATATACTTTGCAAAACGTTTTCAAGTCCCCTAAAGATCCGAGGACTTCTATCAATATTAAAATAATAATAATAATAATTTTTGGAATTTTTTTTGGAATATATTCGGCATTTTTTTGGGGCCTTATTTTATATATATATATATATATATTGCAATATCTCGAAAACTGTAAAGTAATTTTTGGTGAATCTTAGTGGTTCTCTAACTTTGATATTCTAGTTTTAATGGTAACATCTACTCTCATTGGTTTTAATTGTATAATATATATATATATATATATATATATTGGCTATTTGGTGACCTTAAAAGTGTGTATTTGTGTACTTTTTTTGGGCATATTTTTAAGAGCATAAAATAATAATTGCAATCATGAGCAATTTACGTATAATTATGTCATGACAAGAAATATTTGGTTGATACTGGTGTTACTGTCCAAAGGAGAACGCTCGCTGATTTGTGATATTTTTGCATATTTATACATGATGAGCCATTGTATTATTACATATAATAACCTGCCCAAATGGGGTTATTATATTTACTAATGATAGGGTTAAAATCAGTGACTGATTAGAGAATATTTGGGTAAGAATATTCTTTTTGCCCAAAGGGGATTGAACTTTCTAATTGGGTATTCTCATTGGTGGTTTACTCAAGGAATCTCATAATACGTTACACTCTCTGCCCAAAGAGGATATGGCAATGATGTACCGAGCCAATCCTTATGGTTTATGCTTGATTAAGTTTAAAGCATATTATTTTACGTTACACTCTCTGCCCAAAGAGGATATGGCAATGATGTACCGAGCCAATCCTTATGGTTTATGCTTGATTAAGTTTAAAGCATATTTATTTTTTGCCACTGATTGCTAATTATTATTTTATTTTTTTTTATTCAGTTTACTTTTGCAGTCAATAATAACAATACTACTGTTGTCTTACTTAATGGCTCAAATTATAAGAAGTGGAAACAAGACATTGAGTTTGCCCTAGGAATTATTGACATAGATATGGCCTTGAGAAAGCCTGACCATGCCGCACTTACTGCCACTAGTACAGCATCTGAAAAGAGTTGTACACAAAATGGGAGAGATCTAATCGCCTAAGTCTTTTTGCAATTAAGAGATCTATCTCAAAGCATCTTTTGAGTGGTCTGCCTGAGACAAATAATGTTAAGGCACTTTTTGATACTGTGGGATAGAGATATAAAGTATCTAGTAAGGCTGAGACTGGGACTCTAATGAATGAGCTTACCACCTTGAAATATGACAGTGTCAGTGGGGTACGAGAGTATATCCTCAAACTTGTGTTTATCCAGTCTAAACTTAAAAACTTTGATGTCACAATCTCTGATGAGTTTATTATTCACCACGCCCTTAATTCTCTTCCACCAGAGTTTAGCCAGATAAAAAACTGCTTACAATACCCAAGATGAGTCCTGGAGTGTGAATGATCTTATTGCCAAATGTGTTTTAGAGGAAGAGAAACTTAAGAAGGAAAAAACCATTACTGCCATGTTTGTTTCTCAATCCAAACCTGGTCACGGAAAGGGAAATTTTGGGAACCATAGGAAACCAAAAAGCAATACTCCTCATAAGGGTCAAGACACTTACAAGCAAGGCAAAGGTAATGGTCAGCCTCAAAATGTGTTAGGTCCTAATGCTGTTATAAAGAAAGAGGTCGAGTGCTTTTTCTGTAGAAAGAAGGGCCACATTAGGAGGGATTGCACCAAATTTCAAGCTTGGTTAGAGAAAAAGAAAAAAGAAGGAGGTAACTCACTTGCTTTAGTTTGCTTTGAATCCAATTTAATTGATGTCCCGTCAAATTTTGGTGGTTTGACATTGGTGCAACTATTCATGTTGCTATATCCTTGCAATGATTCAAAAACAAACGAAAGCCAAGTGAGAATGAAGCCCAACTCAAAGTAGGGAATGACGAAGCAGTTAGAGTCGAGTTCATAGGAGATATTATTTTAAATTTAGAGTCTGGTTTTAAACTTATTTTGGAAAATACTTTTTATGTACTATCCTTTAGACGAAATTTAATTTCTATTTCTTCTTTGGACAAAATTGGTTATTGTTTTCAATTTCATAATGGTTTGGTTGATTTATTTCACAATTCTCAGATTGTTGGGCATGGTGTTTTGAATAACGGTTTATATAAGCTGAATTTAGTCCATAATTTTGAGTATGCCCCTTTCATGTTGATAATAGTGTGTCTAAGAGACCTAAAATTAAAGATAAGTCTTCTTTCTTATGGCATAAAAGATTAGGTCATATTTCTAAAGAAAGAATCCAAAGACTTATTAATGATGATATTCTAATGCTACTTGATTTTGGGGACTTAGACACCTGTGTTGACTGTATTCGTGGAAAGCTAACTAAGACTAAGAAAAATAGTGCAACTCGCAGTAGTGGCCTACTTGAAGTTATACACACTGACATAAGTGGACCTTACACTACTACGTTTTGTGGCAATAAATTTTTTCTCACTTTCATTGATGATTTCTCTCGTTTTGGCTATGTCTTTCTAATAAAAGGGAAATCAGAGACTTTTGAAAATTTCAAAATTTTTAAAAATGAAGTTGAAAAATAATTGTCAAAAGTCATTAAAATTGTGAGGTCTGACCGTGGTGGTGAGTATTATGGCAAACATAATGTCACTAGACATCATATGGGACTGTTTGCCAAGTACTTGCAAGAATGTGGGATTATTGCCCAATATACCATGCCTGGTAATCCTGAACAGAATGGTGTGGCTAAAAGGCATAATCGCACCCTTAAAGATATGATGAGGAGTATGATGAGTAGGTCTAACTTGCTCACATACCTTTGGGGAGAAGCCATTAAACGTGCCCTTTATATCCTTAATAGAGTCCCCAATAAATCTGTTGACTAACCCTAAAATATGTAATAGGGTTCTACCTCTCAAGTGCAAGAGGGCAGTCGTAGTTTTAAAACTCAGTAAGTCCGAGGTCGAATTCCACAGGGAGCCTAATGTGTTTTAGTTTTTAGGATGTGCAATGAATTCTAAAACTAAAGAGAATCAAGTTTGAAGTTCAAGGTTACTAAATTCTAGGGTTTAATAAAATTAAGAACCAATTTCAATTTCAACCACTTAAAATTAAAATAAACAAAAATTCAGAATTTAAGAATGAATTAAACTAGATAGTAAGAAGTTAAAACAAATTCAACAAAATAATTTCAACTTCAAATTGCTCTATTATAACTAAAATTAAGTTGGATTGCAATTCAATAATAGTAAGAATCTTGATTCAATGTCAAGTCGGGTAGTTCACTAATTTGCCTTGGGGTGTGTTTATTTGAAAACTAGGGTTTAACTTGAAAAGTTTTGAGAACGTTGTAATCAAAGGTCAGTACCAGTGATCTCAAGCGGATATGGTTAAAGACCTCTGTTTCCTAAGGTTTTTCAATTAAACACAAAAAAAATTAATCAAAATCTGATTTTTAAGTTTATTCGAAAGTATTTAACAATTGGTTACGAAAATCCATACCAGTAATCTCAAATGGATTTGGTTAAGAGTTTTTCGTATTCGAATGTTTTCGAAATAGGGAAAAAAAATAGATTTGTGAAAGGTAGATCCCTTTGCAAAAGGTTTCGCAACCTTCGTGAAAGGACTACGAACACCCCAGGGCTTTTCGTGAACTACCCTTTTTTGATTCGTTGAATCAAGATTAGGGTTTTACGCTATAACTATTTTAAACATCACAAAAACGATAAAAGAGCATTCCATCATGCAAAAGGGAATCAAAACAAGCAAAACATTATATTACGAAGTAAATAAAAATAAATCGAAGTAAATCGAAATGCAACTTACAATGTAACTCGGATGTAAAAGAAAAGATGAACAAGTAACGCGAAGACAATGATAAAAACTCCAAAGACCTCCATAGATCCACACGTCCAAGCGTACAAATCACTCTAAAATCAATCAAAAACCTAATCTAACTCTCAATCTAAAGTGTAGTAATCAAAGGGAGGTGTCCCCCTTCAATCGTGCATAACCCTCCTATATAAGGGTTTTGAAAACCCTAAAAAACGAAGAGAAACTCGCTGCCCAGGTGTGCTCTGAGGTGGGGACCTCAGACTGTTATTTCCCTACTGGGGTGGGGACCTCAGACTGTTATTTCCCTACTGGGGTGGGGACCTCAGATTGCATTTTTCTATTTTCTTTTCTCTTTCACTTTGAGTCCTTGGGCTGGTTCGAGCCATCCTTGGTGAAGCTTGAGTCACAACTTTTTCTTTATCTTCTAAGCCTTCTTTAGTGCCATTAACTTCGATCTTTTTGTCCCTTTCCTTACAAAAAAGATAACACAATTCGTAAGTTACAAAATAATGCTAAAACTTAAGATTTAACTAATTAAATGCATTAAAGTGCTTCTAAATATAGAATTTGTAATTACACTTTTCAAGTGTAATCATCTGTTCCCAAAACACCTTTTCAATTATGGATTGGTAGAAAACCTAGCCTTAATCATCTTCGTGTTTGGGGTTGTCCAGCAGAAGTGAGAATTTATAACCCATTTGAGAGAAAAACTGATCCCAGAACTACCCGTTGTTACTTCATTGGGTACCCAGATCATTCTAAAGGATACATGTTCTACTATCCCACACCGAGTGCTAGAATTGTTGAGTCTTAGACAGCAAAGTTATTGGAGCTTGATATTGCTGATGTGGTGATATCACAACCAATCGTTGAGGATAGGGTAGTTGAGGTAATTCCTATTCATTTACCTACCATTCAGCAAAGTGTTGAGCCTGCACCCGTTAATAGAGATGATCATCAACAACTTGAGCTTGACACTGTACCTGCCTCTACTATTGTTCCTACCCTTGATCCTGTTGAGTCTATTCCAGAAGCTTCTGCTAGGAGATTGGGAGATAGAAAAGATCTGCTATCTCTGATGAGTATATTGTTTATCTTGGTGAGAGTGACTATGACGTGGGTCCTATAATTGATCCAGTTAGTTTTACTAGTGCTGTTTTGAGCCTTCAATCTAGCATGTAGATGGATGCCATGTCAGACGAAATGCAATCTATGGCACATAATGAAGTGTGGGAGCTCGTTGATCCACCCATAGATTGTAAGCCTATTGGTTGTAAATGGGTGTTTAAAACTAAGAAGGACTCTAAAGGGCAGAATGAGAGATTTAAGGCTAGATTGGTTGTTAAGGGTTTTACTCAAAGGGAATGTGTCGATTATAATGAGACCTTTTCATTTGTTTCTTCAAATGACTCATTTAGGATTATCATGGCTTTAGTAGCTCATTTTTATTTGGAGCTCCACCAAATGGATGTTAGACTGCTTTCTTGAATGATTATCTAGATAAAGAGATTTATATGACGCAACCAGAAGGTTTAAAGATAAAAATTAAGGAACACATGGTGGGTAAGTTAAAAAAGTCTATTTATGGTTTGAAACAAGCTTCATGGAAATGGTAGCTTGAAATTTGATGAACTGGTCACTTCTTTCAGCTTTGTTGAGACTAAGATTGATCAATGCATATACCTCAAAGTTAGTGGGAGAAACTTTATCTTTCTCATTCTTTATGTTAATGAAATCCTTCTTGCTAGTACTGATTTGGGTCTCTTGAGAGATACTAAGTCGCTATTGTCTAACACTTTTGATATGAAAGATCTTGGAGAAGCCTCTTTTGTTTTAGGTATTGAGATTATTTGTGATAGATCTCGTGGTATGTTGGGGCTTTCTCAAAAGGGTTATATCAATCATGTGCTTGAGAGGTTTAATATGCAAAATTGTCGACCTGGTGAAGTTTCAATTGTGAAAGGAGATAAATTCAGCAAGAGTCAAAGTCCCAAGAATAATCTTAAGGTGAAAGCCATGCAGAACGTACCCTATGCTAGTGCAGTTGGTAGTCTCATGTATGCACAGGTACGTACTCGGTCGGATATAGGTTTTGTTGTGAGTGTCTTTGAGAGATATCTCTCGAGTCCTGGAATGGATCATTGGGTAGCTACAAAAGAAAGTTATGAGATATTTACAGAGAACTAAAGACTATATGCTTGTTTATAGAAGAGTTGATAATCTTGAAGTCATTGGTTATTCAGATTCAGATTTTGTTGAATATGTAGATGACATGAAGTCTACATCAGGATACATATTTATGCTAGCTGGTGAAGCTATTTCTTGGAAAAGTGTCAAGCAAACTCTTACACCGTCTTCCATTATGTAGGCTGAGTTTGTAGCCTGTTTTGGCGTAGCAATTCATGCTGTTTGGTTGCGAAATTTTATTTCAGAACTTAAGGTGATTGATTCTATAGTTAGACCACTAAAGATCTTTTGTGATAATAGTACGGTCGTTTTCTTTGCTAAAAAACAACAATCTTCAAGTGGATCTAAGCATATAAGATCAACATTTATCTATTAGAGATTTGGTAAAGAAAGGAGATATCATCATTGAGCATATTGATACTGATTGGATGATGGCAGACCCCTTAACCAAGGGACTTAGACCTATTGTTTTTAATAGGCATGTTTCTAACATGGGTGTTATAGAGTCCTTTGATGTACTTGGTTAGTGGGAGTTATTTCTTTACATTATGTAACAGTTTTTTTTTTTTTTTTTTTTTTTGTTGAGACTTATAATTTCTCATTCTTATTGATATTGAATGAAAGTTATCATTTATGTTCTTTTGATAACATTGGAACATAAATATATTCATGATTTTGGATATATGTTATATTTGAAGTTTTAAGTTTCTTATTATTTAAGCATTTTAGAATATGTCTTACTTTACTTTTGAGATATTTTGTGTAAGGCATATCGGTTTCCATTTGAAACCTTTGAATTATCTTGTTTGTTTGATGAACATATCTAAAGAGAATTGGACTGATAAGGGATTAACACATTTATGAGATCACCTATTGAGTGCTAATTTCCACCACACTACCTCATTTGATTCATGTCGATAAGATCGTTGATATTTGTAATCATGAGTAGTATTATATGTGTTATAAGTGTAATGTCTGCCTTGGTTCGATATCAATTATTTTATTGGACGAGATTGTTTAGGTGTTGTTTCTCATTTTTACTTGGATTTGGAATGTGGCCACATATAGTCTCTACCTGAGAGTTATCTTAAATTTTTTTTAAAATTAAAAAGAAATAATTAATGTTTGCTCAAGTGGGAGAATGTTGGATTTTTTCATATGTTGAGCATACATTAATTAATTTTTATTTTATTAAAAACGGGTTAGAAACCAGGTTAAAGATGAAAACGTATATGATAAGATCCATATTGTTGTGATCTATTTTATTGGGCTTATGTGCACTTAATAGAGATAATAAGGATATACGGTTAGTGTTGGCCAATTGTTAAGTCTACTGCAGGCCTTTTATAGGAAGGCCCAATAAGGTTAGGGTTCACCTTTTATATAATGGTTAGGTTCCCTCTCTTCATAATAAGCCGACAGTTATTCCCATTAATAGCCGTCATATATTGATTGTGATAGAGAGGAAAACCAAGCCCTAATATTTTGATCTTTCAAAGTTGAACGTAGAACATCACAATCCGGTACACTTCCACATATTTTATTTTTATGTAATTAATATTCCAACCTTTGCATACAATTGTAAAAAATTTTTTCACAACAATTAATCGCCGGTGGGTCCGTACTTCCTGACCTTCCAGACAAGACCAACAAGAACTAGGAAGTGTTGTCCTTGATAATGTATTCTTCTTTCATTATTTGGCTATGGGCATGTTGCGTGACGGAGATGTGCTCCTAAGGCAGCCAGGCTGTTGGCTGAGCAGCAATGGCGGAGGCGGGATAAATGCCTGTCTCACTAGCTCTACCTCGCTTTTAAACTAAAATAAATCTACCTTCACAGTGTTCACATGTTTGCTCCAGCTTTTGCCTCCCGCGCACCCTCTCTATCTTCACCACCCCATAATCCTCCAACCCCCGACTGGCGCATCGCACTCCAACCCTCAATTTCGTGAATTCAAGTCGAATTCTAGTCAAATCCGCAAACTGGTTCGTCAAATCCTTGAAGGAATTCACTTTTTGTACGCGTAATTTATGATGATTTATTACTAGGTCACGTAAATGTTTCGAATTGTATGGAATTCACTTATTTGTAAAAATAATACTTACGTATGAAATTGTACTACAATTTTATTTATAGAATAACGTGGCCGAATCACAATTTGTACGTGGAAAATTTTAAAAATATCCTTTTTTACGTTTAATGTAATGTTACATAAAAGCCATCCAAAAATTATATTTCTTAATTTGCATTTAAACCACTTTCAATGGACTTCTTCGACTTATATTTTTCAAAAAGTGACAGTTCCGTTCTGATTTATTTTCTTTTTTGGGCTCTCTCTCTCTCTAACTCTTTGTTTCTCTCTCTTCAAGTGTAGTTTTGGATTTCTGATTCCACTCTACCGATTCAACCAAAGCCCAAACCTTTCGCTCTACATATATATAGATATATGTGTGTGTGTGTTTACTGTATACGCAGTGAAACATGGGTGTCGTCGTCTCTACTGACGACATTCAGGCACTCTTCCCCCCACCTGAGTCGGGACGGCCGCAGCACTTACCGCAGCAGCTACTTTGATAAATTGTTTCGGCGGCTGAACCTATTTTGATAAAATGTCGTATTATTATTTATATATGGATAACAAAACTCGTGAATTTTGGGTAATTTCAGACTTCAGAGCAGCACGTGCAATAGGACAGATACACGTGTGACATGGGCCCGTAACATTTTACCACCTCCCTTGCATCTCATTTGGAATTTTGAAGAGATAATTTGCTCAATTTGGATTTAATTTACAATTTAAAGATATTAGGTTGAATTCAAGAATTACCAAGAAAGGTAATCCCTACATTTTTTTTTCTCTCTTGCACGATTTAATTAATATAGAAGACTAACTTAATATTGTGCTACTATGAAAAATATTGTTTGCTATATGAGTGTTAATGCATACCATTAATAACAGGGGAAAAATTTGTAGTCATTTTTGTAAAGTGAGAAAGGTTATATCGTTACTAATTTAGATTAATTTTTGGGCCCGGATGGCGGAAACACCAAAAATCTCCTATTTTCAAACTTTTTTTAATTGTTGTTCAAATTTTTCATTAAAATTTACCAAATTTTAAATTTTTTAACTTTTATAAATTTTACCCACCATATAAAATGAACATGTGTCAACTTCTGGTTAAATTGGTCAAAAATTAACAAATTGTCATCTAAAATGACCCTTTAGGAATTTGAGATTATGACTGATTTAATCAAAATTAGATACTTTATAATAAGAATAAATTTAAAAATATCATGCAAGAATTAAAAAAATTTAAATTCCTTTTATTATTAACCATTTAATTTTAATCAACAATTGGCCGTTTAAGTGAAGGAAAGGTCATATGGATATCGCCCTCCTGGTTGTCATTTCTATTGGGCGGCAGCATAATAGTAGGACAATTTGCAACAATCAATGTTGCTCTAATAACACCCTCCTTTTAAACAAGTCTATATATTGTGCTATTATGTGATTCACATCGTTGGTTGGAAGGGGTTTCACATAGGAATGATATGATAATTCTGTCATATTAACACAGAGATTCTTGAATTATAATTTAATGGTTGAGATATATATATATATATATATATATTATTTTAAAAATATTTTATTAAAAAAATATAAATATATTTGAATTGTTAAATTTTAATCTAATTATTTTAATTACAAACTACCATCATATTATATATATATATATAGGTAAGTAGAGTCTAGTAATACCGTCGCGCCACATAATTGCGTTACGATTGTGACACTGATACCTATTATAACTATCTTGCGCCATGTAAGACTTAACTTGCGCTATGATTGTGACACGTATTACCTAATTATAGTTATCTTAATTATCTTATAAAGAAATTCATGTTTTACATAATTACTACTTATTCACAATTTTAATTTTATTTAAATTAAAATGGTTCATGCATATTACTTAATATTTTTATTTAATCTACACTTTCATTTATTAATAACTTCTTATTTTTTATTTTTATTTTATTTAAAACATATTTTTGTATTTATTTTTTCTATATTCTAATAAATGATTATTTAAAACATAATAAATATTATTATTATTATTATTATTAAACAGATAATGCAAAAAAATATTTACCCTGTTAAATAAAGGTTTTGATAATAAACATTGTTATTATTATTAAACAAAATAACGCCAAAAAAAATAATTAGCCTATTAAATAAAAATTTAATTTATTAACATAAATTCAATAATTATAATTATCTTAATTCATAGTTATATGATCTAAATGAAATTGTTTTGGGTCCCAGTATAATTTAAGTATATTTGGTGCTCAACCAAAATAATAATAATAAATAAATAAATAATAAAACTCAACAAAATTCTACTAATCTTTATAAAATTTATAAATTTGACAAAATTTAAATTTTTTATTACATAAATTACAAGATAAAATTATATAAATCTTTATAAATTTATACAACTTCAAACATTCTCAATGTCTGTCACGATCCAATGGCCGTGCGAACACCAACTCTTGTAACAACTGACACCTCAGTTTAAATTTAGGGGACGTTTGGACAGTCAAAAAAATTCAAAAAAACTCAAAAGTTGAAATTAATGTAATGTAAAAATGATAAGTAATAAAATTTAATTAGAAGAATTTAAAAATTTTTGAAATTTTTTGAGTTGTCAAACGCCTGACTAGCAGAACCCCGTCCGTGAACCAAACCCATGTAGAGTTGAAGGGCCGAAAGTGGTTTTGTTTGAATATAACTTTTTGTTCCAATTTTGACTTTTAATTGAGGATGTTATTTCATTCTACTTAAATTCTTATGAATTTTCAATTTCGACTTATGATATTTTTATTTAAAAAATACTATAATATTCACTTTTAATATAGTAAGTTGTGTTGACAGAAATTAAATAAAAAGTTAAAAAACCATAACAAAAGGAAAAGCTTAAATATTAGTTAAAAAGAAATACACTAAAAAAAGCTTAACTATCGTTCTTTTGAAAATTTAATTCTAACTTTTTATAATAAGAGATAGGTTTTTATTTTAAAAATATTAGAATTTGAAATTTTTATCATATACGTAATTTTTTTTTTTTAAATTACAGTAACAATTGCTTGCCTCCCTATAAAATTTTACAAAAACAACAATATTTTTGTTAGTTGCTTTCTCCTCTATATTTTGTTTAAAAAATTACTTTATATTATAAAATAATGCTATGTACAGCATTGTACTTTGAATTGAATTTTTGTATGCGAATAATATTTATAAAATTATATGATACAAAATATATAATAAAAATAAAGAGAGATAATTATATAATTTCAATTAATAAAAAAATATAATGGGGTGCAAGGGAGAATTAATGGAGCCCAAATAGGTTCACTCTTTAATTTTTTGACTTTTTGTAATTTAATCAATTTTTTTTATATTTTAAGCTTTTTTTAAATCATGAATAATAAATATGTCAAGTGAAAAAAAAAATGAAAAAATTAAATATGTATAAATTATTATTATTATTATTATTATTATTTCAAACACCATTCTTCCAATCTAACCCTAAAAAGTTGGACCGTCCATTTGCCGCCAGCGCGACTAGTTCTTTGTTGTTTGCTTGTGAACCAAAATTTGATCATTGAATTGGTGGGCCATATCCCTGGCACGCCCTTACCACTTGATTACTGACATATCAAATCAGAACCACTGGTTTAGGATTTTAATTATTTTACACTGTATTTTGGTACAAGATTAAGAATTAATTGACCTCTTTTATTCCCACGCTGTTTCTCTTATTTTACACCATTTTTTTAAATAATATTTAATCCCAACAAGAAAAAATATTAACTCATTTAAATCTTTAGTAAACATACCACCAAAATTAAAATAGATAAAATATTATGATGCTAACATTTGCTCCGTACCAAACACTCTTCTAAGAATATTTTCAAAAGAACCTACGTTCTTGCTATTAATGTTTAAAATTAAACTAAAAATATTAAGAAAACATAAAAGATTTGTCTTCTAATAATTTTAAAAAGGTAAATTTATAGAATTTATATTTACCCCTCTACTAGTTTGATTAGAAGTAGAACACAGACAGTTGATAAAGTGAGAAATTTAATTCGAATCTATTCTAATGAGGTTGGGGTGAGAAAATTAAAATTCAATAGGATTTGGAGTAGGATTAGAGTAAAATTTTTCACTCTATTTAAATTTAGAATTATAAAAATATTTATACTAATATTTTATATGTTAAGAATTGAAATGTCTATTTTTTTATTATTATGTTGTTAATTTATATATTAATATTTTATTTTTTCCTTTTGATTAATAACTTGTTTATATATGATATTTAAAAAAAATACTATTGATTTTAACGGTACAAGATGAGACCCTTAACTAAATGGAGCGGGGAAAAAAATTAATCAATGGAGTCGGGAAAGAGCTCCGATCTTGTTACTATCTACAAAATTAACACTAAATAAATCTGTTACTTTTACCTAACTAAAACTTAATACTAGGGTATCAGTAATTTTTCTTTGCTACATGAAGTACAAAACCAATTGCCCCCTTAATCTTTCAATTTGTGTTATTTGGGGTAAACCTTATTTAGGGTGCATTTGGAATAACAAAAAATGAGATAAGTTGTGAATTCGTAATTCATGCAATAAAATAAAAAGTAAATAATTTTTAGAGTTTTTAAACATGTTCATTATTTTTCAGGGTTTCCCAATAAACCAAACGCACCTTTAATTTCTTGTTCGATAATTTGATGCAAGTTTAAGAGCCGTGTTGTGCTTTGCATCGTTGTTTAATTTGAACCATTCATTCGTAGAAGTTTAACATTGCAACTCTAAACAAATGGAGGATTAAAATTGGACAATCGTGTTATTAATAACTGTAAATTTCTTTTCTTACGTGCCAAATCGTGGTTGTTCGTTAAAGAGATTCACAATATAATTAAGGAGTTGGAAATAGTAGTAGTTGAGTAATGTATTGATTACAGAGCTTGAAATGAATTGATCATGCCTTGTGGTGCTTGTAGAATTTTTTTTTTTTTGTTCTACGGCTCTTTTATCAAATATATAGTTTTTACTATTCGTTTGACAATAATTGGGTTTCTACGGTTAATGAAAATGCTGTTTGAAATAACGGTTTTATAAAACGAAAAACACCATTTAGAATAGTGTTTTCTAGTGTAGCCATTTTAACCCTAATGGAAAATGCTATATGGTTTGGCACATTCAATGTGATAACGTTACATGAAATAGCGTTTTCAATTCAAGCCAAAAATACTATATGAAATAGTGTTTTCCGTCTGGTCCACTCCCATACACTGCCCATTCGTTCTCTATGCCCCATTAACCTGCACAACTTGCCTAAAACACCAACATTTCACTGAATCACATAGATAAACTAAATAAGCTGAAACTCTAAAACAATAACAACTTTTAAATAATAATATTACAACTATGAAATAAGATTTTTGATATATAATAACAAAATATTTAAACTAACTTATAGAATATGGCATTAACATGAATATCTATATATATATATATATATAAAGGAAATAAGATTGCAAGATAAATGAAGAAAGTTATGGAGAATATATAAACAAACTTTTAGATTGTGTATACTTCATAGAATATTACATTCTAGTATTAGAATGATGAATGTACAAAAGTCCGGGTAGATGATGCTTATTCTATCCCATAAAGAGGGTGCCTCCTATTCTGGGGGGGTTCCTCCACCCCTTCTTGCACCTGTGGCTGAGTCTGTGGTATTAGGGGCTGCAACTGAGACAGTGGGTCATGAGGCAACTCTAAATGGGTTGGAGGCTGTATACTTGGGTCAAAACGAGCTCTAGGCCTTTTCTGGTGCACTGTTTAGGAGGAAGGGGTGCAGTGATATCCTTCTATGATGGTATTGCTATACTGGTGGTGGGAATTAATGGCGTAAGTTGCAACGGTGGTGACTGTGTAGTACCCATATCGTCCATGACTATAGTGTAGTCATCAATACTCTCCAATGGATGATGTGGATCAATAATAGGTGATGGTAGCCAGTGCAAAGCTGATGGTGGCATTCCTGGAGAATTAGAGGGTTTGGCTCCTATAGAAGTGGAGGGTATAGCTCCTGCAGAACTGGATGGTCTGGCTCTAGTAGATGATGGTCTATCACCTGGGAGAGATGATGGAGTCGCTGCTCATCTAGCCTTGGTTAGTCGATACTCCTAGTTTACGGCTGCAATCGTCCTCTTCCCGATAGTCTTGGTTGACTCGGTATTTTACTCAATTGCCGGAGGATGCAGATGACGAGGTTGTGCGACAACATGCACGGGCCACTCTGTTGTTGTTGATCGGGGGTGGCTTGCTAGCAAACAAGTTAGAGATTATAGTGAAGCTCATGTACCTCCCAATGTTAGAGCAGCTGGAGCACGTTAGCCGCTATAGCTCGGGGTCCGTAGCACTTGCTTGGTTGTATCAAGAGATGTGCAAGGCAGTGCAACTAGGCGCGAAGAAGATCTCGGGCCCCTAGTCATATTGTAGATTTGGGCGTGGGAGCGGTTATCTCTTATGTGACCACTCATTTGACAGCCTGCGGCGATTGTTGCACCCACAGATCCTCCAGCTTAGGATGCATTCATTGATGACGTTGCACCTACGAAGAGGGAGCAGCCTTGGACCCAACCCATGCTGCTGACGCACATCCCGGCCCCCTAACACTACTTGCAAACCCATACGGTTATAAGTATGAATGTTAACAAGTAATTTAGTGCAGTTGTTCACTAGTTTTCTTTTTATTTTCTGTAACATAATCATTACTACAACTAATACTATGTATTCTTACTGTAGATGGCATGTTCCACTTACATTGACTACTTCCCGTACTCTAAGAGACTACAGGGATTAGTTGGATATAATAAACGAGTCACAGATGGCGTGGCAACCATATCCGACATCTTATCATACCAGCACGCGATCGGGCGATTTGGTGGGCTAGAATGCCCTTTATATGCTATGATATGGTCGACATGTACTTCCCAGACTGAGTTATGCGATCGTTTGGGATGATTCAGGAGAAGCCAGTTACGTGCGACACTAGCCTTACATTGCATGTGCTTGATCGACAAGGTTGCACAGGGACTCGCTAGGATGTCCACCACTGAGAGCATATCATATGAGAGGATCAACTGAATAGAGTGGCCACAGCTGACCCATTTATAGGCAGGATGGCACTGGATGATTCGTAAGTGCAATGGTATAGGACGATCAGCAGGACGCCGATTGGACCCCTGCGAGACGTGGCTCCGATCGGATTGCAGCCCATTGTAGTTACAAATGCTATACTGGTTAGTGACTCATTAGTCAATAAACAATTAGTATTGTTGATTTTCAATTCAATGCAATTTATGACATGTACTTAATATCATTTATTGTATGTTTACAGGTAGACACCGCTGTGGGGGCTACTCAGATAGCGACAGATCTCCTCAGTTGTAGAGATTGGGAGAGGTCTGTTGGTTAGCGGAGTAATCCATGCTCCATAGATAGCAGCTGTAGGAGGGGCAATGCTTAGTAGCCTCTGAACAATGGTAGTCCACTCTGCCACACTGTGTTCCTCGTTCATACCAATCACAGCAAATCCATCAAATGGTCGGCCCGTGATCATACTGATGTCCTCGAGTGTCACCGTACACTCCCCGCAGGGTATGTAAATGTATGCATCTCAAGTGTCACCGTACACTCCCCGCAGGGCATGTAAATGTATGCATCTCAGGCCTCCAACGCTCAATTGGATTAAATTTAAATTCTAATTTTAGATTTAAATTAGTCATATTAATTGTATTTATTTTATTTTATTTTAAATAAAAATAATAATTATTTTATACCCAAATCAAGGTTTAACATCTCTTACACAGTTAATTAAGGGTGATAAAAAGAGAGTTTAAGTATGCATCTATAGTATCAAACTTAGCTATTATTTTAACTTTATCAAAATTTTAATTTTTTAACTCTTCTCATACTAAAAATCTCTAATTTTTTTAAATTTTCTCAAAAATTTTACCAAAATTTTTTAAATTTGTTAACTTTTCACACTTTTTATAGGAACACACTCAGCTGTCAGGATGTGTTTTATTACATACATATAACTTTAATCAAAACAATACTTGGAATTAAATTATAAGCTTACTACTCCATCATCCCATATATGTGAAGATCAATGCCACTCCTGATGGTGCGAACACTGATGGATCGTCGGGTCCGAGTGAAAGCAAATCCGTTGTGGTTCCATAATTGCTCTACAGGTGGTTGTATATACAACAATAGATTAGAACGACATAAGCGTTAGAGAAAAAAAATAAAAACAATGTACTCAAACTAGCTCAAACTAGTGATAAAATGTCAATAAAGAAACTGTTAACTTAATACAAATACATAGTGAATGTTAAAGATTATATAAGCATTGATTAAAAGAAAATGTCATTTGAACTATCTGAGAAATATAGTGATAATGTGCAAATAAAGAAAATCGCTTTAACAATCAAATAAACAAAGTGTATCCACATTAGGTTCACTTTAGTGATTACATAAGCCCAACATACCTAAAACAAACAGCATTGCATGATTAAAACAAAATAGCATCTACTATCATAACTATCTCAGAAGTCTGTCCGGGCACTTCTTCTTATATGACCCTTCTTGCGACAAATTCCACATCGCACTTTTGAAGCGTTTTCACTCTTATCTATCTCATTCCAGATGCGGGTCGACATTGGCCTACCTTTTATCGCTTCAGTCGCTGATTCGAAATAAACTTTGGGACACTCGGTGTTTCCAATACTTTGGATCATGTAGGAGCTTGAATCGAGAAGCATAAATGTTGACATATGTATCGATAGAGTACTCTAGTGCTATCATTACCATCCAATCATAGTGCCACTTCTCGCATACGGTAATCACATGTGAGCATGGAATCGTAAGATGACTCCATTTAGTGCATGTGCAGTTTTTTTCCTTGAGATTGACAACTTGGACATGCCCTCCTCCATTAACATGGTGGCCTGTGGTTATCTCGTAGACACCATCAATTTGGTTAAAACACACTATATGATGAGTGCGAGCATGGAGTTGGAACTTTTTGACCAACTCTTGGACATTTGGGGAAAGTCGAACTCCATTCCCCTGGCAGGCTACCCCCATTGCATTTTTGTCATTGAAATATGTTAACACCTTGTAAAAAGTAAACTGAGCACAAACTGCGATGGGTAAGGCCCCTAGCACCCCCGCATTATGTTGTTGAAGCCTCCGATATATTAGTGGTCTTGTTTCCATATCTATGGCTCCCATCGTGAGACATAGTCTACTTCTCCCTCTAGATCTCATCAAGATACTTCCATGTATCTAGGTTTAACTCCCTCATCATTTGCATTATAGCCTTAAACTTGCGAACTTGAGGGGTTTTGCCGCTTTGACATCAACTTAGTAAGGCTGAACTTCGCCGAGTTCTTCTTAAAGTTCACCTTCACATGCTGTAACAAAACCCGATGAATGCCATTTGGCGATGCCCAACCTGAACTAGGTGTATTGGCTGCAGAAACAAGTCCAGGATGCTGATCTGAACTACTAAGGCATAAGCCTTATCTGCTGGCACTACATGTATCCTCAAGTTGCGGAGAAACAAGAACCAGCTCTCAAATGACTCCTCGTCAACCACAGTAAAGGCAAGTGGGAAATATTTGTAGGTTTGCATCAACTCCCATAACAATTAGAAGCTTCCCCTTGTATTTGTCATATAGGTAAGTGTCATCAACACTCACAACAGGTTTACAAATTTTGAACCCTTCGATACATGGTTTTGAAAGCCCAAAAAACATATTGCAAGATTGCAGTCCCGAAGTAGCCGCTGGATGGTAGAAGTAGTTAATAATGCTACCAAAGTTAAATGTTTGAACCATGTGCAAAAAGATTGGCAATTTATTGTATGCTTCTTCTTGCTGCCAAAAATATTAGCAATTGCTTTCTGTTTTGCTACCCATGCTTAGTTTATACGAATATGGTACTGATACTGTTTGTTCACTATCACAGCTAGCATGTTAGGTGATATAGATGGGTCTTTCTTTACCATTTCCTTGATGTAAGATGCAACGAATCGCGGTATCTAACTGCGAGTAATCCTGATTCATCCTGGCATATACACATGTGTGAGGGCCAACATAGACATGTAATCTGCCACTGTTCATGTTTCTTTAGCTTAGTTGCACGCAATCGCCAATTGCAAGTTGTTCCCCTCACCATCTTACACTTGATCGCCCATGTCTGTGTATCAGACTCGATAGTTTGGTACTGTGTATTGGTCCTCAATGAATACGTCTTCAAAGCATTCATCAGATCAAACTTTCTCCTTGATAGAAATACTATTGCAAGGTTCCTAACTCGTGGGATCCCACTGTTTGCATTTAATTCCTGATGTCGAGCAGGCAGTACTAACTTCAGGCAATGTTACAAATGTTTGTGAATCAGGTTGATGCCATTTGGGCTCCCTCTGATCTACTTCTTGGGAGACACTGTAGCCCACATCGAAATCCAGATCGTCATCAAAATCTATACCAAGTACTAGGTCATTTTCGGCTCAGCCATCATTTCTTCCATGTATGGCGGCTCGTTTGAATCATTGATCCCCATTTGGTGCTGGTGATCAGCTTACTCTCGTACCACATCCCATTAAGCAACATCTAGCAGGACGTGGCTACAAGGTTCCTCACTTGAAATATTATGTTTTCCCCTTGAGCTAGCTACGGGAGTTGGCTCTTTTTCGGGGATTAATGGTGCACGTATGGGAGACTCGACTGATGTAACTTCATACTGTATATACAATTCACTGTGAGACCAGTTCATTTCTTGGATTTCTTCCATCAATGTCTGAATTGAGTCGTCGTCATCCAATCTAAGCCCCCCGTATGGACGGTGGTCTCCAAATAGATTCAAGTAATGACATATAACTTTCATGTTGACCCGACCTTATTGCATGCCCAACACGGAACACAACTTCGTGACTAACTCCTCGTAGTTACACTCGGAAGCAACCCGAATGCATTGCTCATAGTCACGATCATATGACAATCCTTCAGACTTGATATAATAATTCCCCCCCGTAACAAAAAAAAAGACACGCAGTTTCAGCCATGATACCTTCAATTACAAACAAAATCTTCTCATTAGTTTAACGTATTACAAAAAGAGGAACATAGTTTGTAAGAAAACCTAAAAACTAAATTTATCATTAATGGTTATTTATATGAATCTAAAAAGTAATTAACAACATTAATAAAACCTCAATGTACATATTTTAATGCTCTAAAGGCAAAACTTAAATTTTTTGTTAAGATTTAAGAAGTCCTCAAAAGATGTCCTTAGAAGTAATTAGAATCGAGGCTTATTCATGTCTGATTAGCATGCATTATTGTACAATTATATATGTATTGAGCATGCTAATTATGAATTTACAGTTATTATCGGCGATGTGTTAGCGGTGATTATCTCATTTCGATGCATTCTTGGTGTGTGTATATTCAGGTGATATAATATGGTATTTTTGGCCCAAACAATACCAAGGTTACATGTGGGGAGGAGCCAAGGTAAGCCAAAATAAAAAAAGTGCAAGAAGAGTCCCAAAGACTCCCAAGACTTCTTCAACTTCCCAAGAGCCATCCCAAGGCATAAGATCAACTACCATGGGTGTCAAGGAGAAGGAAGTTGTTTGAAGTTCAAACTAGTTGAAGTGGTGTGCGTTGAAGTTCCAGCTCAACACCCTCTCAGTTTTCCACCCATAACTTTTTTGTCACAACTCAAAATGATGCCATTCTTTTTGGGTTAGAAACAAGACTTGAAGGGCTATAACTTTCGTGTTTTAACCAAAGGCCCAAATCAATCATCTTGAGGCTCAAAATCGCACCGGGAGTCAGGGATAGAAAGCTGTCAAAGAAAAACTATTCACTGTAGTTGCAGACGGGCGCCCCACCTCAACCATGGGCGCCCCACAGGTGTCACGGGTGCCCCATTATTCATCAGATGGGGCACCCCCGAGGGCATGATTTGGGCAGAACTCAGCATGGGCGCCCCACACCTACCCTTGGGCGCCCATGATGTCTTCTCTAGCATATGTTCAGAATAAATTTGAGTTGTAATTTTACCTTTATGCCCTCGTAATTTATGTATAGGATATAAAGGGAAAAATTTGATGTATGGAAAAAAAGAAAAAAACCCTATGCACCTTCTTCTCTTTTCTTAGTTTAGTTTAGATTAGGGTTAAGATTTTACTTTTCGATTGGACTTTTCAAGCTTGATTTTGCCTTCACAATAAGATTCATGTGTAAGTTCTATTTGTTAGTTCGTTTTAATAAGAATTTCATGTTGTCTTTAAGGTTCGCTTCGTATGTTTCGTAGCCTT